>JAPYZS010000220.1:0-134809 GCA_030522925.1 Trissolcus japonicus | reverse complement strand
TACAAGGTATATTTCTGAAATGTAAAATTATTATAAAAAAATTTATATTCCAAAATATAAAATTTTTATACATATGAAATACATCCATCGTATGAGTGTTTCCCAATGAGATATTAAGTCTTAAATGTTTTCGTGGACTAGCGGATAAGGCGACAGACTACCACCTTGGGGGCACGGGTTCGAATCCTCAAACATCAAAACAAGTTTTAAATCGCAATTTCCAGTTTAATATATAAAAAAAGTTTAAAATGTTCTTAAAAACAATAAAAGGTATTAAAAAAATTAAAAAATTAATAATTAAAATTTTTTTTATTTAATAATATTCTATAATATAGACAAAAATATTTTTTTTTCGGATTTTATATTTTTTTTATATATTAATTATATAAAATTTTTATAAAAAAAGCGGCAATCGTACCCTCATAAATTTTATAACCAAAATATATAAAATTTTTATAAAAAAATATATATTTTTGTTTACATTTTTGGTTTATATTTTCGTCCGTGAGGGAAAGACGTAAACAATTTCCGTCGCCACACGAAAGAGATGAAATTTCCACGTTTCAACTTCAGGATGCAGTTCTTTTTTGTCAACTTTGTCGCGCATTGTCATACGCAGTTGAGAATCTCGCATCAAAGATGAACAGCAATCTTGCTGTTACGAGATCGAAATGTCAAATTACCCGCCGAGGTATTTTTAAGTGCAATCTCGGAAAAGAAGTTATCGCAAGCGCGTTCGATCTACCCTTGGAAATTACAGAGTGAACTTCTCGACTAAAGAGAGTCACTCAGGAAATGGGTTCGCGGCGTAGCAAAAGCAACGATCAATAGTTAAAGGCTTGATAAGTTAGGGTAAAAATCTATCAATAAACTGTGTCTCTGGATGAGGGTGATTGAGACGGGGACCGCTAACCCAGTGATGCCGCCGCGGGCCAGACAACCCCGCATTTCCTCCGCAACAAGCAGTATTGACGAAATTGATTGCCGGGGCTGGCAGAGGAGGGGGCGCTGCTGCTGGTGGCGTAATCAAGTAGGATAACTTTGGCGTTTCAGTGCCTCGCACTAAGCCCCGACATGGTTGCTAAAACGCAAAAGGGTGAGAAATCATAGTTGCCAGCAGTTACTCGGGTTCGCCGGAGGAACGACTACCTTTTCTTGCACGTGCTGTTGCCTTCAGGCAAACTCGGGATTACACTTGAGCGCCAACTTGTCGTTTTATTTATGTGTACCATTGAACATAATGGTACTTATATGAGGACATGTCTAGGTGTTTGGTTTTGGATTTTATATTCGTTGGAAAAGTAAAAGAATTTTTTTTCTTTTGAATTAATTTTTTAAATAAACATCAAACATTGAAATTGACGGTTAAAATTATCAAAAGTGAAAATATCACTGAGACAAATCGATTAACTTTTTTTTTTGTTAAAACGAGTTGTTCATATAGCAATATGAAAACATTTACAGAAGAATCGTTTTACTAGTATGTTTTTTCTTTAAAATATTGTAACATTGACGAAAAAAATTTTAGATTGTTTCGTTTTATCTATAACATGTCATGCTAGCTTGTATATTTTGTAAGAAAAAAGAAAAAAAGATTCGCGCTCTTACACTTAATTAATATTGAGCAAACGCGGGTTGTTGACAAAGGGCTCACTTTTTTTTCATTCCCAACGTTAATGTCTGTCTTTGTCTGCGTTCAGAGAGCCGTTTATCGGAGAATGATTAAAAGCACACGAGACTTTTCGTCGAGCCATTAAATCAAAGGGCTCGCGCGTTGACTTTTTTTTTTATTCCTCAGTTGCGAGATATTAGAAAAACAAACCCCAGACATTTTTATTAGCACGAATTGACGTCTCGCCATTTTGTACTCCACGCGCGCTCGCGTTTCATTCGGATAATGATCCGGCAATTTTCCCCGGCGAAATCTTGGCAAGCCTGGTGTTGACAAATAGCGCGTGCTCAGTCGCCATTCGATAAAGGATTACCGAAAGGGAACGGGACATTGTCGCATTTCAGGAAGCCAACTAATGGCAAAAGAACATTCTATCAAAACCTATTCGCCGGGTACGTTTTGTCATCGCGCGATTTTTCAGCGACACTGGTCGCCGTTTTTTTGTCTCCCTACAACAAATAGCGTGTGTCGCGTTTTTGCCATTCGTAAAAATATCGTTTTTATTGAACAACGCGCCGTGCGATTTTTTGCGCGTTTGCTGTCTCCATATAAGAGATTATTCAAGCCAGCGAACAAAAACAATAACATGCGTTAAATTACAACAAAGCTCCTTTGCGATAAGCTTCTATTTTTAAAGTTAAAACATTGCGACCATTAAGGAACCTGATCAATTTTTCAGGCCGAATATTTATAAACGTAGAAAAAAGTTAATGCATCAAGTTTTATAGAAATATTCGTAAATTTTAAACAGCGGTTTTATTTTGAAATATACAGCAACAATAAGTGTTTTGTTTTGATTCACTTTTGTTCAAAAGATATATACAGTGTCTTAAAATAAGTGTCCTTTTTCTTTATTTATGTCAATTTATTTATTTGTGGGAGATTTTATCTTGTATTTTATTTTATTCGTGTGTTCGATTTGTATTTTGATGAGCGCACATGAATGTAAAAGGATGCATATTCGTGATGTTTTTTAATAAATAAATAAAATAAAACATTTTAACAATAAAAGACACTTACAAAGTGTCTAGTGTTTTAAATTAAGACTCTAATAAGACACCAATTTACCGTGTAAATAAAAAAAATCAGATATAGGGTCACCTAGGAAAATTGTGACTGTTTGGGGTAATTGTGACATCCTGAATAACTTACCAGTTTCAAAATTAATTAATGTTCTGCTATAATGTTGTTAACTATTGCTAGATGATAAACTTGTACAGAGAATAAAATATTCCAAATAAATTGAATTTTAATAAAAAAATCAGGGTGTCACATTTTACTCCGTGTGTTACAATTACCTCAGGTGATCCTACTCCAATTCAAGTGTTAGAAATATTTTTGACTCAAAAATAAGAGTTGAATCTTTTTCTCCCTTGAAGGAATTGTTATTTTTGGATTGATTAATATTGAATTAGGTGAATTGATTAAATAAAAATTAAAAAAATAATCATTATATATTATTATACATAAATATAATATAAGAAAAAAAATATCATCATTTAAAGATTGATCTAATGAGCGGAAATGACAAACGTCTAATCAGCCTAATTCAAGCGTAAATTGAAGAAAACAAAAGATGTCATTTTGGTGATCTGGCGAAAAAACGCCAGTTATTAACTCTGCGACGGAGTAATCAGCGACGATTATGCTATTTTGTATGAAGTGCCGCTTGTTGGCACTTGACGCAGCATTTAGAATCGCCAGACGGTTAGTCCATGTATGCCAGGATCATTATTATCCATATAATGGTTCGTTTGCTATGCTTGTGGTTCATTTTCAAGTTGCACTTTAATGTTTGCAAAACTACAGTCATTCGAAGCAGTGGTGATTGGGATGAAAAATTAGACAATTTTTTTATAGTCTTAATGTTTCGCACGTTATAAATAAGAAAATTAAACGTGAAATTGTTCTGGTATCACTTTTTAGATCAAGTACATCGAAAAAAAAACTTGTTAACTTTTGGTAAGAATTCTTCTGGGAAACACTTGTTTCAAGTGGTCGGGAGATTCAGGGTTTGAAACGAGGGCTCTGAACTGACTTTTATTTTTTAATTTCAAGATGAATTATGCAGTCGACGGAGAATAATGTGTCGAGAAAATTGTAAGACGTTTTAATGTGATTAAGAGACTTCTGTGCACTATGTCAAAAGTTGTTCATTACATTTTCAAACGACGCAGACATTTTTTTCAATTAAGCATGAAAAATGTTGCCATGTTAATAAAACGGTCATCGAATAATTTAAGAAAAACAATAAAATTCTAAAAAAGATTGTTAATTTTTAATTCATCCCCGTCCGAGTCGGTTGACCTGCTGAATAATTTGATTGAGTTTGATGAAATTTTCCTATATGATTAAATAAAACGGACGGATAACGCGTAAATATCTTACGTGTGATTAGAAAGCAACCCTTCCTTAGTCGTAATACTTCAATGAATCTACATACAATGTCATTTTACTATAAAGTTATATCGTTTACAAGATAATTTTGCACCATTATCACGATTCACATCATTTACGATAAAATGAAACTGACCCTTTTATGAATCCAGAGTTGTTGTCATATAAAACCAAAGTTGCCCACTGGGACAAAAATTTATGTTTTTCATATTTTTTTTGGCCAAAAAAAATTATTAAAAGTAAGTAACTAACTTACTGTTTGACAAATTGTTATGTTAGACAATTGTTACAGTGTTAGGTAATAATTATTATGCAAACATACTTTTTGTTAATAACAACTAATATTGAATTTGATAAATGAATTTTTTGATACCAATCGGACTGTCTAGTCATAGTCGTTTGATAAGCAAATTGTTGCTTCACTACCAACTATACTTTCAAATCTCAATTGATGATTGAAATAGTCATTCAAGAAAAATGAACTGAATCTCATTTCAACCAATTTTGTTATGAGCTCTTACTTGTATAGTTTAAGATCAATAGAATTGTTCAGAAAAGGTTGGTCGGGTTAATTCTCCGGCAAGGGTTGTTTGGAATAACTCTCTGGTACAGGTTAATCGGATTAGCTCTCTGGTACAGCACAACTGGCACAGGTTGATCGCGTTCAATTAGTTAATCGTGAACACTGATATAATAAATTTCCATAGATCAATCTTTTCTTATCGTACAACTTTCATTTGCTGTGGAACAATTTGGGGACGAGCAGATCAAATGTATTGCTATAGAAGAATTTGTGAGGACTGCAGATTCAAGAGCGAGTGTACCGGTTGGGATTGATTGGAGAGAAATACTGAATGTCTGGGTCAAGACCACTCTATTTATATATATAGGACTCGAAAAAGTAGGAGTTTTCAAGGAAAATCATCAAGGGCTCTTCATTTCGAAAATTTTCATGAATCTACATTTAAATAAACACTTACTTCTTTTACTCTGTTCAAATAGAAATCATAAAATGTAAATGTTAGTTGTATTGATACACTCTACGCGTTATACGTAAAAAATAGTATTTAGATATGTTATTTAGATTTCCACTAGTTAGTATTCATTGGTGTAGTGCACCAATTTGTCATGCTTTCAAATTACAGTATTCGATTGGTGATATCTCAGTTTTCATTGCAATGAAACTCATATTTTAATTACAGAACATATTTTTTAATTTTATTATTTATCTAAACGAGTGCAATGAAGACTAATATAAAAAATAATAATGTATATAATTATATTTATATAATTTCTAATTAATCGTGGGATCATAAAGCGAAACCATTTTATAACATTAATGTGAATAATTTACATAAAAATCAAAATGTCGCTGCAGTGAGAATGTTACCAGCTAGCCTATAAATTTAAGTTACTTCAAGAGAGGCTCAACTTTTGCAAAAGGGGATAATAATACTATGACGGCGGAAGGCCAATTGTCTCCTAATGCCCTTAAGTTTCCATTGAGAACGTTTTTTGTGCTTTTTAACGTAAGAATAAAAGTCATATGAAGAAAAAAGCACTCCTTGAAATTGAAGCGATGGAGATTTTGCAACTTTTTTTACATAGTATATAGCAACGTCCATTGTCACAAGTAGAATAAGAAAATTGAGATAATTGCGACACGAAATTTAGAATCATATTTCACATTTTGTCTCGCATTTTCAGAATATTAAAAATTGTACGATAAAGTTATTTCTCAGATGAAATATAGACATTATTTGTGAAGATAGAGCTACTGGACAGAAATTTAACAAGGGACGGGAAAGGCGATAGACACACACACCGAATCAGCATTTATCACCCCAACAAGTCGGCTTTTAATGGGTTGTTCGAAAACTACGCGAAATAATCCAGAGGGTCGTCGATGAGAAAACATCGCGAGGGGTTTGCTCGCGTCACGACAATGCCGTACGCTCCAGCGCACTCTACTTTGGATCGCAGTTGAAACGAGATTCGAGCTTGCGTGTAGCCTCTGTTTAAACTAGGCACGTGGCTGCATTTATGTAACGAGGGTATCTTAATGTCCCTTGAAAACCTAAATCAAATATATCATGGAAACATCCATGCCATGTGAATCTATCTCAAGTCGCACATAAATATATGCATTAGAACATTCACGTGACCACAGAATCTATTATACAGTTCAAAGTTCAAATTGTTTTTTTTTATATTGTTTATCTTTGCAAAATAATTATCAGTTGAACATTTGATGAACCGAAATGAATTTTATGTAATGATTGAGGTAATAAAATGGATTCCGCAGAATAAACCATCGAAAAAAACTTGTACGCATTTAAAATAACTTATTTGTATTTTAACTGTCTTTTGTTTGTATAAAATGAATATTATTTAATTTTTCGACTGAATTGTGACGCTGGCATGACCATTCGAATTAGTCAGTTGTCACGCTAATCACTAACGTATTTACCGTCAATTACAAATTGCGGCGAGCTAACGCTCATATCTCTAGAATTCTCGATTACAAGTTTAAAATGTTTTAATTAGTTGCGCATGTAACTTTTAGTGAATCTGGTATCTTGCAGACTGTAATTTGTCACATGATCGAAAATGTCACTAATTAATGCGAGTAGTGATTTACAACTAGAATTACGTTCTGTCTGGATGCACATTTGTACATATTTATTCAAATTTCAAATAGACGATGAATTAAACAATAAATAAATGAAATAAAACCATTATTTCATTTACAATTTGCACAGATATTAATTTTGATCAGTCATTTCCTTTTTGTTTCTTTTCGTTTAATTTAATATTAACAACTGTGGCAGAATAAAAAATTTTTTTAAAAACAATTCGAGTGCAAAATCTACACGTAGTAGGTGTAAAGTGACATTATACTAAACCCAGGAGACAATCCTCTTTACTCAGATACGGCGTAAATATGCAAATATGATCGAGACAGCAACACAGAGGCGCCGCGCAACACAGCTCGGTCGATAGGATTCAATTTATACCGCTACCAAAATGGTGTAGTTACTCGATAATACACTTTAAGAGCATAGTTGTCGTCGTGATATTATTGCCCGGCTTACATACCAGCAAGTTCGACACAAAAATGCAATTTTAGCGCCGCTCCCGCATGCAGAGGGGCGCGAGTCCTGCTTGGGAAAACATGCTAGATTTAAACTAATTGCCAAATTGAAACGTTTAATATTGAAACATCCGTGTTGGCGTTTGTTTTGCGCTTCGAGAGAAAACTCAAGAACCGAGAGCGCACTTGAAATTCGTATTACTGTGAAGTACGTGATCAATTTTTTATACCAACTTTAAACATTTTACTTCCGACGAATTATATTTCATTATGCAAATTTTTGCGAGTTCAACGTGAAAATATAAAATATTCATATTTAAATTTTGTTGAATTCTGTGTGACTGCGGAGGATAATTGAAAAATGAAAGTAGAAAATTTTGCTCATTCAAGTTTTGCGAGTCATAATGAATGTTGCATATGGAATGAAAATCGTAAAACAATTATGAATACGAAAATTTGATAAAGTTTACCCAGTTCGGCAAAGGATTCACGAAGATCTGACTTTTCTTTTTCAGCCGGGCCCCAGATAAAAAACCCGGATCGATGACGAAAAGGTTGAGCAAGAAAAATGCCTTATCGACATTTGTGAAAAACAATGTCGGGCGGAGGAAATTTATTTGGCTCATCCAATTATACTTTCCTAAATGGAATGCGGAGGCTTTTTTTATCGATGGCTCATTCCGGTGAACTACCTTTTATCTCGTCTAAGTGGGTGATAGATGCGATTCCATCCAGCTTCCGCGGATCTCTGAAAAAGTAAGAAAAGTGAGGAGCGAAAAATGAAATAGGTATAAGGAACGTGATGCACTTGAAACAAGTGACTTTTCGAAACTTTTCGCCCTAGATGTAAATCTATGCTGAGCTTTCTTGAACCCTGTCTGAATATTTTACTTTGTTGAAATAATGATTAATACTACCGTGTGTTAGCAATTCTATTAACCTCCTTTTTCAGCGATGCAGCTGAACTTGAAATTGGCGTCTCTTCAACATAAATTCACGCACGACAAATTTTGTATCACAAAATTAAAGCTGTTTGTAATTAAAATAAATGTATTCAACAGATCGAAATTCCAAAAAGCATAATTAAATACCAAGTCTTGGTTGCGTTCGTACTTACTGGAGATCATCCTTTGCGCCAAAGTGCTTTAATCAATATATCATTTGCGCCAAAGACCTATATCATTTGCGACGAAGACGCACATCATTTGTGCCAAACTTTCAATTAAACAGCGAACTCATTCAATAAAATCGTACGTTTTATTACAATCAAAAACTAAAACATTAATATGTCCAATGGAATTACAGCTGTAAAATAACAAAAAAATATACTAAAAAATACAAAAATAAAAATGTTACAACTAAAAAAACACTTTCTCAAGTAAAACCCATTCTTAAGGACTAGATTAATTAAAGCTCCGATAAAATCTCAACGTTGTTTTTGTAGACAAATCAACTATCTAGTTGCAATAAGAAGTATTTTGAAAGAATATTCAGAAATACTAAAAAGGTTCTATTAAAAATACAATTTCACAAAAAAAAATAAAAAAACAATATACTTGTTCACAATTGTGTAAAATTTCAAGACAATCAAGACAGCGCTTTTGAAATTGACTGCGGTATTAGGTTGTCACTTTTCAGATTGAGAATAGCGAGGTTGAAAGCAACGCATAATACAACCTGTAATGCTTACTCTTGGCGCTATGACGTGCATTATAGGAGAGCTGGAAGTCGTTGCTGTCTCCTATTGAACCGGGGGTGCTGAGGAAATCTCACTGAAGTGGCTGATAACCCACGGCGGCACCCTTTGCGAGAAGATAGACGCTTCGGCAGCTCGAGGTTTCACTCAGCATTCACTCAATGGCTCGCTCGTGATAACTCTGGCTAGAGGGTTCACTACTTTGATGTCTTTCAAAGCGCCCGCGCTCTTATATTTTGGGATTCCAGAATTATTGACCAACGTTATATACCCCCGTTGTTAATATTAAGATTAATATATGCGACAAAGTAGCATGTTTCCCACTGGATGCCCGGTCTGCTTGTTTACCCCGGTTTCGTCTACTAATTCGCTCATAAATATTTCTGTCCGCATCATTGGTAACACAAAGCGAATTGAACGAATCAAAGAGACCCCCGTTTACTTTGCACAACCTGTTTTCCTCTTTACCGAAAGTTTGCCCGAAATTTTTCGGTTAACTTCAGCTCCATTTTTTTGCGTCCTCGCGGACTCGTCAAAGACCGGGTCACGTTAAATGGAATAAATCTTTTCTGAGTTCTTTTCCGTTCACTAGTCTTGGATAAGTGAAAATATGAAATCGAAACGATTAAATTAAATTATTTTTGTTATCTATTGTTTAAATTGTTATTTATTGTGATAATTTTAGATTATTATTAATTTTAATAATTCATTATTTTATTGATTATTATTCAGTACAATGTTGGCAGTACACCTCCATTCGAAAGGAGAGTTTGTTTATAAATACAATCATTCATCTATCAATTTCATAATTTTCAAAAATTAAGTAAAATAAATAATAAATTAAGGTTATCATAAGAAATGTTTGTTAAAACCGCTGACAACGATAGGTGAATCAAATTCATATCTCTTAGGTAATTTGTTCGTGGTGCATCAAACATGGAATATTTGAAAATAAAATGGTTCATATCATTAAATTCATTCAAGTTACAGTAGGAACAGACAATATGAGCATTCAGAGATTTTTTTTTCCGCATTAATATATACACTTGTTAATTTTGATAATTATAGACAATTGATACGAAATTAATGATTGTTCAGGGTACTTGACATCGACGTTTGCAAAAAATTCGTTCTCCAATTAGAAATGTGAATCATTCAATCACAGACAAAACCATTTGAGTCAATAAACAAATCTAGAGTCAAGCATTTTAACATATTATCTTTTATTTTTCGAGACAATTAAATCTAATGCAAAGAAGATAACAATTTTGGACATTAAAATTTAGAGTCAAGAAGTTAGAGCTTGGAATAAAGATTATATCCTGTTTATCATTTGTTTTGACTCAAGTAAATATTTTTTACCACCAAATGAGTAACGCTCAAGACATAAAAAAATTTGACTCAAAAAATTATTTCTGTGAGTGTTAATTTTGACTGGAGTCAATTTGGACGGTTCGATGTCTATACATTTTCACAGCACAAATGTTTGGCCTCGTGTTCGACTGAATGAAAAACAGCATTCTCGGGTGCTGATGGAAGGATGTAGCCTGTTCAGATAAGTTGTTTGATAGAGATGAAGCAAAGAGAGCGAATAGAACTATACTTGATTGACATGACCCCGATGCCGGACTTGTCGGTGACGTTTCACGTAATTGGAACTATCTCGGGGTCCTCCATTTTCCAGAAAGAAGTAGTTGTTGTAGACGTAGCAGAATGAAATTCGAAAATAGCTGCCATCAGGCTATCTCACGTACAGCTTGTCCAACTTAATGCTTGGATTCGAGTCTTTATTTTTTGTGTACATCGTTCCCCAAGGAAACGGTCATTATAAGCAGTCCAATTTGCAGTTGAAGGGCACATCTGAACTGACATCTTCCCACCAAATAACTAATTCAAAAATTGCAAGAAAATGTTCAAATTTTGGTCATCTCGATTTGGAACGTATTTATGGAAATAATGAAAAAAAATTGTTTCACTTACAATTTTTTTTAATAATTTCAATTTTGTGGATTGTGAAATATCGCTTACCACGTACTACCGCCAAGAAATTTCAAAAATCGAAATATTAATTTAAATGTCGAGTGACTTGCACTGACAATCCTTTCCTTGACTGCGTATACATGTGATGCACGATCCGATTTCTTGCTGAATAGGAAGTCGCACATTGTCATGTTAATAGCGCAACTCCCGGGCTAGAGTTATATGCGAGTCGGCACTTTCGTAATTTTCCCTAAAGGAATCAATTCCCTTTGAGCATATATAGCATCTACAAATCGCTGTCATCTGATGCACGAACTATTACGTTACTTTTCACTCCAATAGGTGGTAGTTTCTTATGCAAAAGTGGATATTCCATTTTTTGAATGTTAATAAAAGATATTTTTGAAAAAAAAAACATTTGTATTAT
This sequence comes from Trissolcus japonicus, assembly GCA_030522925.1. Lineage (NCBI taxonomy): Eukaryota > Metazoa > Arthropoda > Insecta > Hymenoptera > Scelionidae > Trissolcus > Trissolcus japonicus. The sequence continues at coordinate 123,543 of JAPYZS010000220.1, read as the reverse complement.
TATCAGATATATTTATATGGGAATCAGTTTTGTCAATTCAGTCAAATATATCATGTATGTTAAATGAAATAAAAGATAAAAAAAAAAGGTGACAATGTTCAGGTCAGGCCAGATGGTATAAAAAAGGTTGACAGTTAATGAAATAATTAAAAGTAAAGGTGTCTCTATGGAAATAAAAAAATTAAAGTGAAGTGATTTTCTCATAATTAATGACAGAAAAAAATTCATTTAATGACTGTACCCATATTCATTCTCGTCTTTGATCATTATGATACGAATCATGAAAGAAATAAAGTGATGTTTAAACAATGTCACACAAGGGAGAATGATGGTTGCTAAAAAACTCAAGATGTGAATAGAAAGCCGGCACAATTTCGACAGCCATATGGCACTGGAGGGTTACGCGCTCTCGAATCCCAGACCCCGTTCGCGCATTGTCGTGCGCTGCACGGATGGATTTGGGAGATTTTTTTTTGTTCCCTTGACGTTTAGTGCAGTGACTATTCAGCGTACTCCAGAGTGCATTGAATACCCTGTGCGCAAGCCATCTTATACACTTATGAAGTCATCATCATGCCACGAAAAAATAATGCAAGCAGACAATTTAACGATACCACACCTCAACCTGATATTGAATTTGACATTTTTACAAAAATTGGAAATACTCGCAATATGATACAGCTTGTTTGGTTTAACATAAAAAATATAGCGTCGTCAGAAGTCACATTAAGAATATCAAAGTGTAAGTTGCAATCTAAATGTCAGGAATAATTTCAATGTTAAAAGAATGCTGCAGAGCAACTCGCGATTGATTGATTTGAAATATTAATAAGGTTTCATAAAATAAGGAAATTTGTATGTATCAGTTTAGCGAACTTGATATTATCGCCAGCCAAAAATCAGTATTGAACAATGTTTATGATGCATGGCAGAAGATGTTCTTCAATTATGAATGTCAGACATAAAAAAAGGGAAATTCAATGAATGTTTGAACAGCCGGCCAAGACTATTGAACATCAAATCTCATCGTTTATTTACCACACTTGAGGGTTCGCGATTTTGCAGCAACCACAAAAAATTTCATCCGCCGACGTTATCTCATCATCGAGGCTTTTATCTTCTTCTATTCCATTAATGATTTATCCCTCTGATCGTGTTATTTTTTCGATTTTTGCATGCTAGAAAGGAGCACTTGAAAAAGATTTTTTGGTATCCACTTTTTGTTATCACAGGACCGCCGGAGCGCTGAGCTATGATACGTGTATTACGTAAGGGCGTCAATTCGCATGGAAAATCGATGCCCGGTATCTCGGCGTACAAATTTCTGTTAATATTCCTGCCAATATCTAATATTCGGTGTCGAGAGTGTACAAGTGGGGGACAAAAGGGGCCGATGAAGAGGGATGCACTATATACCTATCAATAAAGCTGCAAACTCACGTCAGTCGCTGTATACCTCTCTCCCGCTTGGATATTAATTCGTATACGAGTTTATGAAACGATTTTCTATAACTTGTTTCTGTCAATTAACAACTACACGCACAAATGATCGCAACAGTCGCGGTTTCTCGTTACAGACTCATTTCCGTTAAATACAAATTCATTTGTCACCTGCCTAACCATTCAATGGACTCGTCCGATTGGAAAATAAGATTTCCAGCTGTACAGTTTTATGAATGGACAATTGCGGTTTAACTGAAACTTATTACTGCGAAGTTATTTACCACTTCAATCCATATCCATCCCTATTCATCATCATCATCATCTTTAAAAAGTTGATGAAAGGCGGACGTTGGCCGCGGATTGGACCTTTGGCCAAGTTCGCGTGTCCAACTTTTATTTTTTGACAGTTTCAAATTTTTTTGACAGCTGAGAATGTGTAGTTAAAAACTGGAAAATTACAAATGACCATGTGGCGCTCTACTAGTCCATATATATAAAATTAATGCTATCGTGAAGTAGGATATGCAGATATTTGACCAGATATTTGCCGATGAATCGCCCTTAAGAAGTACAGTTCATTTGTAGGGTATGTCCTTCAGGTGCCCTGAAACAATTTTTTCTAGGGATCTACAAAAAGCTGTGGTTGCCAGAAGCTAGTTGTTCTGTCCTCGGTTTATTCAATTTTTGATTTGTTGACGAATAGAATTTGAAATTTTTGGAATAAATATGACAGTTTGTCGTTTACCTTTTGAAAAAATAAAAAGAAATGAAGCCTAGTCAAATATGAATATGTATTTTTAGAAAGCAAAAATTTTATCTCTTTATTTAAATGGAAAAAATTTGTTTATCCTATTATATTTACTTGATATAAAATGTGTCATAATTGATGTTGTTTCGCTTTGTTTCGCATGGTGCAGCGGAACATTAATTTTAATTTACGTTGTCTTTGGTACGAAAGCCCCGTTGCTATTGTAAAGGCCAGTTAATATGAATGCGTTTATCCGAACTTCGCGTATGAGCGCCTCGTTTGAATGTTTGTTGCTTATACACTTACCATCATATCCAGGTGCACTCCGGAAGTTTAACACAATGATCTTATATTTATCGGAATGCATTTGAATATGTATACGCCTCTATTATTGTCATCGTAATTATCATATGGCAATTATACAAGAGTTACGCCAAATCGCGTTAGCATCCTATCCGCAGACGTCTGATTAATATGGCAACGTCGGCTGCCAACTGAATATTCGTCGAATCAATCATATTTGCGAAACGTTCCGACATAATTTGGATAAGACCGCATTGCACTGTTCCGGTATCAGAATATGCTTCGCTAGACACATTATCTGCGCAAAGATTATTGGGATAAGTTGCGAGCATCTGCAACAGGGAGACGAAATCATGAGGACGAGATAGAGTATATATTTCTCCGTATCCGCATTAAGGGGATTGACATTACACTTAATAAATAGGGTTATTTTGTCAACTTGCGTCGTTTGCCGGCGGATTCGAAACGGAAAAGTCCATCTGAAATTCGAGCTTGAAATCGACAGAGAATGCAATTATAGGATACACACGTTAGGTCACCGAGATAGTTTCAGAATTTTATTTTCTCTGCCATAAATATGTTTTCAATTTCACCTTTCACCTTTTGTTTTTTTTTCTACCTTACCTTCTTTGATCGTCGACAGAAAGACAGTTTTGTGTGTTTTTAGAAAACGATCAATTGTCTGATTTCATAATGAAAAGTATAAATATAACATGATATAACAATGAGATGTAGCGTTCTAAAGCGTATTCATCGGAAACTTGACTGCGTCAATTTAATAAAAAATGTATGCTCCCAGGAAATGAGTTCTGCGAATCGAGATGTTGGAGATCCTGCAGAGGTTATTACTCCTCATAGAACGTCTGCCAATGATGCAACTTCACAAAGACAAACTCGCGTCTCTCATTTAAATAACAGATAATTGTCGGTTCTTGTTAATTGATGCTCCCTGGAGACTCCTCAAAGACCGACTAAGATTTCAACACACAGTGTACCCAACGCCGATGGGAGATAATGTTTCTCTTACTCCCCGGATTCATATTTCCGGGCAGATCATCTCTGGTTTTATGAAAGCATTTTTCGCCGATGGAAATGCTGTCGAGATTGTGAGCGCAAATAAACTCGCTCATTAAAGTTTTCCTTATACATTACGTCAATGGATTCCTTATCGTTGTGAAAATGAACTGTCTCTTTTGCCGCCGCTCGCGGAGTTTTAAATTTGTGGAGCGCATTAAAAAATATATAATTAAAAACCGATTGGAGAGATCCAAGAAGAAAATAAACGTTTGATTGAAAATGTTTCCGGTTTTTACTTTAATCTGGAGACTTTAGAACAAATTTCAATGGTTTTGATTTTCATAATCTTTCGTTATTATCATATTTTGCAGATGTAAGTCATTCATGAAAAAAGTAGTCGAGCATCAAATTATTCAAATTTGATTAAGCCGTGCTTCGAAATGTTCCAGGGTGTATTTTCATTTGGCGATTGAGTAAATATCTCGGCGAATGTTCGCCCCCGTCCCTGAATCATGAGATATAAATCGTGTCGAAATAGCATCGCCCGGAAATGAAAAATGCCGTATCGCTATGCATGTCGAATAATATGACAAAGTTGTCGCGAGAGGGCAGAACTTTTGTTGGCCGCACTTTGCGTGTAGGAAGCGCCAGAGAATGGGGATGTTGGGAGCTGTTGCTTTGTCGCTCGCCGGAGGGGGTTTCCATTGTCATCGCTACTGCACTATCCGGCGCTATTCATTAGAGCACCACAGTGGCTCGGGATAATGCAAATTTTGATTAGTCCTGCGGTTCCGTTGTGTCTTCGAAGAATTTTCCCTTGTTTCGGCCGCGCGAGGGCGACGACGCTTCTTCGCGCTTAATCGACGGGGGAGTATTGTGCGCCTGCTCGCACAGTGTCTGCTTGATTGCAAATCTCATCTAAAACACAAAAGTACATTAATAATAGATCTCACGTCGGAAGTAACAAGTTACCTTTTATGTGCGAAAAAGTGTTGCTGTCACTTTTGGCGATGATAAACTTTATTTTGACTTTGCAATGCTTTATTTTATATCATCAAAAATTATCAAAACTTGTCAAAAAAATATAGTTTTTATAACCGTCAAATTTTTGATAGTTAGAAAAGTTTAGATATCATGCATACAAACTTCATTCATTTGGTTACAAATTTTGCATCTAAATTTACACATACAACGATCAGTAAACTATTGTCTCGAAAATTCAATCGGGTTCAAAAATGGATTGTTTCAGAAGCTTGGCCCATGAAAGCGGAATGTATATAAAGTGTTGAACGACTTTCCAATCGGCTGGCTAAAATTCAAAAATAAATTATAAACTTAGTGGAGCCGAGCGAAGTGCGATCGACTCATATATTATGTATTTGCATCGAAGCGTGGATAAGTGTAGTGAGCTTTTTGTCAGGATCTAAAACTGAAAAGCGAGGGTCGAACCGCAGATACGAATCCCTTGTGTCAAAAGGGTTTATGGGGTGGATGAAAATTTCCCAGACAATGGTCTCATTAATCCCCAGAAACCTCTTTAAAACGATAACGATCTCTCCGTTCCAAAGACTATTAGCTCGCTGACATTTCTTGCCAAATATTTGAAAAGAAAAAAAAAAATATTTCCCTCGTTGCATGATTCGTATGACCTTTGACCTCCATCCTCGACACCTCTGACCTTTTTAACGTCCATGTTTCAAGTCCATTATTTGAGAGTTTGAATTATATCGCATAGGTATATACTGATCGAAGCCGCTTCTCAGCTCATATATTCGACCTGAAGTGTGTTCAGAACGGAGTGTCAAAATGGAGCATCGATACGGTATTAGCATCGCTTAACATTGCATGACAAAATATTCGCCAAAAATGCAAATTCACTCTAAGTATTCAAACTGAGTAGACTGCGATATTGTTATGATGTCCATACATTTACATGAGCTACCAGCATGTTGTCTACGGCAGGAAGATGCACACCTATCGCCATAGTACGTACCATACTACTTTCTATAATTCTACAATCGCGATCATCATAAATGACTCGCAACAAATATCGACACCGGAATATTAATATTTTCCAATCTTTATTCAGCTATTCAACATGTTTTTATATTTTTTGTATTTTCAATCGTCTCGACTGTGGTGTGCTTTTAATTTTAAATTCAAGAAGCTCATTCGTGTTTCGTAATTTTGTCGAACGATGAAAATCCAAGATTAGAAATTAACTCCGAAGTATTTCGTGGTATGGAATATTGCAACTCGGATTTGCTTAATGAAATGCAGAATTGAGTTGAACGACCAAAAGTGCACCGCTTATCAAAAAAAAAAAAAAAAAAAAGAAGATACTTGCAAAGTAAAAAAGGCCAGATACGTGAATTAAATTAAGTGTGTTAATACAAAAGCCTCTTCTGCTGCACGATTGAAACTGCGTTCGGTTGAAATACTTGAATAAATAATTTCTCACGAGATTGAGTTTGATTAAAAATGTTCTGTACCAAATATTAAGGAACTTCCGATGAGGGACATGCGATGAGGATGAGCAGCGACGTATTCAAGCCCCCGGCGCGGTAAAAAGAAATTAGCATTTTATAAAACAGCTGTTAACGTTCGTTGCTCAATTACCTGGCTTGCCGAAAATCACTTTGGCCTGATCTCTTTACTGCGATGCAATCAAGTTTTTTTTTCATTCATTATTCTACGGAGAATTTGCTGCGTTGAAATCAGGTCGCATTGTACAACAGCGTTTCCACGTCGCCGCTATATTTAAATTGCATTTATTCAGTTAATTTGGCAATCCAAAGCGTTTACCTTCGCTCGGAAAATTATTATCAAATCCCCAACTGTTTTCAATCCATACTGTACTTTTATCTTTATCAGAGTTATGGTTAGGCTCCTAAAAAAATACCGTACATCTTTTATAAATGTACACATTTTGTATTTAACTTGTAAAACAATACAAAAAATATAAAAAAACGTTTAAACAAATTATAAAACAAAATTATTTTTGTAATGGAATAATCTTGAATGATGACTTTTTTCAGGGTGCTCCTGTGCCGTCACAACTTCTTGTTCATTTTTGAAAACACGGTTTCAAACTGTCCGAAAAATCCAGCAACAACACAGAATGAGTCTAGTTAATGTTATTGTTTTAATGAACACAGACTGGTACATTTTAAGCGCTGTTTGTACACACGTGGCCTAATAACAGTGCATGCGTCTGTCATCATTCCGGAATCTCTCTCGTACGACAAAAGCCTGGAAAATGTAAATTGGTGCATTCGCGTAATGTGGCTCTAGACTTACATTAGGGAGGATCCATCGACGTTAGTAATTGCAGCGAACTGTGAGCATACACCAATTTGTGCCGAAATGGAAATGCCTTCGCTGTCTGAAGTCGTTGAAGTGTGAGTCTAGTAATACGAGTAGGTACGACCTATATTTTAGCCGCGTGGTTTTGGCGCGGCAAATACGTTTAAGTCTCAGTCCTGCAACGAAAAACCATTTTTTTGTTCGTAGATCGGCAGTTTCGAGATGACTCATCGGTTTGCATCTTTGCGTCCAGGAATGATTATTCAATGGAAATTCAGGGCGGCCTCTGTTCAATACACAGTTTGAGGTAAAGATGTGGCAGCGTTTCATTTAACAAAGGCAAACAAGAAACGGAGCAAACTCTTCCACAAGGCCATATCTGCATACAAACGAAATGGTGTTTTCGCAACTGCATCAGTGGCGAGGCACCAAGTTGATTTTTTTTCCTGAAATAGAAAAATTAAGTTTTGAAAAAACGTCATTCAAGATGAATGAAAAAAATTTTTTCTTAAGTAAAGGAGAATCTTGGTTGTAAAAAGTTGTTGTTTTTTTTGTAAATATGACAAATTAACACCGACGAGCATATTGTTTCAATTATTCGACCGAACATTGAAACCGGTTAGTGTCGTTCATTATTAATGACGAGATGAAACCTGTTGATAAAATTTTCGATCAATCTCTACTACAAGTTGCCGCCACTAGTCTGAGATCGTTGACAGGAATTCGATTTGATTTTGCATGAAATTAGCAATCGATTAGGAAAGTAGCAATCGGTTCCGTGGAGGGTGAAAATGGCGAGTCATCGATTAATTTGTCTTTACTGCGTATATATACCTCATTACGAGCAACTTTTTGCTGATGGAAACTTGTTGAATGTCGTGCACATACATATAGTGACAAAAAAAAACAACATTATTCACAGAGGTTAATATATTGTGATAACTGGCCAGCGGAAACGCCGGACAAACAGTGCTTTATTAACACTTTTGAAATAAAACTTGTCGACTAAACTGATGGCAGTGCGGTGAGCTAAATTGTAAGTAATTACGTCGTCAACTTGTGTCACAATTCCTCAGGGATGATCGTTGCTCTATGAGCCACGTTATTGGTCAGGGTAAGCTATTTGCATGTACTCAAACAAGACGTGTACATAAAAGCATGTCATTACAATGCCATTCGCCAGCAGGACTCATTGAACTACCTCCACTCTGGCAAATGAGCAGTCGGAATTTATGTGCGGGAATCAATTTCCTATGATTCCGATTCGCGTCACTGAGATGGCATTGCAATTATCGTACACAGAAACTCTCTGCCAAGGTACAAGCAAGAATCTAATTTGTAATTAAAATCACCAGGCTCGTGTATGGTTCAATCCCTGTCAATATAAATATTGCTTTTCTATTTATATGACGATTTATTGCTAAAAGCAAACAGCTCGCATGTTAAATCATCCCACAATAATATATCCCAGTAATAGCATACGTGATATTAATGTGTCAAATGTGTAACAATTCTGCGACGTATATGTTTGCATAGATGTTTATTTACATTGTTGCTTTTCATCTTCATTAATTCTGCCGCTTATTCGGTCAGATTAATGAGAAATGTTTCATTCAATCTCATCAATCCTAAAAAACAGACAACGGATCTCGCTCTTTTATCACAGTTCATTTATTACTTTTTCTGATACTTCCAAACCGATCTTTTCCATTCACAACTTTCAATTCAAGCATTTAATAATGGTATACTACTCGTGAACTACAATTTCGTTCTGATAGACAACTAAGCGGCATTTAATTGCGTCTAAAGAACGGTCACACCACCGTACTTACTAATGTCCTTTTCAGGTGAAATTTTTTATCAGCTCCATTTTTCAATGCAGCTGTGATGTGATTTAATATGATGCATTTAATACACTATTTTTCCATTTATCATTTTTCTTAAAGTCTCTTGTGCGATCGTTAGCTCCATTCATTCGTTGATATCAAAGCACGAGGTTTGCAATTCATCTGAAAGCTATGAGCGGTGATAAATTGTTACACGGAATTGCAGTGTGCACGCGACTGTGTGAAATCTTGAAAACGGAGTGCTCTTTTTTAATTGATACAATAAGTTGGTTTAATTGTCACCGGCATTATTGCACGGTGAGAATAGTTCCCACGTAATGATTGCAAAGAAACGGTTGAAAATTATACTGAACAGTTTCATAAACAGGCGACGGATGAATGTCAAAAATATTTACTGAATGTTTATAAAATTGTAAACAATAAATAAGAGCATGTCAAGAAATTATTTTCGAATTCGTTCATCGATTTAAAACAATTACTAAACAGGATGGTAATTTATATTAAATTCTGCTTTTGAAAATTTTTAACAATTTTTCCATGACAAATCGTTTTAAATATTTTTTATTTTTATTGTTAAAATATATTATTGTTCATTAAAAAGATGGAATTTTGTTATTTCGTGACAATTCATCAAAAATGTTGTCAATGCGGAAAAGATTTACGTTAGGATTTATTCGTTTTAATCAGAAGCTGAAAAACGATGCAGAAACATCGGGCCAGAAGAATCCGCCGGTTTAGGCGTGCCGATCAAACGATTGATTAAGACCCAACATCCAACATTTATCAAACGCAACAAAGTAGCATTCGCAAAAAATAAAGTTCGATGTTTTACGGTAGCCACATTTTTATGCTAATCTTATCTTATGTGGTGGAAACATTTCAAGATAAAGGTAATATCATTTGGTGGCACACATGTTTTCTTCAATACTTGTCTTAGTGTCATTGTTTGAAACTAAATATTCAAATAACTTATTGAATTAAAATTTGACAAAACATTATGAAGGTTTTTTGTTTAATTATCAAGAAAACTTTCAATTTTTACAGACAAGATTTTTATATTTATATATATTGCAAGAAGATGTTGTACATGATTATTTAGGTCTATCGACGAGTAAATAAAACCTATAAAAATGATAAAATCTACGTAATAACAATCTTGTTAGTATATATTTTCAAATACAAAATCGTTGTCTTGGCGTTTTTCTTTTTATTATGTATTTTCGATTGTAGAAAGACTTAATCACAGATGCACTCCATAGAACCTGCTTTCTCGTTCAGAAGTTGCACGCCCACCGATGCGCTTTTAGTCAATATATTTCTATAGGGCGAGGTTCCGAGCACGCACGTATTCTGCCACGTATTCGATGCTTATCGCCTTTGGACGGTGCGAAGCTTACAAGTACAGCGGATCCTCTTCCGCGATCCGCGACTCCAACAAACTAATGGACCGGTCGAAATCGTATGCACCAACTCGTCCGACTTGTTTTCACGTGCCGCACGTGAGTGGTCCGGTTAACGGCAAACCTTCGGCGATTCCTGCAGGAATGCCGATGTTATCCGTCTCGAATCGTCGCTCGAATGCCAAATCTACTCTACCTTCGCTTGTCCGTTCGGACGAAAATTAGCTTCGGCTTACGTCGAAGTTAGACCTGGACTGCTGCATCCAATTCTTAACAATTATTTCACGCATCTCAATTTGAAAAAAAAGTTAAACTCTTTTTTCTTCGATTTTAAAAAACTTATTTTTCAAAAAATTAATTGCACTTGAAATTGATCGCAATTTAAAGAAAAAGTAAATCTTGAAAAATGTCTTCGCACGTCTTTATAAATATCCACGCTTAAAAACATTAATGGGTGCGGGTCTCGAATTATGGTCACGGAACTTGTTACATCCTTGCATGAAAACATTATTAATGCTGCCTACATTGTATCGAAACATCTTGCTCTCGATCCTCACAATATTTTTCGGTCCCGCGATGAATCTCTGTCGCTTTCATTGCAATCAAATTGCCCTCTCCGTTCGACAGCGATCGCTTGTAAATCACGAACTGCATTTCCCATTTAGTGTGGCGCTGTTTATTCTGTGTCATATTTTATTGAAATTGGTGATTATCGATGTACGATAATGAAAGGAACGTATAATTGAATAAAAGCAGCCATGAATTATTTGCATTCTTCGTATATAGTCTGAAATTTAGTGCGTATTATACGTGGGAACGCTTTTAGCTGCGAGGGAAGCGTGAATCGCAATAGTCCGGTTCCAACGAGGTAATCATCAAACCCGTACGGGGCTATGTGCCGTCGCAAGAGAGTCACCGCGGTGTTCAACCATGTAGCAACATTGTAGCTTGATCATCTCCAGCCACTTACAAACGAACGAGCCACATCGAACGTTATAATCAAACATCGTAAAAAGTGTGCCCGTCGTCTGGGGCATGTTTCCAGTGGGCAAACTTTCTCTTAATGGCCCACGAACATTGCATTTGCCACAACAAGACCATCGCGAGCGCAACCAAATGAAGTTATACCCCCGGACAGGTATTCGTCATTAACTACTAATAATATCAAGCCGGAACGTATTACGAATCGATCAAGCTAAACCGTCGATTTGTCAGCTTTGACACGTTGAATCGCTGTCGGGCGTCGAGTCGAATAAAAAATAATTAATCCTTTGTCAGACTGAGAGTAGCATGGTATAATTTTCCCTTTTTTTTTTTTTTTTTTTTTTGATGCAATTGATAAATCGCAGCGATTCAATTACAAATCACCCCTCTGAAATTTGATGCTGGTTTGCATTTGCATAAGTACAAGATCTTACAAGAATAACAGCACAAAAAAAATAAAGTCAAACATCGTGGGGCCATGTGAATTAGTTTAATTCTGTCGGAATATCAGTTTAATGTGTGTCGGCGGTTTGAGAAGAGTCGCGATTAAGAATGATCTTGAACGATGAAAAAGCTCCGAAATGTGAATCCCACATATCCCTCTCGATCCCAAACGCAGATTGCATCACGAGATTGGCTTTCATAATTTGTTCCAAGTCTTAATATGGCTGTTTTTAAACCTTCCTGTCCGGCTACTTGTGCGATTGAGTCGAGATATTGACCATCGTATAAGGAGAAGCCATAAAAGTTGACCGTTTGACCAGCCGGCCAGAATAAGTTATGTGATTCGTTTAATGTCCACAATCGATCAGGTTATTCTCAGCTCTGAATGATCAATTATTACCAATGAAATTGATCTAATTCTTTATTTATTTGTTCATGAACCTTACTGTTAAATGTTTTCAAACGAAACCATCATAGACAGTCTATAATCAAGTTTCAAGTAACCATCCTTTAACTGGCCTTAATTTCAGAGCTTAATTCAACTGCTGTACATTTGACGTAATTATATTAGTGACCATTCCCGCAGAATTTATAAATGAGATATACGTAGAATATATACGAATATATTTTAAGTATATAAAATATAGGTAAAATATATTTTGAACTATATTTTTGTCCGTGTGGGATTTAGCAGTAAAAGATTCAAAAAAACCCATCGAAATTATTTTCATTTCGATTTGTTAGACTTCCTTTTGAAAAGCCGTTGTTTTGTAATCTCCCCTTTATTAAATTTTTTTATTGATTTAAATTTTTCACTTTTTGTTTGTAGAATGTATATTTTGTCTATTCTGAGTAAGAAAGTAAACAGCAAATATTTCTCTGATAACACAATTTGAAAAGTAACTATTCGACTTGCAAATTCGCAGGTATACAAGAAGGTTCACACGGTGTAGTTGCGATTAGTTTTCCATGTTTTGAGATGCATTACGCAAAAATCGCACTGGCGGGCATAAGAAGTAACGGAAAAAGATGAACGTCATCCTCAGCTGACTGGGATATGCAGATGACCTACCTACATTTATGCCCACTACCCTCGTACGCGCTGGGTATTCAAATAAATGAGCTGGGACACGTGTAAGTGTAGCGCACATGTATACACTATAATGCGAGCGTGGCTTATATCGTAATGCTCAGCAGATACAAGCTAGTAGGGGGTGTGGTCTTAGCACGCGTTATGGACATAATTCATCCGACAGCTCTGTCGTGGGAGGAGAAACTGAAAATTCTCGAGTGCGAGAGAGCTGCGTTGAAGGTGTTATTCCGAAACACGCATGTACAAATGCTCGTTATATAGAATTACTCCAATGATTATAATCGAGCCATTCATTAGACGGGAAATGACTATGGATTTGGAGAGGAGAGCACGCGCAAGATAGTCGGCGAAACGTTCAGATATATGATAATAAAGATGAATTCTCAAAGCGGGCATGAAGATATTTCGACGATCAAATATTATCAACGCTCTCTATCCTCACTTATACGACTCATTTATGGACCCCACGTTGACAATTATTTTAGATCCACATCATTTGGGTTTAGTTACCAACCGAGCAGTGTTATGATAAGGTCGGTTGATTTAAAATCTTTGATGAGGTTCGGTTAAAGTTTTTGCTGTGTGAAAAAAAAAATGAGAACTCAAATTTCAAAGTCACAACTTGGGAAAAATGTATTGAAAAAAATGTATTTAAAAATTTTTTAGTTTTTTTTTTAATTATTTATACAATGACTAGTTGAATTGATTATAAATTATTTGAAATATGAGTCAGTATGTACAGGCACAAACTTTTGGGTACATAGGCGTTAAATCTGTTTGCTTATCCAATAAACACCCGAAAGATTGGTTCAAATTAAGATAATAAGATTGACATGAGGGTATTCGTGGCATAATTACAATCGTTCCGAAGATTTATTGTTAATCTACTCTATATCACGAAGTGACTTCAACATTAGTACTGTAAATACGAGTCTACAGCATACGGAAAAGCCGCTCAGCGAAACGAACGACTTTGGAATCCATTTAGATAAGTAAACGACTTTGTTAATTAGATTTGTCGAGACTATAATGGGACCTGAAAGGTGGAGGGCGAAACAATCCCAGTTAAACTCGAAAAGTCGTAGCGCGACGACTAGAAAATACAGCACACTTTGATAGAACGGGATGGCAGCGGGAACTTTTCTGCAATTTCTCGAAAATTCTTCTTGCCAGAAAACATCCGCGAATCTGTTTGACCTCTTTTTTTTCTCTTCTGCGTGATATCTCCTCGATAATACAGAAAGATTCATTTTAATGAGATTCTCATTAGATGCTCTGGGACCCTTTGTTTTCTTCAAAAAAGAAGGAACAAAAATTACACGGCACCTCTTCTTATTATTTACTCAAGTGCGTCTCTGTAAAAATCATTATTATTAGCGGCATTAAAAAAAAGTCCGTTAGTCATGTCGCTTGTTGAACATAAATTGGCAAAGTGTATTTTCAACAAAAACTCAATCGAGGGAACACTATATCTATATTCTGTGGCAATTTCAGGAATAATTTCATGTAACTGCACTGTCAACAAGTAAAATTACCTCGAAAATTACATAAAACATGTGGTATATTGAATCTTTTGTATGTTCAACTATTAAACGACTATTTATTTTGTCGTTCAATCAATTTCTTGTATTTCTTTTTCGATTTTTACAGTGAAGAGTTGCAATTTTTAACACTCATCTTTATTTCCCAAGATCGTTCGTGCAATTTATAATTGTGGATATCAACTTTTGATAATTGGCAACTTAACGGCCATTACACGCAGATAAAATAAAATTGTGAGAATTGCGTCTGAGTAAATAATTGTATGCGCACGATGAAAAATGCAAAACGCTCTTTGCTTGATCCGAGTTTCACCAAAAGTTGTGAGATTCCCGGTTCTTGGAAGTAGCTATCGTGCAGTTAAGACCTCAGAGTATCAAGTTTCTTCGATTGTATCGTCAAACTGCGTGCCTGGTTTCGCCTTGGCGATGTCCGCCTCGACTATTTCGGTGACTCGGCCGCAAGTCGTTCCCCAGAAATGCACTTAATCCGCAAGCAAATCTTGCGAAAATGATAATCGGGTACGTTTAATGATGAGTATCTCGGGCTTAAGTATGAGATCCTTTGCACGCTCTATCGGGACGAAAAAAAGCGGAACGCGCATATACATTATGGTCCGCATATCAAAGCCTAGAAATTATTCTAAGCCTCATAAATTATATTTTATTTTCATTGCGGGGGTTGGTGTCTAATTCGAACCTTATCGTTTGCGTGATAATAAAATTTCAGATGATGCAAAATTACGTTGATTTTGTTCGATGATGAGATATGAATGTGATAATCGCATATTATTTAATGAAGTCATACAAAAAAATGTTAAAGATCAAAGAGAGAAAAAATAAAATTACATTAGTTCATACCCTCGATTTCAGAATTAATTACCGGCTTCCTCTTCGTGTATCACGTCTTGCACACAATTTTTACTTCCATTCTCCATTCCACTTGTTCTTTATCTAAAGACCCGGTCACATATCTGCATAAATAAGGATGCAGGCATGAACATCTTACAAAAATACACACATTTAAATGATTCCCGTACGCCAACTCAGGAACAAGCATTATTCCAACGAACGAGTGTTCTTACCAGCTGGTTGCCTTCTCTTTGGTTGTCAAGCTAAAAAAATACACGTAACTCACTAACTTGGCGTAAATATTCGAAATTCCATTTAACACGGAAATTCGTTATTATGGGGACCCTCCTATGAAATGGCTAAATTCCGTAATTTTCAATGAGATTAAATGATTTTTGGTACAAAAGTGTCTTTTTAGGTTAGATTATAAAACGACGATCAAAAACTGAAACAAATTATTAACAATCTTTTTTTTCATAAAGAAAAAAAATTGATTTTTGATTTTATTTGTTTTGGCAAAGTTACACTTGTTTTTGTACAGTGACCTCGAAGAAGGAGCTGAATTTCGGCATTTTTATTAAATTATTGTTAATAACTTTTGAAGAAATTATTTACTCAAAATTCTGCCTGACAATTTTTTTCCTTTGAAAATTTTGCGAACTTCAAAAAGAACATCAAAATCGGTTGACAATTGCAGTACCGGAACTCTTTTGAAGTTCGAAAAATGAGCGAAGAAGTTTCAGAGAAGAATCGATTTAAAGTTTAATTTGTACATCAACACAACAGAGCGATTAAAATTCGGGTTTCTTTTAACATTTTTTATTTTTGATAATCAAAATTTTGATTACATTATCTGAAAGAGGAGACTTCAAGCTATTAAAATCTGCAATAAAAAGCTTTTCGAAAAAAATTCGATTTTTCATTATTTTTCATAGGAGGGTCCCCTTAAAAGCCATTGCGCTTAATTCATGCGGATCTCAATAAACTAAAAATAATCACTGTCCCTAAAAAAAGGACCAGATCAAAAATGTTTATCACATTTGCCTTCATTATTTATTTCTTGACACGTTGTTTATAAATAGTTGAGTTTTGTTGTAGTAAAGAATTTGTCACGATCGACTGAATGAAATACTGGATCAAACATTTTTCAGCCATATCAGCAGATAGCTGTAGAATAAATATATTCTCAAATAAATGGCATTTTCAAATAAGTTCCATTAACGGTGTGTATCGTATTCCCGCGATATCAGCATCATGTTAAGAGCCTATTATTTTTTCTCGTCAATACTTGCGGGCTTGAAAAATTATTCCTGAAATTTTATTCATTTTTTTTATAGTCTCAAACGCAGCGACTAAACCGGTTGTGCATTTAAAATCGTTCGTCTCTTTTGCATCATCTGAGTGCGGTATTATCGTGACGTTTTTGCAAACACTTTGACCGTAAAACAGAGCCGAGGCAAATATTGTGAATAATGCTCTCATCGAAAATGTTGATAGAGCATTAAAGAAAATATCTTTTAATATATTCTTTAGATGAGCGATGGTGCAGCAAAGTGAAGCTTTATGAACTATTCTAGACATCAAAGTCTTAATTAAATTTTTATGATTTTTTCATGACTCTCTGAAAGAGGTTACTGGATCTTCGTTATTCAGTTCACCTCCAGCTAGTTATCAATTTTGTGTTTAGGCGCTTTCGAAATATACAATCGTGTAACTAAATCAACAACATGGAGAAACATAACGTCACAAATTTTACTACATTTTTCTACCACTCTAGTTCTCGAACTGCTGAAATTAATGCAATTTACTAAAAAACCAATGAAATTTAGTAGAGAGTTGTCGAATATTGACAAGTTGACATCAAATTTTACTCATAATTCACATCACATTTTGGTAGTGACTTAGTAATTTTCGCGAGTACACGCGTGCGAATCCTCCGTGTTGTGAGCATAGAACTCCAGTATCGTCAACGTCCGCTAGGACCGATGGCTCAGGGGATTCGTCAAGGGCTCGTGCGACCATCAGGTTCCGGAGTTTCGGAACCTGCTTCGGACATTTTTTCTGTATCAATATTGAATCGGAATTAGACGAAAGAATCATCAACTTGGTAGAAAAATCGACTTCAAATCAAAATAAAAAATAAAAGCAAATAAATTACCATTCCAGCAAATTTCGAGTGAAAACTGAAATTTTTTAAAAAATATGATATAAAAATAAAAATTATAAAGTGACTTAGTAATTTCTATTACGATGCAGTTCGCGTAATCGTTTAGTAGAAATATGTAGTAAAATTTGTGATGTCATTTATCTCCGTAAATGAAAAGTTTACCATAAAAAAAAAAAAAGAGAGAAGAAAAAAAAAAAAAAAAAAAAAACAGAAGAAAAAAAAAATAAAAAAAAAAAAAAAAAAAAAAAAAAAAAAAAAAAAAAAAAAAAAAAAAAAAAAAAAAAAAAAAAGGCGCGACATGACTTGAGGGTCATATTTTGTGGTCAAATTATAGACTTCGTGGTCCACTTTTTTCGCGAGCGTGACTGTAATGACAGTATTTTACCGGGAAACCGCGTGTCTATGAAGTGTTAATCATGTTTCAAGTGTTAGTTTCACCGTCATCCGCGTCACCTAATTTCTGATACGTGTCCCGGAGCTGTTAAATTTGATGTATACTTTCAAATCGAAGTTTCGTACGTAAACTTCCAGACTTTCACGTCCGCAATGCTAAAAATCTATCAAAAAAAGTATAAATTTTATAAATAAATTTGCTTTTGATTTCAAGGCTTTATTTAAAACTCGAGGCTATAAAAACAAGATTGTGTTGCAAGAAAAACTCGTCGGTTGTAATGAATTTTACGTACGGCTGAAAAAAAATTTCAGTTTCGATGGAGGCGTTCTTCAATCTGAGGGAACAAGCGGCTAATCGGCGAATCTCTTTGTTTGCAGCTAATAGACAGGATTTATGCGTTAAATGAAATATATGACTAGTAATAAACAAGCATGTGATGCAGGGCTTCGAACAAAAATCTCGGAATGATTGATGAGATACTTAGAGGCATTATGAGAATTATGAAACAATCATTCAATGATTTTTTTTGTTATTATAATTCTTACGGTTAGTGTCAGGGATGAAAAAGTCAAACACAGATTATAAAGCCATACATTCACCAATCAATCGAATTCGTTACATTGTTGATTGTTAGACAGTTTAGCTCATGTCAACACTCCTTCAAAAGTTCAATATAAAATGATTACCTTGAGTATGATTAATGCACCATGCAAACAATGAAAGTTTAAAAATTTTTGCTCATAAAACTGTACAGTTCGACATGTTTTGCAGCACGATTCAACATTAATTTTGTCACGGATTCAAGTGCCTCGAAACAGGTCAAAAGAAATAAAAATTCGAATGAAAATAGAAATAATGTTTTTATAAATTGACGCTGCGACTCGACTGGTTTATTGTTCAATTTAAGGCGATAAATGAGGTTCGGTGTTTACGAAAAACACGATAAAGTCCTGTGCAAGAAATAACTATTAAAATATTAAACAAAATATGTCCAACGATTCTTTGCAATTGTATAAATCGTTGGATATATTTTGTTTAATATTTTAATAGTTATTTCTTGCACAGGACTTTATCGTGTTTTTCGTAAACACCGAACCTCATTTATCGCCTTAAGCGTATGTGAGAAAAAATATATAAGTAATGATAGCTGACGAGGTACACTTTGAAATCTTGTCTTCTGGATATATTTTTTTTCGGATATTTTAAGAAGCCAAATTACGCGGATTTAGAGCTTGATTAAACGAAAATATTTATCACCATTGTTGGACAGTGAAAAGCATACCTCCAAATATTTTATGAACAACAAATTTGTTGGCAAATTTTCATGTTCTTGACTGTGATAGAATGCCATGCACTCACGTGCCGTTCGTCGATAAATTTTACAAAACCTGCCCTCTAAATTAGCGTTGCGCGATAAAGCGAAACAAATACTTGAGCGCGCAGTGTTTCAGCGAAGCGTGCGCATTTTAATGAATATTGCCAAAAAAGAAACGCGAGGGATTATCAAAAATTATATGTGAGTATAAAAAGGAGCCATGTGTGAGCAGGGCATGTAAAATGCTAATAGTGCACGTTTTTTTCGTCATAAATATAACACTCGACGTGAAGGAAAGTAAGACCACGAGAACCAATGGGACAGCGCCGCAATGAAGAGAGAGGAGCTTATTTAAGCGGCGTTTAATTGGATGATCATTCATTCAATTCGGATCGGGAGGTGCACTTTTACAACACTGCCAAATCGTTATCTCTGCTTTATCTTCCACGATCACTGGGGCTTCATTCTTCATGCAACCATCATTTTTTGTTCAGCAAATTATTTCGTGTTTATCAATAACTAAAATTCCCCAAAGTTCATCACCGTCCTGAAAACAGAAGGAATCAAATCGACGAAACAAATTGCAATCATAGAAACTGAAAATTGATTGTCTCGTTTAAAACAGTTTAAATTATATTTTCAGTTCAATTGAAAACTAATTCGGCGGAACGGAAACTTAAATTTTCAATTTCCCAGGGACTAATTCCGTTTGAACTTTTTTCATTCGATTTAATTAAGAAAGTTCAATTAATTTTTGCGGGCAAATAAAATATCGCCGACTTCTGACTATAAATATCCATATAATCGGTAGCAATCCAATCATTCCGGACTCTCGGCAAGAAAAACAAACGCGCGCGGCGGATCGATTACGAAATTTATACTTTTGAGAGATATGGCGAGCGGCGCTTTGCGTTCAGCCACTTTCTCACGGGCGCGCGTACACGAAGTTTCGTTCGCTTGCGGTTTTATAAGTGAGCCGGTGTAAATTGTCCGCGCGACAAATGCGAGCGAACAATTGTCGTTGGGCATTATATATATAGAAATCCGCTAATTATTTGTAACGCTTGTTGCAATATATCGTCGATCACAATGCCATGCAGAATGCGCAATTAGGCCAATTATGTTAAGGCTGTAAGATAACTGCCACTAAATTGTGCTATTGTACCATGTTTGACTGGCGGCGAAAATTCGCCGTCCAACCATTATTACGATTGTAATCACGAATATAATCTGGCAACTCGGGAATGAAAATGTCTCGTAATGATAAAGAGTGCTATTTGCCTGTTTTAATAATGTTCCCGTGTAGTTTGGCAGACGGGTTACGTAAGACAACTAGGACGAAAAGTGTGTCACCGAAATTGCGATGACCCAATTATATAGGGACCATGAAATTCTGTTTTTGAGAGGCGGAAGATATAAAGTGAGAAGACAGAGTAGGAAGGGGCAGATCGCAAATTCACTAAAAGTACAGCTAAAATTGGTCGGCGCTCCCGGCGACTTGAGGGCGTGAAAAAATAATTAAGCCTGGCGATAATTATTCGCAGATATTAAATTTATTAATTAAATTTATCAGACGGAACAGGATTCAAATACCCGGACAAAAAATTTTATATGAATTTCATAATAACTGTACGTTTTCTTTTTATAAAAATCTTACCTTAAAATCTCCCTTGTTCAAGGCTGATTTTAAAATTCAATGTTGCTTTTTAAAAATCCTTTTTCAAATCGAACACAAAACGAGTATAGAATTTTTTTTGTTATAGACAATGGGGGACTATTTCTTTTCTTGACGTCTCGAGCTCGATGACTAACCGAGTATCTTATATTAAAATGTCTCAGAAAGATTTTAATATCATCGACTGGGATGAAAATTTACATCGGCAGTGAAAGTGAATTTCGGAGGAGGGTCGTAGAAAAGAATGAGGATTTTCATGAAAACCTCGATATTCTATCAATATCTCCGTGCTTTTCTTATAGAAATTCAAATATTAAATGTACATTATGACGATGGAGTGACTTCTGAATGACGAAATGCCAATAATAAAAGTCCTCTGCTTCAACGAAAATCCTTTATTATTGATGGTAAGATGAGATTATTCAGTCATGTTTATGCAATGTTGTAATAGTAAAGTTATCATTAATGAAAAACTGACGGGATTGTCGTCCTTGAAATTAATAAAATAAACTATATTGAATAAAATCTAGCTTCAGATGTTTTCGATCTTAAAAATGTGATTTTCTTAATTTTCAGCTCGAAGAAGTTTTGACTTGAATCTGAATCAAAATTCATGATGGCTTCGTTAATCGAAGCATCGCAATCTTGTATGGAGTTAAGATACGAAGAATGAAAGACTATTATCAAAAGAAAGGAAATTTTTTCCACTGTAACCTCTTTTGTTATAATAATTTTAATCAAACTCCACTCAAGCAGAAGAGATATAAGGATTAAATTATTTCACTGCGTCAAAAAATGACAATTCATTTGGAATATTTTAGAATATTTTCGTATCATAATTTAATGTATCAAACTATTTTTGGTTATAGTTTGTTCTTCTGTCATTGCGATTCATGATATTTTACTAGTAATTTTGATTAAACGAATTGCGGAAAATCCTTCCATGCATAGCTTGCAAATAAAGTTGCAATTTTAATAATGCAATTATTCAGACGCACCGACAAAAGAGCGACAGATCTTTCACGTAGGCTTAGAACATGCAACAAACTGTATCATACCAACGGTCCAGCGAAACGCCCAAGATAGCATTGAATTTTTGTTATCGCGAATTATAGTGCTCGTGGCGAACGTCCCGTAATCGGGTTTAATGCCTCTACGCTCTTAGAAATTTCCTCTCTTTCAACCAAAAGTAGGGGGGGGGGATGGGTCAGAATTTATAATGAAATCGTTTGTTCGCAATTCTAAAGAAAATTTTTTTTACAGTGATTAAATCGACTTAAATATCATTACTTGATCTGGTACACAATGACCAATATAATTATATATACCTCCATGAAATAAAGGTATTTTGGTATGATAACCCAAATTTTATTATATTGTTTACCTTTTTCATGTGCCTCTTTTACTTGCTAACATTCGACGTACCAGAGTTATGAATTTATAACTTATAATTCGCAAATTTTAATTAATAAAGTTGAATAAAATATTATTTTCTTATTAATATGAATGTCTGCATTGCTGATTTTACTTTAATTTCAAATTATTCCATTGATAATAAATCATGTTTCATAAAAGAGGAATACAGGAAATTGGGTGTCAAATTGTATGAATATCAAATGCAATATAATTCAACTTTTCTTATGTAAAAAAATTTTTTTTTATTTATTACTGTCAATTTTGTTCAAATAAATAGTATTTTGTGTGGACGAATACGAAGTTCCTTTCAATTATCGAAAATTTATTTTTTCTAAAGTTTATGCATTATAAAAACTAAAAATTATTTAATGATCATAATATAATATTTTGAAACTCCAAACTGATATAATTTAGTGTTAATTATTAAAAATCTAATTGGTACTTGGGTAAATTTGTACTAACCAGTCATGTGATAGACAATTAATTATCAATCAAGAAGTAAAATAAACCAACGTAGCACTTAGGATTTAATTAGTCATCACAAAAATATAAAAGTTCACACATTAACAATTCAATATACAGACGAGAAGCAGATAATAATTTATTCAACAATTGAAAGATCAACTTTTTATTTTGAGAGTTCTTGTGATTAACCTTTTGCTCACCAAGGTATTTAAAGGAAACGGAACACAACTATATGAAATTAGCATCAGAATCGTTATCACATTTATGTTATATTTTTTTCACCTAATTATTAAAAGAAAAGCGTAAAATTGTGCCGCAATTAAAATAGGAACATGAAAGTCGCATAAAATTGACAGTGAATCGCCTGTTGAACTAAATCGGACACAGAATCGTTAATCTATCAAGTATTAAGGTCGAGTATTTCGTTAGAAAAATGTCACGATTTATTGCAGATTTATGCCAAATTATGTTAAACTGGTTTTTCTGCGGAATGAATGGAAAGCTGTAACTTATTGTACATCAAATGTTCCGACCAAGCGCCTGTCGACTTTCAGTAGACAAGTGGCGCAGAATGTTACGATTAAGGTGAAGGCTAGATTCAGCAGTTTGCAGAGGAATTAGAATTTTATGATTATTTCTTTGGCATAATAAAATGACTGTTACTGTACCCTGTGATAAGTTGGAAAAGTATGGGTAATTCTTTTCTTCATTTTGATCATGAATCTTATTCAGGTTGTGTTTAACAAAAAGGAGATCAAATTGAGGAATTCAAGAAATTTGATTCATTAATTTTCAGTTCAGTTCATTTATTTCTAAAGAATTTACAATCAGATTTTTGCGCATTTTATCCCATACATTGGTAGCATTTCTTTTTCAGTAGTGATACATCCTTGCGGCACTAGTGAAACCAGAGGAAAAATCTAACAAACTCACAGATGCAAATAAAAACGCTTTATGATTGAAAGCTTTTTGAAGATGGCAAACTTCAAATGGTCTGTAATTCAAAAAATACTGATTAAGAACATACTCTTTAATTTCCAACGTGCCCTGAATAATTTCACCAGTCACAAATTTTCAATGTTAATAAACCGAAGTAAGTATAACGTTTAACATGTCCATTTCAAAGTTACATATAAGTCGTTTATGAAATTAGCTCTTGGTTATTTTCCAGTTCGCAATTTTCCACTGCATCTTCATGCTGAAACCAAAATGACTATTCCAATCCCGTGTATTCATCATCAAAATGAAACTGCTACCCAGATGATACCCCCATTACAAACAATTGCATTTTTGCAAACGGAAAAAAAACAAAATACGGTGGTCGGTAGCATCTCTTTAACTAAAACATCGCGAGCCTTAAATGGATGGCGACCCTTGTGTCAGGGGGTCAACTTACAAAACATATTTCCTCCATATCAATAAGCAGCATGCGATAATCAAAATGCCTCCATTTGGGTCTACATCGTTGCGGCATTCGGTATCAAAAGTACGCTAAAAAATGACATACCACCAAGTCACGAACGGCGTCCCGCATAGCGAACATCGCCGTGCGCTTCCTCGTGATCGTTTTACTTGTAAAGAGAAAGAGGAATGAAGAAACGGGAAAGGAAATCCGTCGAGAAGTTGGCAGAGGGTCTCTCGCGCGGG
Organism: Trissolcus japonicus; assembly: GCA_030522925.1. Taxonomy (NCBI): domain Eukaryota; kingdom Metazoa; phylum Arthropoda; class Insecta; order Hymenoptera; family Scelionidae; genus Trissolcus; species Trissolcus japonicus. The sequence continues at coordinate 99,489 of JAPYZS010000220.1, read as the reverse complement.
TGCCAGAACGCGACAAGGACAGAGCGACCGTGGAATATCCATCGTGCTAAGATCCAAACGGCGTTGGATTTCATTCGATTTACTGCGCATCGCCGGAGCTACCGAACGAGAGACTTTAATAATCCCGAGGTATCATACTTTTATACTTATGATCGGCACAAAGGATCTTGCCCATCGAGAGTCAATTTGGAGACCAAATTGTTTCTCCGCAGTCCGCGTTTTAGACGCTGATGAATATCCACCATTTGTAATTCAACTTTTTTTTTTACAAACGAACGCGGCGAAGGGAACTATTTAGAGTTCTCATGAAAAGTTTCATGCGGATTGTAAAATGAAACAATCAAATCAGTATACCTGTTACAACTGGAGACCGGACGGCGGGGGATGGAAAAGGAAAAAAATCAATTTATTTGAGTGAACTGCAATTTACTTCATCGCACTTGTTCATTTCCATCCTAACGGTATATTCGGAGGATAAAGATAGATAGATTGAGTTAAAGTACTTCCGAATCGCGAAGTTTCGGTTCCCTTAAAACAATTCGTTACACTAGTTAGGAACTTGTTTAATCGTTTTAGAAACTCGACCAAGTTATCTTAAATTCACACAAAAGAAGTTGATAGAATACTTAGCGCGGCAGGAACATCGGGATGATCCGTCGCAATTAAGCCCCCGGACAAGTTTCGCGCGTTTTCTCTTCAATTATTCATCGGTCGGTATTATATTGGGTGATCGTTCCCCATCAAGGACAAGACTTTTCCGCAGAGCAGTACGTTTTTTTATTTTTTTTTGCAATCAACGCCAGGTGGTTCGGGATGCCATTGCCGAACCGCGCATACGTCAGCATCCAGAGTTGCGTGGCGTGAGATCTAAAGTACCGTTTCTTCTTTTTCCTCTCGTTCTCCATCTCTCTTTCATTCTTTCTTTCTCTCTCTTTTTATTTCATTTTTTTTATTAAATTTTTATTTCATGTTGAGTCACTAACGATTTTCGATGCGGCACATATAAAACTGATAATCATCAATATATTCTGACTGGTTCCGCGACATAATTTGATTAGTTTCCGCATTCAAAGATCATTGCCATTAGCTCATCATAAATATGACAATTGTCATTTTACCCTCTAGCATTATTGTCGGGCGCGGACAGGGTTGTCAACCACAGTGTCCACAGGGTATGTGAATTTCAGAGCGACTCCGACAAGATGGAATAATATCCATTTTTTGACAAACGCTAGTCCGGACAAAGTGTATGCATGTAAAACTATACCCCTGGCTGGTAACCCAAGAAGAGCGCGCGTTTATTATCCTATTGGGCGTTGTAACCAACTGCACACACAAGACAGCGGTTTATTGCAACCGAGGGAAATCCCCCTCCACGGCACGAGGGCGACTGCAATTCCCTTTTATATATACCCCGGGCTGATTAATTATAGATTGCTTATGGTAATGCCGGGGCAATCTCTCGTCCAAAATGACTGCGACTAGGCTGCTCTCGCTATCGGCCGCCACGAAATAAGTCGCAGATGTCATTGGCGTAATCCAATTGCTGCGCCCCCCGATGATCGGAAATTATAAAACTGGAGTCAAGATTTTGGACGGGGTCCCTTAGTTGGAACGAATCTTGATTTCCCTTGGATGGAAACCAGAGATTGATTAGAAATCCATAATCACCATCGAATACAATTTTAATCGAATGACGCCGTTTGTATACGGGCTAGCGAGAGGGTGAGTTTTGCTTTTTGTTTCTAAATGTAGCATTCAATTGCTATTACAATTTGTTCCAGCTGTCGAAGAGTTGGAATTTTCCCCCACCCCTCTGTTTTTGTTTGCAGATAACATTTGTCTAACAGGAAGCTCCAAGACCACCATACAGAGCATTGATTACCAGGCGTAAAAGCCATTAAAATATTTGTTTTGCGAAGCTTGATCAAGCTGTTTCTTACAATCGACGACCTTTTTAGTTTCGAACTCTCTTCTTTCCACGGCGTTTTTTATCGGGTAAACGAGAATTCCAACTGTTGAAGAAAAAGGAGACTAAGATTAAGACTCTCTCAGCGACGATGGAGCCCCGGCCGGGAGGAAGGAGCTGCGAGACGAGAAAAATCTACCTTAATTAATGGTGGGCATATATTTGAAAGAGGAACGAGACTGCGAAACGAGTCGATAAAAGATAAGTACGTCTCCGGGACCGTAATATGAGACCCCGCTTTCTGTGCACGCAAATGACAAAAATGAAAGGAGATGCTGCGCTGCGAAGTGAACGAGAATTGTTAAAAAGAAAAGAGGTAGAGCTCGAGAAAGCGAGCAAGATTGGTAGATCGCCATCGCGAGGCCTATGAATGCACTGCCAGATGGATGCGAGAGACGGTGCGAAATATTTTTAGACAGCGACTTGTGATTAATCATTATACGGAGCAAAAATTTGGCTACGGGTGCGCGCTTGAGAATTCGACCGGGGCTCTGCCATGCGGCTGGTATAAATAACTCAAAAGTGCGCGCGCGTGTGTCCCACGAATTCGTACGCTCTCAGACGCCGAGGGTATATATTTTATCGGAAGATCGCACTGATCGTGAACCCCCGCGAGTCGTCCAAAATGTATTCAGTCTATGAGCAATCTGTTGGAAAGTGTTTGTTTTAGGTTGAAGGGCGATGAAGATAATTAAGACAAAGATTTTGATAAAGTTTGATTAATACAACGGTGGAGATGATTCAACAGTTTTTTCTACTTATCATTAATTTACTCTAGAAGAAAAAAAATTTTGTTTGCACATTTTATTATGGAAACCAAATTCGCAAGAATTGTAAATTTTTTTCAGTGTATTTATTTACAGAATAATTTCTAGAACATTTTTTTTTTTCAATTTCGATTCATATTTTTCAGAGAAGAAAATCTTTTCCCCTAATAACAATGAGAAGTTGGTTGTTAACCCGGTACTTGAAATAACTTTACATTCGTCCGTCGCACTTTTGATCCGAACAAAGCGCAAAACACACAGTTCCACATGCGACGCATAAATAATAAATGTAGGTGATAGCGATGAGTTATCGTGTAAAAAACGGTGTTTGCACGGAAGATTGTTATGTGCGAACGCAGACGCGGCGTGCAGACCACACTTATACACAGGTTTTACAATAATGACAATCGGGATAATAAATCAGAAGGGTCGTCAGGAGGGTGCAGAAGTTTCGGCATTGCGGCGCGGTCGAATCGACGCTAACAAATGACTCTATTTTGCAACATCTATAGCCCCGATCACGTGACGTGAAAAAAAAACAAGCACGACACTTTATAATTTTGGGTGACTTATTAATCGCGCGATCACACTGATGAATTCAATATTGATGTGGGATCCCCTTTTGAGAAATATGCGGCGGTGAAAGAGGCAGTAAGTCAAACTGCCAGATGGCGTGGCAAAGTTTGTTTTGAGTTGTCACGGTTCGATGAATCGGGAAAAGCGAAAAGGACGATTTGATGTTCGCCGAGTTGAGAACATGGAACGAACGTTTGGCTCTGCGCCGGCGAAAGATATGTGCAGCGGAGTGGGGAGGCCGAAGTCGTACAAAGGGAAATTAAGCAAAAATGCAATTTCTGTTCGGGCGAAATGTCCGCCAAAAAAGCGGGACACATTTCAATCATGCCAAACATCCGTGCAATTTCTTAATTATTATTCCGCTTTTTTTGCCCGCCGAGCCCATCACTTTTTCTTTGTCACGCAAATATTTTAATGTCAAGTTTGGATTTTATAAATAATGGACCTTATGTTTGCTACATGGAAATGTGTAAACGGATTGTTACATCGCCTGAAACCTTAATGATAATAATTTCAGAATTATGAAAAAAAGAACGAAAACAAATGTACACGATATATGTTCGTCTGGCATGAACAATCGTCAAACCAGTTACAGACTTTTTTCCCCGAAGTTGTTCATAACAATAAACATATCTGCGGAGAGAGAAAATCTTTTATCAAAAACCACGCAAAAGATAACGAAAATGACGACGGAAACGAGTTCTTCTTACATTTTGATGGAGACACGCGATGAGGCAATAAAATAAACATTAGTACGTCTTCTTTCGTGTTCTGCGAATCCGCGGCGGCCGGCTCGTTAGCCGCTTTTGCATAATTTTTTACTAATCATTCCGATCGCCACAATTAAAAAGTGATGTACTATTTTCGTCGCGACGGGACAACCTGTAGTTACTCAGTTGTTAGTGCGTCGAGTAACAAGTATCGATAGTCTCGTTTCCATCTACGCCGAGTCGTTCGCATAACTCCAACCCGAGAACCGCTTACGTCGACGTGTATAAAAACCAGTAATTATAATTAGCAACATTAAAATACCACGTAGCGACGCACTTCGCGCGAATCTTATTAAGATTTTTCGTCTTTTTATTACGACTTTTTGTCCCACGTGAGCGCGATTCATTTATCGACGTAAAAATGTATCGTGATAGGATTGCGGATATGCGTGAAATTTATATTTAATGTGCCACAATTTAATCAATAAAACCATTAATTCCATTACAAACATTTATTTTTTCATCAATCATACTTCAAGACCGGAATAATAATTTGCAAGTATGCTTTTTCCAACGTGAAACACGTTTTATTTTTCATACTCAGCGGAATATAATGCCCTGCAACACTTTGATGTTTTCGAGATAACTGTTATCACTGTAACAATCTTATATTTCAAGTGAAACTTCAGAGTTGAGATTTTAATGCTCCGGTGCTGTTTTAATTTTTGATAAAAGTGGATGCATGCTTTGTATCTCTCCTCCCCCCCCCTTTCAACGTTTACCTTTTTTCAAAAACTAATGAGACTAAGCTCTCAAAATAACGAGGGATTGTTTCTTCTTCCATTTGTCTTCAAACAATATTGAATGTTCTGCTCGAGCAACAGTTGCGCGTCACTTTATATTTTCTTTTACGTCGCCAATTCGAGGGTCGCCGGTACTTATAACCATCATAAAGCAATCGCTATTAGCGCCCTAACTCTAAGGTCGAGCCGGTTTGCGCTTCGAGCAATAATTCCGTTTGGGAAAAATACAGGAGACTACTACCCTCGATCGTTTCTCATCTAGATGGATTATAATCCAATCCAGAGGCGATCTCTGGTCGACGATCACCGAACCGACAAACTCTCTTGGACGATTTTATTACACGTTAATTGAAAACGTAACCTTCGCCGCGTTATTAAATCTATCGACTGCGACAGACGTTAACAGTTTCGTCGTCCGGAGAAAATAATCGTTTCATCAATTCGTCCTGGTTACTAAGATTGACGTCAAAGCGGACTTGGATATTGGCTCATTTGCGACACTGAGACAACTAAAATGATAGGGAAGCTTTGAGTGTAGACTATTACTATCGACGAGCGAGGTTTAAGCTTGCTCGATTACGCTGAATCGGTCGGTTGATAGGAATCCGAAAATCTTGAGTCTGCGGTAAACCGTACACGACCCCAATCGGCTGAGGAATATGGTGTGCCGACTGAAATGAGCACCGATCATGGTGGTCAGTTAGATCGGCGTCCGTCAGTTCGAACGTCTGAAAACTACCGAATAATGCGCGGCTACTGACGTGCCTCGACTCGTTTCAAACTTCGTCTAACGAGTGGGCAATAACAATGTTCATTTGAACGAATTAACTTCGATTGATCGGAATTGCAAATTCAAATAGGTGTTTGCGAGGTCCCAAATTACCCTGGTGGATCGACGTAGACGGCTGTGCCAGCCACGGTTAGGTTCCGTTGAATATGTCATGCTTGACTTCAATATCACTCTAATAAAGTAAATATTTGATAAATTAAACAATTATCATCATAAAGTTTATATTAACATTGATAATAAATGATTCAAGTAAATCGTTCGTTACTAATTCATTTTTGGCTGTGCATATTATTATTGTTAGTCGTATGTTGAAAAACAATTATTAATTATGCCTCAGTTCATTCATTAGTCAGTTTCCATGCCAAGTTTTTCTGGGGCCTATTCCAAATGCAAAATAATACAATTATTGATTATATTCTTCGTTCTTTTTATTTCAACTTCACAAATCGTCTTACATTTTTGCTACAAACTTTGATCTAACAAACTAATCCACTTTTCAAAACTTTTTTTCCTTCAAGGTATAATTACTTGTTTCAGAAAATCTGTGAAATATTAATCATAAACAAAACAATCGAACTGGTTCTTCTTTTTCAACTAATTTCAAGACCTTCCTCTGGAAAGTTTCAAAATTTAAATCAAGCAAACCGCAGGACGTGTGAGTACGCAAAAACGGCCATAAGTTATATCTCATGAAATTTTCATGACAGTAATTTTCATGACTCTGCATAATATAACTCGATCTGTGGACAAAAAATTAAGATACTTCCAAATAAAGCCTGGGCAACTTATGAAACTCAAAAAATTGTATAATTTCTGACAGATTAATCTTCAAAATTGACGCCTTAATTATTTCATAATCTTTTCAATATCTTGTAAGGCGTATCAAAACAAGGATCTCCTGTTGATCTATCCGGTTCTACCGGGGGCTATAGAAGAATTAATATTAGAAAATCGTTAATTTATTGGCGAATTCATTTATTACTCTACTTGTTGCGAGCAGTAAAGGCGTAGGCTCGAGTTCACTGATTAGTGTTTTAATTTCATCTTATAAATTTTCAATCTGATTTTTCATTACAGGAGTACATGCGGCGAGATAAGACATCAATTACGTACACAGCTTAACAGGTCAAGTTTACATTGACATCCACTTAGATTAGACGCTGCGCTGCGATTGTTATAAGTGTAAACTACGTGTGGGATGTAGCACAATGGTTCATTCCTCCTCGTGGTTACACAGAGTACATCTTGTTGTTTAGATCTGTTGAATTTAATACTGTTAGTCCTGGTGCATACAGGTTCAGATGATGCCTATTGATTTTAGTTGTCAAATATAATTTGACTGATCAAACCATCTTATCATTTATCGATCAAAAATTATAATTAGGCAAATAGCAATGTTTGCGCGATGTTTTCAAACGGTTAACTCGTTTTTTTCTGTTCTCCAACTACTCGACTCCGAATGATTGTTGCACTCTGAGATGTTGGGAGAAGAAAATTGACTGGATAATGCATGGAACTGTTTTGTGTCGAGAAAAGTAATTCAATTATATTCAAGATGTATAAATAATGTAACGCTTAAGAATAATTACATTATGTTAATTTAACATTCGTGGTTCAGAGATCGTGCCAAGCCTGCGGCCCTGCACGCGACGACGGCCCTCTCTTCAGATTGAACATCGAGTATAAGTGCCTACAAGGGTGTCCTCATTGTGGATTTGTCGACGCTTATCGACTCGGCTAGGCAGATGTGAACAGTTGTTGCCTGTCCACTATCGCCACCCGTAATACACGGGCAATCAGTTCTTATGCACAGGAGAAAGAGACAGCGAGCCGAAGAAATTAGTCATTGCATCTGCCACGGCGAGCCAATAACGCTCCGACGTTAAAGTTGCCAACTAACGGCCACACCGAGATTTCTTACCGCTTCATCATATGACGTTAATTTAACATCGCCAGTTGGGAACATTCGAAACGTTATTATTTCGCTCGCAGGAGTTTGTAAACAGCCGTCCCATTTCATTAGCCAGTTAAACAATTTGCTTTTGCGAATCATCATTTTATTTCAATTACGATCAAATTCGATTACGATTGCTGTAATTCACTATCGCGAGCGAGCAAAATTCCAATGTAATTTCATCGAACTCAAGATGTTGTTGTGACGCTTCGGAGTTCTCACTTTTTGTCAAGTTCGGTTTTGTAACAATGAAACAGTTGGTTTTACGAAAAAGCTATCAAAAAGTTTGTGAAACTTACAAAAGTGTTTAACAAAAATATATACCGAACGGTAGAACAAAAAACGATCAAACAAACGTCGGTCAACTTATACCTGGAAATGTACGAACAAGACACCTATAACCTGTAATGTACGTATCAGAAATCGACAAAAAAAGTTCAACGAAAAGTGGTCCACGATAACTGTCCCGTGTTTACTTGGGGCGGGCAGCTGCGAGCCAGGGGTAGATGGGCACTGGAAAAATTGCATTACAACGTTATAATAGGTACGGCTTTGCTATCTTTTAAGTCGTAAAACTTTTGTATTAAACTTTTTGCGAATTTCTAAATCCCATTCTGAGGGAGCAACTTGTCGAGAAGTTGAAATGTCTAAAGGCATGGAGGACAGTTTTGGCGATACCATTCGATTCCTCCCGGGACAAAAAGTGTGAAAAGGTAAAATGTCAACCATTTTGCTTGATGCATTTATTATTTTTTGAAGCTGTTTGAAAACATGGTTCGATGTAATTTACAAGCGTGGAAAATGTATGAAAAACAGTAATCTCAAATTGTGTCAAAAAAACTATCGAAAAAGTGAAGATTGTTTAGTTCTGAATTTAAAATGAAAAATTATACTATGATAATATTATGTTATGTACCTTCTAGTTCAACACGATAAATAAATACACCTATTGGGAATGTTTGATATTTGCATCATGACCTCCGCGCGTCTGACTATGGTAATAGATCACTATCAATTATTGATGTCATAATAAGCAAGACCTGCGAACGTTCATAATAATAGTTGATATCATGTTGTGTTTTCAGCACATAATAAACATAATTCATAAAATGAATCTCATTCTACAAGGTACTGACGTTTGAAAAACTATAACGAGATCTGAAATCTGAGAAAAAATCATGCAAATATATTTGTAGGAGACATAACCCCACGTTACCATAATCGTAACTAGAATAAGGAACATAAAAATTTTATATGTCCATAAAAAATAATTGTTTTAATTATATCAAAAGAGCAATCTCGGATTAATTCATTATTCAAATGGTAACAATTTCAAACAATGTGTATGTTACACGCCTATTACACTGTAATTTGATATTTTGCGTCCATCATAATTGCACAAGCAATTCTAGCTGCATGCATGTGTACACCTATAGCAAGACACCGTGATATGCCAAATACGAGTGCAGCTGAAATTCCAAGGTTCTGATTAAATTTTAATGACTCGTTATTTTTTACGCAACGTGAATTTCGAGTCAATTGATTTTTCGCCTCGTTCATGACACATGTCCATGCCATCAATCAACCCCGTTTAGAGTTCAGTGTAACGTTAAGGTCGAAACTTTATTGTCGCCCGTAAATATTTTCATGTTTCGCTATAATTGCGTTCAATTAATATCATCTCTTAAACCTCCGTCTGTAAGTTACCTTTGTAATCATCGAAATAATTTGCGGTTTTATTTTTTATGGGCACCTAAATGTCGCCTCTTCTCCACATTCAGTCAGTTTATCGTTTGTATGAATCATAACCCCGAGCTCGCGTACTTAGTGTTTATCATTGGCCGTCGTATATTTTCATTATTGTAAGTTCAACTTGAGAAATTTCATGCAAGGTGCAAAATGTTAAGTTATTTTACAACGACGCACGGACAATTATTTTTCGTTCCGGAATTTCTTATGCATTGTAGTAAATTCAGCTATCATCATAACCCACCAGGTTGTATGCAGTCCTGCGATTTAGCAGAAAATTCATGTTGATCAACTTACGACCGTTAAATGTGACAAAAATTAAGTCCTTTTGTTGGAATAGTATAGCGTGCTGCACAATCGGCCGACACACGATTGCAAAGAGAGTCAATCTTCATCCTATTCGTTACGCGTGATGAAACAGTATAAACATCTCAAGAATGAGGTATCTGCAAAGCTTCGCGCTCAATGAACTCTTATCCCTCCATTAATCGGGTTTAGTTGAGCTTTCGCGCGACACATTACTGGGAAGATTATTCCAAGTCAAATTCTTATATGCAAAACCAAATTAAACTCTGATATTTTTTGTCCTCTTTGTTTTCCAATGAAAAATTTGTTATTGTCGATTTTTTTTTCCAAAAAAATCGCTTTTAATCTAAGTAAGTAAAATGTCATTTTTTTTGCCAAAATTGATATCATTAAGATTAAATTACTTCTTACATATTAAAATTTAAACTTGACAATGATTTTTGAAAGGCACATCACGATTTCACAAGTAGCGATTGTGGATATAAGTGCGTATATGATCTATCTCCCCTATAAAAAAATCTTTTGACGCGGAGGTTACGCAACCTTTCATGCATCCACCTGCGCTCGGTCTGCTATAAAAATGAGATTACGGCAGGCCAGAAATTTTGTTATCTATACGTGCTTTTTATGTAGAAGAAATTCTAGCTTCAAATCTTCTGATCTGAAACGTGTTACAAGTTTGAAAAAAAATTCATAAGTTGACGTACAAAACAAGCTCAGAATTTATGAATAAGCTGAGTTGACATGTATGGAGTTAATCTTTTATTGACTTGATCTAAACGTTATTCGAACAGGTGTAAATGCGTTCAACCGGTCTGCATAATCATAGAGTCGAAATCGACTTTTTAGAATTTTTTGTTTACAAAATTCTTGGCAGTAAACAGGTCCGTGCAGCTTTTCATACATTTGGTGATGTTCATGCGAAAATGATAAATGAACGTGGCACAAAATGATGTGTCTTAGCCAATCTACTGGGCAACTTAATAAGATTACGGTGTAAGATACAAAAATGTAGGCACAACGGCCGCGGATTATATCGCATTTGACGCTAATTTAAGGTAGCTTCTTTGAATCTTTATCCTTTTTTCGATAATCTCGTGACACGGTATGGGTTTTAAATCGGATTCAAAACTTCACAGCAGCGCAACTTTCAAACGCGGGACTATACGTCGGAATCGCTATCTGTCGTTCTCTTTGTTGACACACTATAATTTTATATAACAATTTTGTTTTGCAAAAATGTTTGCAACAAACATCTGATCTGATTGATTTGAAATTATATATTATTGCATTAAGTAAACAATGCGGTGACTTTTAATCGTTTGTGTGCAAACGCGCAATGGTGAATATTTTATTTACAACTTGATTGTTACGAAGCAAAGTGTCTGGAATTTGCTATGAATGAATAAAAATAATAAATAGTCGAGCGTTCCCGTTACGAGCACTAAAATTTGAATGCGAGCAATTGCGCATGCGCATATAGATTACAAGTACAGTTATCAAGTTCCAACTGTCATGAAAATAGACAGGCCGTCACGTACTCAAATGCGTGACTGCTGCTACGAAAATGGTCATGCAATGTCACGGCCAGGCTCGCTCATTTTTATGAAACGTCTTTAACTAAGATTACGCTTGTGGACGAGAGATTGATAGCTGATTTGTTTTTGATACGGATCTTAATTTTCTATTCAAACGTTCCTAACTGTTCTGGCCAATAAATTTTCAACCCATTCGAAACGCTAAGAATTTGCATCAATCGAGAAAATCGTATAATGGGATTCCCGAACACCTCTTCTGAATAAAATTTTAATGAGAATTTTAAGGTTCAGTTGTTCGTAACAGCCATAGACACACATTTTCTTTATTATCTAACAGTTTTATCTAATCATGTTTTGTCAGCACTTTAAAAACAAAAATAATAATAAATAAATGGCTGAATAAAAACAATTAAAAATGCGATCATGAATTTTCCGCAGACATAACAGCGTTTACGTAAGTGACGTGTGCACAATCTGATTGACTATCACATATTGTATCGTTGCAAAAAGGTTTATTTGCATAACTTGAAAGATGAAGCCGCCGCGGTTCGTACGTTGCGCGCAAAATTTATTCGTGCCTGCGATTTGTATTGCTAAAATTCAAATTAGAAGATATAAAATAATTCATCCGACTGCAAACAATAAATAACTTTGGTGAGTTCTATAATTCAATCCAAGATTTGAATGGAGTAAGTTTCATTAATTGATTTAATTGATTTAATCATGATCGGGTGACCTCATTCAATTTTTCATATGTGACAGGAACCGCAGTAGTAATTTTGATTGAACAATTGATATATTGGGCTCTTTTTATTTAAAAATTACTTTTTTAGCGGAAGTTTGAAAATTTATTAATTCCAACATCAACCTGTATTCAAAGAAATGTTTATCTTGCCATTCGAAAGGACATTCAATTTTTTAACTTTGCTGAAAATTTCCAGCTCAAAAATGGAAACTAGAAAAATCTGAGAAAAATCGAACCAAGGAATTCGAATAAATAAAGAAAGGCGTGCAATAAAGGACCAGTAGAATGTTGAAAAGAAAAACTTTTTATGTACCAAATTCAATAGCTTGAGACTCGGTGGAAGTTCGAACTCGAATCGTAAAGAAGCATAATAAAATATATACTCGAGCAGAGATTTTGTTGGGCGACTATAAACAACCTCATAGCAATAACAAACTCACGACAAGACGAGAGAAGAAAAGATTAAATGAAAGACTGACGGGTGGCATGAACGCGCGCCACCTACCGTGGAGTGTGTTCTCGGTGGCTCAAAATTAATACTAATTAAAAGTAATAAATTCAAAGATGAATGGGTCGCGTTCCTATTTTGGGCGCGCTCTCGCTGCCAACTTACGCCGCGCCGCTCGCAGCCTCGTTTTTCATGTTTGCCAGTCAAATTTACCGATACGATTTATGATAGCGCTGCAACTTTTGATTTCGACTTGTATCTCAGCATTAAGATCCCCCTCGAGTCACCGCTCGCTGTCGCTTAAGAACCCTGCATTTGTATATTCAATCTAACTTTTTTTTCCTCGATAAGGTTTATTAAAGTTGCGCCACTGCAAGATTTTTTATGTTGACACACAAGTTACATTTACGTCGCAGTAACAGATATACAACATTTCAAGCTTCATCAATCAGATATGAAAGATTCCCTCTCTGTCTATCTGCTGCTCTCTCTGTTTCAGCCTCGTGGAATTTTTGATCCCAGACATGCACACGTGAAAGAAATTGTTGTTCCTGATAAAATTATTTTCCAACTGAAATTTATTGAAGCAGATTGCATTTAGGCGCCCTGCAGTTTTGGATACTTTAAGACCGCGATTCAAAATAATTGCAGCAGAATGCAGCTTTTTAATTTTGCACGGCCACAAAAGAGGTGTTTAAGTTAATTGTATGTAGGAAGAAAGAAAGGCAGCAAAAAGTGTACAATGTTGTATCTCAAGCTGGCTCAATAAATGATGCTGCTTTTTTGTTCGTATACCCCTCTCCTTTCAATTTACCGGACGAGACGAAAAAAAAGTTGGAATCCGCTCCGTGATTGAAACATCTTTGCAACAAATTATGCGCACCTGAAATGCGGAATGCTGCTTGGAAGAATTGATTTTTGTTCAAAAAGGTGATCTACGACTGGTGTCTGCTGGCGTTGTGTATTTTCGTGTGCCGTATAAACTTCGATCTTAATTATGAGCGATATAGTTGTGTCGGATAATCGTGTCTTAAACTGTGAAGGAACATGTAAAAAGAAAGGACGAATTTACAAACACGGAAGGGAGGATGAAAAATGCGGAAAAAATTTGTTCCGAAGGCGGGCGATATTTATATGCCGAGCGCGGACGTTATTCGGGCCCTCGATAATGCGCGAGTCAAGCTCCAAGGGATCGTGTTGTTCAAAATATCACGTGAAAGCGCGCGTAAGCGAAATTTACGGCCCGGCCGGCATGATCGCGCGCAACGCGCGTTATTCAAATACGCCGCGACGTTTCGCAGCCGTGTCCCGCTGCGACGGCAATCCAAAATGTTTGTAATTAAATATGCTAATGACGCGGACCAACTTGAGTGCAAAATAATCATCGATTTGGATAACCGTTCGCAAAGTTGTCATTACAAGGCGTCGGTGTGGTTGCGCGCGGTCATCGACGAGCCCTCGACGTTGCTTCGAAATTGGATACACAAACCGGACCCGAGGCTTAATTGACAAAAGTCCCTCGTGGTTTATGAACGCTGCAACGTGCCATTTTTACGGGTCTCGCGTTCCGTAGCATCCGAGTGGAAAGAATTCAGTTTTAATTGTGGCTGCGCGTCACACCTTTTCACGTTTTATGATTGTTTGAGGGATTTGAGAAAGGACGGTGATTTCGGTTGAGAAAGTTTAGAGGATTTCGTTTGGAATTTTTTTTTGTTTTCTTTTTCGTTGGGAAAATTATTCATGGTCGGGAACAAAGCGAACTGTGCAATTATTCTTTTTGAACTGAAATTCTAATTACAGTCGAACCGACGACGAGATAGATTATTTTGCAATTACAAAGTTGGTATGAAATATTTCCCAGACGATTGTCGACGGTTTCGGGGTTGATGTCAATGTTGCAATGAAAAAAAAAAATGAAAAAAATTTATCCGACAGATTGATCGAGCTGGTATGAGGTCGTGAAGGACATGAAACAGTAATTATTAAAAAGATGTTTGTACGTCGCGTGATAGATTCACATCATTAGTAGACAATTAATTACAACTCTTATTATGGAATGTACTTAGTTGCCGTCGCCGCAAAATATTGTTCGTCATCTTCGCTGCATTTTACATCTGAAATCAAACAGACAAACAATGTCGGGCCAATTGCTATTGTATTTTATATAATCTTTCATGCATTTGTTTTTAATTCATGTTTACTTTTTTTACTTTAAACCTTCTCAGCTGAACAACGAAAAGTTGTAAACAATAAACAAAAAATGTAAACAATTCTGGGTACATCAAAAACATTGTTTTTTTAGTTAATAATAATAATAATAAATAAATAATAAACAAAATATGATTTTCAATTAAGCTGATAATTTTCTTGTTAAAGCAAAATGATTACTGATTATAATTTGGGATTTGTCTGATTGATGTCTGAAATTGTCATGTCTGTCCATTGATTGCATGTACAGTAATCAATTTTCAAAATAAAGCTATTATTTTGCGTGATATGATTGATTCGGCGTACTTGACGCGGTAATTGAAATTAATAAACGTTTTGAATTGTGATTTTTGAAGGCTTAATGACGCGATCAATTTTGCAACAAAATTTGTGTCCACGTTTGACGCGTTATACATTGCATTTAACACTGCCTAAGCCTACGCTAAAAGGTTGACGTCCCAAACATCGATCTTCTAACAATGTACTTATTCAACGCCTACTCGCGATAAAACCGGGCGCGAATAGAGCGTTATATTAAATAGATTATGCATACAGCGCGATTGAAGAGTTGTTTATATACTCCGCGCAGCTAAGTGCGTTCTATTGTTTGGCTAATGAATACTGAAATACGTTGTCAAACTCAAACGTAATGCATAGTTTCCGCGAATCATTCTTCTCCGTTCTCAAAACGACAAATTAAATTGCCATGCAACGAATCTGTCATGTACACATGCAGCTTGTCTTCGCGATTTTATTATTCTTTCCATATCCCTGTATTACCTTGAGTAGAAATTTATTGAAAACAATGAAGATCAAGCTTGTTTCGAAATGAATCGTATTAATTGTTCCGAGAGAAAACGTACCGTTTTTGTTTTGTAAATCGGGGCAACAAGTTTGCCGCGGCACTTGCTCAACGTCCGTCTGACAGTTTGACTTGCCCCTTGTGTTGCTCGCGTCAAGGACTTTTCTAACTCAATCTGCTTGATTTTTCTCAAGCCCGAGGAAAATAGCGAACAAAGAGCCAACAGACTGGACAATAAACTTCGCAGGAATAAAAGAGTCCTATTTCAACGGAAATTGTAAATTTGTTTTGAACATTCTAGTTTGGAAATAAAAAGTGTTTTATACTGAAAAAAATGCTACATATAATCAAGTATTTCACTTGAATGAAGGAGATGATATTCTAACTTAATGCAATTTTTGTGATGATAAAATCTAAATAATTAAAACAAGTTTCATCGAAATCAAATTTACATATTTAAATCAGAATTTAAACTTGAGTAAAACTTAATTTGGAGGAGAAAAATAGTTACCAAAATGAAGTTCACGTTCACTTTTTGCATCCAACAAGATTGCAAAAAGTATCTTAAAAATTTTGTTCAATACACAATTTTTTTTTTAGAAAAGCCTTTCAAGATATCTTATTGTCTGAAGACATCATCCCAATTTATTTCACTCTTTTCGATAAATAATGACAGAAATAACTTTTGATTCCTTACACAATAACGATGACAGTTGTTGAAATCCAGGACAGGTTACATTTTCTATCATAATCTCATTTTGACTGTCACAAATTTTAGAATATTTTTGGAACAAAATTGATTTTCAATTTATATGTAATAAACTTTCTCTTATTTTCTTACAATTTTTTGGCAGAGCAGTAAAAATGATTTTTCAGTCTATAAGTTTTTGTATACAACCTTTATGTCGAATTGAAGAGTACAATAAATACAATATTTAATTTCGCACTGTGAATAGAAGAGATAAATATATATCTTTCCAAGGGCATAATTTTTGTTGTTATCAAGTTCTCGCGTGCGTAACACAATTTGTATTTGCAGTTTCATTAGGTGTAATGAAATGTTGGATCCGCATGAAAAGCTTATATACGAAAAGCTCTATCGTTCAAAATAGACGATGACGAGGTGTAATGTGTTTGCCATTTCGTTGAAACTAGTGCTCTTGCCTCACGTTCGATTAGTTTCGAGCGATCCGACAAACACGTGCACAAGTGCAGCCTGGCGCTCGTTATTTTACCCTGTACATAATATTTACATGGCATACATTGTCCCGTTCACACCGGTAAGTCCCAGTGATGATAGCGTGCCAAAGGAACATTAACGTTCCGACACAATCCACCGGCAAATGAGAGGCTCGGACTGCATACGTGCTGAATATGCGATCGCCGCTGATGGACTTTACGCACGCTCGCGAAATTTTCGATTCCCCGAACTTTTCAGCCGCAGTGCCGCTTTTTGTGTGCAACGCGTACAATTTTGCACGCGGGCTCCACACCGACCGGGAACAATCATTCGCACGAAAATCTACCGCGGAAGTTATTTCCGTGACTCGAAGACGTCACCACGTGTGAACACAATTACGATATCTGCAAATGATCTCAAAAACGGCGTTTACCTTGTGCCACCGACAAAACAAAAAGGGGGTAAAAAAACACGAAGAAGTAAAAAAAACGGTCAACCTTTTTCTTTTTTAACGTTCGTGTGATTCTCGTCTAGTGATTTAGGGTGATAAATGATATGTAACAATTATTACTGCGAGAGTCTACTGTACGAATTATAATGATAAATACGGAGTTGTGTAATTGACTGTTATTAACGCGATCACGATAAAGATAAAATTTAGCGACCATCTGGTTTTTACATTTTTTTTCCTCGCTTATGTACTTCTTTTGTCTAAGTTTAAATTCAACGCTTATTATTTTGTTTTGTACCTCCACTAGTAAAAAAAGGTATTTTTTTTAAATCTCAAAAGTTCAAACTCATCAAGAAGTCTGTCTGGTGTAAGATCTGACTGTGAATACAATTTTTGCTCAATAATATAAAGAAATTGAAATGTCCTTAATTTTAGCAAGCAAACGTATAGTCACGATTTGACCATCGTTATGATACACAATGGAACAGACGATACGTCCTGTCGAGAGATTAAACAAAAGTAATTCAATCGTCGCGCACTCGACGGAATCAAGCGAACAATAAAGGACTTGGAAATTAATCAGCTGAAAATTATCCGGCCGAAAAGTTCTGTAGGATCCTAATTAGTCTTAAACCATTGATTGGATTTTTGCTCAGCAGGCGGGAAGCGAGAATGTGCTTCATTAATTACCGACGTCGTCGCAGTGAACCGACCAGCATATCTAATTCACTTAATTCAAGAAAAAAACGTGCGTTGCGGGCACACTTGAGTGTATCGCATTGTTCAATTTCCGATGCAAGATATTGTCCTCTGCACACGGGATCAGAGGTCGAAACCACGCCGTATGTATCCTTGTATTAACGAACGCTCGCCAATTAACCAACAGTCGGCATGCATGTCTTTGTACTCTCATTTGTGTGATTGACTATTTCCTTTTCCAGGGGCGCTGCGCTTCTTTTCACGCTCGTTGCAGTTTACCCGAAACACACGCGAGCGATTTTGTTCGTCAAGTCCAAATATACACTTATCTGATAAATCAAAATGGACCAACTACAAAAAAAAATTTCAAAATAAAAAAATTATTTATACAACAAATTTTATTTTTATCCAACAAAATTATTTGCTTCAAATTTCTTTATGCATTATTTGATCTATTCTAATTCAATTGAAACAAATTTCTTTAAACAATTTTCGTGTCTTGATGTCTGGCACCGTCGACTTTCAGCTTGCACTTAATCGAATGAGCTCGTTTTTGTTGCATGAGTTATGATTTCATTAGCATCTCACAAATCTCATAAGATTTGTAGACAGGAAGAAAAACCGGACGGACAAAAAGCGGCGCACTTTGAGAGCGCCAGCTCGTTAAGTATCGAGTGTGGCGGTTTGATAATAAACTTCTATTACCCGAGCGTCCGCGCGGAATCCGGCGATCCGTACAATTTGTGCTTACGTATCTTAGTTACGTAATTTCATTGCCGTGCGCGCCACGGTCACCCCTGCGCTTTGCCCGCACTAATGAAGGGGTATCCTAAATGAAAGGGTTGTGCGTTTGATACCCTTAAGAATTGAATTACGAACAGACACGACCCTTGGCACTTTCATTGTGAACTCCGCGCGAGCAATATCGAGCCGACGCGTTTGTCATCTCTGATTCCGACCGTTACTTGCATTAACAAATATTAGTCTCTTATGAATCACAACTGTCTCCGAGCAACTTTCTTTGTTTTTGACTGCATGAGTTGACTAATTTCGTTCGTCGAGTTTCAAGCTGTCACGTTTGATATCAAACCCAAGCATCAAGAGGAATGAATTTGAGACTCTATTATATTTCAAAAATAAAAAAAAAATGAAGAAAATTAAAACTAAAATAAAAAATGTATTTATCAAATTTAATCAAGTGCCATTGTAAACATTCATGTTTGATGTTTTTGATTTTGATAATCATCAAATGTGACATCAAAAGATAAAATATACAACTTGTTTAATTAAATAGTTCTGCACTCTCTTATCCTTCTGTGTATATTTTATTTTCATATTTCATACATTTTACTTTAAACAGCCTGAAAAATCCCATTTCGGTTCATCAACATGTGCGAATCACTTGTTTCGTCACATCGGAGCGTGTATACTTTTTTTTTGTCGAGTGCAAAAAAATAGTACTTCTGGCAGTGCCAATATTCGTTTCGGTTGACCTGCAAACGTTTCTGGGATTAAATTAAAGTCTGATAACGGGGTAAAAAATAATTACGTTTAGCGGCGAGCGATATTTGGCACGAGTTTGACAAAAGTGGAATCGGGAAAGGTTCAATATGAAATAGCCAACGACAAACATTTGCGGTGCGCAAGCAAAGCGAGCAACTACGTGATACCTGGCTTTGCAATTGCTATTCTGAGAGTTGCATCATGGTCGGAGATCGCGTAGCTTTTTAAACCAGTTTCCAAAGTTTGACTTCAATCGTAAAAGCTTCGGGCTGGATGTGAGTGCATGGTGGCGAGAACGAGAGAGGAATAGAGAAAAACGAGAGCACGGACGGGGTGGGAAAAAAAAAGAAACGAACTGGCGGAGATAGCACTGCCGAGGACTTTACGACAACAATAAAAACTAAATAGTATCTCGCGCGCTTTGGTCGGGGCTCGATCCCGGCCGGGTTCGTCTGCAATTTCATCGTGTAATGAAAAAGTGCAAACTCATGCACATACGCCCGGCTACATGACTGCGCCAGAAAGCACATTTGCACCAACTCACGACAACTTTTTTTTTAATGACACGACTATCGCTATGATACGTCAATTGGCGTTCGTCCCCGATAAAAGCCGTACTCCCAATTTCAAGTGGTAAACAAATATGATTCGGCGTTACCGCAAACACCGTTATGATATTTTATTTCGTGGCCTGTTTCTTTTTTTGATTGTTCTCGATACGCTCGACACTTTTGCGAATTGTCTTGCAAAAATTAATTAAGAGTTGCGACAAATGGAGCGTGCAAATTTTCACGATCGTACAATTCCGACGTTGACTCGTCTAACGAGCGATGAAAAATAAAAAGTCGGCTTTAAAGACGACCAAACGAAAATAGCGTCGATTGTTTTGTTCGTGCTGTTGCGTGGGTCAAATTTAAATTCGAATTCGTTCGTCGATTGTTCCATCGCGTCAGTAATTTATTTTTCTCAGTGACATTTAAGTTGATTTAAATCGATTTAACTCCATTTTGTCAGGTATCGCCAACCTTTCTGAAATGAGCGTTCTTAATCTTTAAAAATGGATGTTTATTTGATATCCGCAGCGCGCAAAAAATTTTCTAAGGTAAAATTAACGTAAATGTGCCACACATGTGGTGAACTGTAGGGGTAGTATGGGTAATTGTGACAGTCGACTAAATTAAAATTGAATATTGAAATAATTAAATGGCTTACAAAAAATGTTTTAGATTTTTAAAATTCAATTTCGGTAGCGTCATATAAATTACCCTAACTAATGTTAACATAGGTGTGATATATTTTTTTTACATAAATTGCATTATTTCAGTTTTTATTTTTATTCGAAAGTTCATCTCTTCCCGGAACGTTTCAGTCAAATTGAACAAATGTAATACAGTGAGTCAATTCCGACAATTAAATCGGATAATTATTTTGATTTACGGCGGGATTAGTTCCTGCTCACGAGAAAAAGAGAAGGGGATTTTTGTGCGCGGGCGTGCATACAAAAGCCACATCTCTACGTATAACGCATCGTGTGAATTTCGTCGTTAGTCTTTTAACCGAAGCAATTCACTCGACGCTGAATAGATGAACTCACAAAGCACCGCGAGGATGTGGTAAAAAGCAGCGCTGGATCCTTTTACGTCGACGACGTCGTTGAGCAATAAGATTTCATGCCGAATGGCGTATTCTTTCAATGCCCCGGCCTGCATTGGGGTCTGCAAATAAAGATATATGGTACACGCGCTTTTATATCGCTCCTGCTGCCTGTGTTTATTCGCATACGTAATACCAGTACTTTGCGCTTATTTTAACAAGTCTACTCCTTAATTGTTCCCATCATTAGTGAACTGACGATACATGCTTTGTTAATTAATTTTCATTTTTTGTTTCAAGCTCCTTTCCACAACTTTTGCAAATCATATAATTTATTCGAGAACAAAGTTTTTAGTTCAAAATAAAACTTTTGATATTTATAATTCTGAGTAATTATTCTTGATAATGTGGAACAAAATGAATTATTTTAAATCGTATGTTTGTACCACGTATAAATATGTGGTTTTATTTTGTGTAAAAAATGTTGGAGAATATTAAACCAGCCATTGTTTGTTGCAACGTGATTGTGCAAAGATTTTTTGTCCAGGTCCGTTGACGGAATGAAATTGAAATGAATTTTCTAATTCCAAGGAAAAAAATTTGATCACAGGAAGTTAGTGGATGACATGGGCAGCATTTGATTTGGAAGTACCGGCAGACAGAAGTGGAATAATAAATGTTATGAAAGATAATTGGGCACGTTTCATTTAGTCGAGTGTTCTAACTTTGACCCTCAAAGACCACACCGGGGTACTATAAACTCGACAGACAAAGGCATACCATGGACGACCACAACGAAAATTATTAAAAAGTCTGAGACGACATATAGATGTCACCGTCAGGACACGACGTAGCGACCGACCGGTCAGCTATAATTTCTGAAGAAAAAAAAGGATAAGTCGCAACTATCAGAAACAGGCACTTCAATAAAAGTAATGAAGGATAATTGAGTTTTCAAATCATTCGTTTTGATTACATCTACGCGCGGATCGGTGGATGAAACATAGGGCAGGTAATTACGGACCGCCCAGTCCCAAAAGAGCAGGTGCCTGTCGGCCTCAGAATCAAGGTGTGAGGTTCAAATACCTGAACCGCCCTAATAGCCTGGAGGTTGCAATCCCTTCTAAGCCGAAAGTATCTGCCATGCACAGAGATCGGCGAATAGCTTCAAGTTCCTTCGGCCTTGTTTGTGTCCGAACATTTCGAAATCAGAGAGAAACAATTTTTGCAACGTTATGCTCATTTGAATTTTGCAAAATTGTAATACTGATTTTTGCAAACTTAACAATTTTTCTTCCATTCTTGTAATTTGTATTTTTTTGGCAAATACGTGATTTTCATTTGTTGCAAAATTGCAAATTTTATCAAGTTGCACAAGTTTTGTAATTTTGATGTTTCACAAAATTCTAATTTTCTGCAATTTTGCAAGTCGTACTTTTAATGTTTTTGTTTTTTTTTGCAACATTGTGATTTCAATAAATTTATTTCTTAATTTTAATTTGTAAGAATAGAAAATGAAAATGTTGATGTTTAGTATCAATTATAAAAAGAAAATTATTTCAAAGATAAATAAAGTGTAGATAATTAGATCAATTTTTTTCGTGCCAAACGATGTTGAACAGTGGCCGAACAACACAGCTACGACTGATAGGCTTTAAATAATGCAGCTGGTGGACTTGCCTAAACATCAACTCAATAATACTGGGCTTACGCGGGGCTTTGGTTGCGCGTCATTTGTACAGTTCAGCTATTTCATCTCACGTATACGACCTGTCTTCGCATATAGACGTTAATGTTCAAAAGTTAGCCCATGCATACAAGCACCTTTACGATCACAAAACGCGCAACATGCATATAGGCGTTATGTGCCACGTAATCTCCACTTATATTCCGGCGCACACCCGGTTCCGAATCATCCAGGATTAGCATGGACGGATGTATCGCGCGTAAATTATAGTTTATCGCGCACATCTTATTTTATTAGAGTAATTTAATTTTACATTCTCTTTTGTAAAGAGGTTGGTCCGGAAATTGGTGATTGGAACATCGCAAGAAGTGTTTTTTGACTCGAAAAAATTAAAAAAAAAAAATAACATCAGCAGGGAGAGAAAACGCGAGAAATAAAAAAGGTTTCAATTGAATACTCTTATTAAAGAACGACTGCTTCACGGGGAAGAATATTTCGAACACTCGTTATACGTTCGTTATTCGTGAAAAGATTTGCTGTTTTTTTGTGCTCCCGTTCAATGACAAACTAATGCCGAAAATTTCAAAGTGCTTTTTTTGTCTGTTATGCTTTTCCGCGTTCTCCTCCAATAAGGAAACATGCACTGGAAACGAGCTTCCGCGCTCAGGCTTTTGTATGAGAATGGCACGTTTTCAATTAACGAGCGATTTACGGACTTCCATGACGAAGCAATTATGAAGGAAAAGATTGTTCGAACCAGAAAAACACGAAGATGACAGTGAGCATCCGGGTCAAGCAAAATTGAATTTTAATTGTCATGGGTCTGGCACTATATGTGAATATATTCAAATAAACAATTCAAACAAAAAATTCATTTCCCACTCAAAACACCAAATTAACGTCACACATATTATATAATTAAATCCATTACATTTACGTAATATAAATGACTGAAAAAAGCTGCACTCAATCAGACCTGTTTAATTTTTCTCTTGATTTTTCATTTTAGGTTTGTCGTTTAAATTGGCCAATCTCGTAAAATCAATTGACCGGCTGAACAATTCAAAGATTCAACGTGTGATCGAAGTAACAGCCTTATCAAGTGTTAATGTTATATTCATCAACTATTTTTCGTGGGAAGATCAGCGGTAGGAAAGAAAAATGTCCGAACGGCAACGTTATTAAATATGAATCGGCGGGCAAAGTTGTTCGGAACCGTTGAAAATTAGATGAGTTCTCTCCAGAAGTGGGTAATGCGAATGTAATCAATGTCCATGTAAGTTTCATGCGGCGCAATTTAGGCCGGAACAATTACTTTTTGTGTATCAGCTGGCGAAAAATTTTTGCTTACCAACCGAGCTTCACACTTAGGCCTCGCATAATTGAATTCTCGGGGAGGCTTTTTGTAGCGCAAATGTAATTGTAAATAACACGATTACATGGTACTCAGGGGCACGAATCGTGAAAGACGTGTGGATTGAGAAAACGTACGAGAGAGGGAGGAAGAGAAAGAGGCACAAAAAGAATGAGTATGAATACTGGAGAAACGAGCTCAAGTACAATACATTATCGCGATGTCTTCAAAGAGGGAGCCCGGCGAGTATCTTTTGCATGGAACACGCAAGGGAAAATGGGACACGCTCATATTTTTTGGCCGCGCGCGATGTACGGTCGTGCAGTGAAGGTAATCAATAATGACTTAATGTCCCCCAATAACGGACACCATGGGTGGCTCGACTCTACCTCTGGGCCCCGCAACAGCTCGCCTTCGTTCTCTTATTCGTACGGTTATTTGCACGCCTTCCCCGGATGCAATAATGCCGCACTCGGTACACTCTACGACTTGCAGCGTACTTTTTAGTAGATCACTGATATTAAGTATATTTACGAACGATTTGCGGCCCCCCTGCCCCCTGCCCCCCGCAGAGAGTTACGAAAACGCACATCGTAGCCGCAATGCAAAATATGACACATGCCCCGGGAAAAATGTTCCATGTCTGAACACATGTATGATTGAACAAAAATTTGTAGATTCATATATATATATTTATGATCAAACAATTCAGTCGTTGCATTTTAGATAAAATAATAGTAAGATCTGTAGTTAATCTGAAATGAAAATTTAGATGTTTGAAAATGACGTTGGGGTGTTGACATTTTAGTGTAACGAGTGTTAACAAACATCTGATTTGATAACTTTTTTATTCAGTCAGACTTGTAAAATCAGACCTAGTAGGTTTTCTGGTATACTCTCTAAATTCGAATAAATCCAAATCGAGTCTTCCACCAATTGCAAAAAGTGAAAATTTAATTGTAATTTTGACTCAAAATAAGTAAAATTTTTTACTTCTTGCAATTGGTGGAAGACTCTGAACTTATTGTACGTGTATATTCACTTTTTTCGAATCAGCTTCACTTATTCAAATTTACAGAGTAGTTAGACCTGAAAAAATTAATATCCTTGTAGTATGTTTTTGATAAGGGTATAACTTAAAACTCAAGTTTTTCATTTACTTTTGTTTGATGTGAGAATTATTTTATATTTCACTGAAAACTTGTCTGATGTTTTAGATTTTTTGAACGTTTAATTAAAATCACTTTACGTTTTTCATATGAATTTTTCAATCCTTTTTAAAAAATTCTGATTGAATCACAAAGAAAGTTGAATAATGACTGAGTGCATAGAAATAATTGATTTTTTTGTGGAACATTCAAAACGTATAAATATTGCTGCTAAAATTAAAAAGCCTTTTCCATCGAAACTCAATTTCAACCTCGCAATATTTCACATCACATTCATAAAAAATTTGATATTTTAATTTAATTTACGAAATCCTTTATAGGAATTTAATCATTTTCACGTCAGTCATTCGACCGACGGTCAAACAATTTGATCAAACACGTTGATTATATTTTTTAAGTGAAACAAACGCCAACCATCAATGCTACTGCATGCAAATGCCTGTACAAAAGGCAACAAGCTCTGAAGACAACTTAAATTTCGTTATTCATTCTACAGTTTAACATTTTTTGTACCAAATTTCTTGCAATCGAATTACTATTGGATGCAAATTTTATATGGCTCAATGAAATTTCAGTTCTTTTCACAAAACAAGTTTTATTGATGCAATCAGTCTCATAACATCAAACTCGGAACATTTTTTCAATTTGTTTAGCCTGCATTAATGAAACGGTGTAATGCTCACAAAGTGTAGATCACGTTGTTTTATTGAGAGTGTTTATGTGCAGTAGCTTTGATAGGTAATACGTGACAAGGGTAAAGAATGATTTGAAAATGAATGGTAAACATTTATTACGCTCATTTGTATTCAAGACTAATAACTACCAGTAGCAGTTTAAGACACTCGTCCTAATAATCGCGGTTCATCATGTTTCAACCAAACTTTAATCGAAAGTTGCCGCCCAAGTATTGTAATTATAGAGCTAAGAAAACTCATTCGATATTCATCTAACTATTCCGTTCCCTGTTTACAGATTCATTTCACACAATTGCAATTTTATATTCTAACAAATTTTTGCGTTGTTTTGCAAAATCTGTTCTAACAAATGTGAAATTTATTTTAATGTTTCAAAAATTATAAAATTATATAAAATTGTTAACCAATTTGTACATTTTCACAACCACATGCAAACTCATCTAAAGAGACACACGCTGCAAGATACGTGTTTCTAGAAATTTTGTACACATCTAGAGTACTTCATTTGACAGATAGTGCATCTACATTGCAAACACATTTCATGTTTACATTAGTTTGACAAAATTTGATCTGTACTTAAAGAATGAAAATGTATAAATTCTTCGACCATCCTCACCTTGAAATAGTCAGTAAAGAAGATGAACTGATAATGTTATTTTTTTTGTAAGGAAAAATTCTATAAATTTTCTGATGGAATGTTGATGTGAAAATAATAGAAAATTATTAAAATCATGATGAATATAAACGAGAATTTAATCGTTTGAAATTTAATGGATCCTGAAATTCAGCGTAACAAAAATGGTCAGGTGCGTGTCAAGAGGGAATCGTAAAATAATACCACGGTTAATGCATTGCAAATAAAATGCAACGGGGTATTCGTCTTTTTCTGCGAATGTTTATCGATCACTTCTGTAGCATCGTATGCACATACCAACTGAACTGTGTCTTTGGATGCTTGAGTTGTACACATTCGAGCACACGGAGTGATGCGGTACACATAGTGACTGTGTGTGTATCTACCGATCTAACTCATGAAGTGGAAAGACGTATTTTTGCAAAACGACAGAGATAAAGTTGAACGGCGTAGGTACCTATAAGCTGTTTTCTTTTGGGAAGTACATATTGAAACCACTTGCCGAATCCCACGCCGTTTGATACGCCCAATTTTTTTTTCGCTACCCATCGATCCTAAGCCATTCACCTACAGATATTCCATTATTTGATAGATTATACCCCCTGTTGACGTGACTTAACTCTGCTTATGCGTGATGTTGCGAGTGATAGGAATTCTCGTCTTTTTATAGATTGCCGCATATCTGTTCGCATTGGAATTATAATTTACATGATCATTATGATAAAGAAATTCTTCGAGTGATAACATCTTAATCAGGTGAGATGTTAACGTATCGATTGACTAGAAGTTCAGGCCGGAACTAATGCACGATTATATACGTCTAGAAAGTGTTTTCACTGCAGTAACTCGGCAGTGCTAGGTGAAAAGCGAAGTTGGCCCATACATCACCGTGCCAGATAAAAGTTTATCCGCAGCGAAAAAGTGTGCCTCAAGTACTTAAAATATCGACTTTCTTCTGCAACAAAAAGAAGACGTCGCAGCGGAAAAAGCTGCTGTCAGTTCGAACGAGAAATTGCGTGTGTCATTTGCAAAGCATGGTTTACATGGCGTGCATCGACGTTTAATCGAAGATAACACGATAAGGATAAACATCGTTTGCAGTTGAAATCTTATATACGATAGTAAACGATAGCTAAGATCGTCTCAGGTCTAATTCCAAGTAGTGGCGACTGTCGTCGAGGAATAGGATATGGAAACCTATTGATGCTTGAGCGAAGATCGTGTTGCGAAGGTTTGGATCTTTCTCTCCGACACAACGGTTTTCTGTTACGCGTAGGTGAGAGCTATCCTTGTTAATTCACTTTGGTAACAAACACAAAACATCTCATTATAAAAATCGCTGGTTACAACTCTTTTATCTGTTTGTATTCTTGTTGGGGGTAAACTATCTTACACAACTATGACACTTTAAAATGTAAATTAGATTGACAACGCTTAATCAACGAAAAATCACTTTACGTTTTTATCTTTCATATTTTGGAAATAAGCTTTTGAATACTGTTACCAACGAAAAAAAACTATGTGCATGAGAGATTGAAACAAAAATTTAATCAATTTTGTATTTACTTTGGTCTCAGTATTTTTAAAAATTCAAAATTGTTTAAACTTCCTTTCGAACAACTAAAATTGTAAACAAAAATGTTAATTGAAAAATGTGTTTTGACCTGGTGCATTTTTTTTCATCGTTGCCGTGTTAATAAACAGCGTCAATTTAATCAACTTCAACGGCTCTTGATTAAAAATATTGGTTCGAACAAATAATTTTTTTTAGATTGTCAAAAAAACAAAATTGTTCAATCAATTTCGCTCGAATAGTTGAATCTGATTGTGTCATTATGTATACACTGATGAACTTAAGGGGTCACAAAAAATTGGACAATAAAATCCAGAAAAATATTGAAATTTCCAAATCAAATCTTTGATTTGGTCTTGCTCACTGAAATTGACAAATGTGTTGAAGTTTCCAAAATTGAATATAATGGAGAAGGTTGATTGGTTTATAAAATCTTGTTTCAAGAAATGTTAATCCCGATTTCGTAAGAGGCACCAAAAGTTGAACAAAGAGAATCAAGCTTGGTAATCATTGGAATGCTAAATGAAGATTTCCTCATCCAGATTCGCGAAATGCTAACGAAGTCGAAGAAAGCGACGGAACGGGAGAGGTCGCAGCAACGCGCTTGGTCAAACATTTGTCACGGCGCACCTAAGCGGATTAAAGTGGCCGTTTACTTCTCTCTAACGAAATTACGAGGAAGCGTATCAATCTCGAAAAAACTTTTCCGGAACCTTGTCGTTAATTCTCAGCGTTCTTCTATGCATTAAGAGTTTAATTAATTCCGGACCTTTTTTATGACTCCGTCTGCACCGCCAAGATAATAGATGCGCAAACACAGTCGGGCAAATCTTATTCGTCGGTTTCTTTTTTTTCAGTACTTCTTCTCGCTTTGACGTGGACGCCACTTTTGTCATGACAGCGAGACATGCCGTGTTGACAAACTCATAATCATAGCACCTGTACGTACGCTAAAAAAGTCGCAAATAAATGTGTCAATTCGTAATAGCGATATCGCGTGATTACGAGCGCCGAGGACAAAAGGTTTTTGTTTTACTACTACTTTAATTTTGTGCGACAATAATGTTATTTCACGCGACAAATTAATCTGGAATGACAAATGCTGTGCCAACTTTAGCACATGCGAGAGGGCAATTTTTTGATTTTCCAAGGGTTGTATGCGATAGAAGAAAGAGGGGGGGGGGGGGAGAAAAGACAAGACCAAAGTTGTGCAATCGATTTATCGTTTGTTTCTGTAAACAGTTTATGCGCGGCCTGAAGAATAAATTGAAGTAAAGCCGTGAATGATACGAAAAGCGTATGGGCGCGTTTCGTATTCATAGAATAGCGATTGCTTCGGCCACACGCAAATACTCGGCACGTCAGGACCACGCTAATTCACCTAAAACCTTTTCCCGCCTTTGAGCCCACTGTCTCTCAGTCCACAGGATTTATTTACTTAATTGTACCCAATTGCTTTTGCTTTTGTATTTATGATGTGATTCTTACAAATGATTTGAAAATAAAAATTGGATCCAAAAATTGTAGTCCATGAATACTTTGAAAAACACTAGAAAATTTTTAAAAGTGAGAACATTTTTGAGAATGCATTATTTTTTGCAGCGAATGTACAACACACAGTTCGACGGTGATATCTAGAAAACATGGTTTCTATATGGACATTTCTGTGTGCAAATAAGTTCCATGGGGTGTACAAGATTCTAATTTCCCAAAGTCTGAAAATTCAAATGTAGCGAGATTATGGTATACGGATAAACAGACATAGAATATATGTTCATAACTATAATTGATTCCTCTAACTTTAATCACCCAAGTGAAAAGACGAACGAACAAAATCAACACAATGTTTGTAATTACGGGCTTTGAAAAGATATGCTTCGAACTGAAAGCTTGTGATATTCGTATCATATAATCTTATATCATTGAATAAAAAAGTAGAAAGATTCACAAAAAAAATATAATTTGTTATAACATTATTTCATCATTGCAATTATATCAATACATGGACCTTTATTTCATATGATACATGTCACATTTTTCATACACGTTAACATATAATGTAAAACAATAAAGTTCAAAATTGAAGCACATATGCTTGAATTTTAAAGTTATACTTTAAAAATCCAGAATATGTACTAGAATTTTCAAGTAAAACTCTAAAAATGAACTTTTTGTTGACTTTTATGTACATGTTAAAGTACATGATAAATGTGTCATTGCCATACATATATGTCGTACACACGTTCACGTTTTCCTAGAAAGTGAATATTTTTGTTTTGCTGTAACGTGTACTTTTTTTCACATGCACATCAAAAACCAAGATAAAGGCTTCGCTTGTGGTCCGAAAGTTTACATTTCCGATACCTCTCGTCGAAGTGAAATCTGTCTCGGAACAAATAATACTCATCTTGGTAGGACATGACAATGCAACCCGCTGTTCGAATGGAGAGAGACACTGCGTCTCTGTTGGTCGCAAATGCATCCCCACAAGCTGGGCGCCTTGCTCTTTGCAAAATCGATCGACTATTCCGAATCTCATTACGGTGCCCGAGGCTGTTCGGTTTTTGATCTTCGCATCCTTCGCACCGAAGTCAGTCCAGTTTATCATCCCTACCCATCCGTCGGCGACGAGTTGCGGAAACGCAGTCGGTCCGTACGCGTATGCAACGCGAACAGGATTCGAGGCGGCCATTACCATACGGGGGACCAGTTTAAACAGACGTAGACCGATGTATGCACGGTTCGTCAGCGTATACGAATTTCGTATTCAAATGGCAACGTGCGGCTCTCAGCCGCCGGAACGCTATTCGGGTAGCTTTCAGCCGAGCCGGCCTTGCGACTGCACTTGATGTTCGCTTGCTGTTTTGGCGTTAACTCGTCGCAGTGCGTAAATACAAACACATCGTTCTGCGAATTTGCTTTGCTCCCTTGTTTCAGACCGTTCGATCACTCTTCTCTAAGTGTACGCAAACCAAAGTTTGTATTCTAAAGACAAACGACAATAATAGTTGCTGTGTCTTCAATGATTTTCCTGCATTGAGAGGCGCCTCGTTCAAATATGCGCACCTTGCGGATCCCCTACCCAAACATTACACACATGCCAAATGTTGTATCACGTTTATTCATTAAAATCGTTGACGTTTCATTCGATGACTGAGTGCACAAAACTGGGATTGTTCTTTGTGACCCATTTACATTTATTTGCAAAATTTGCCGACGAGTTGACTATTGACATCTTGGATGTTAAAAATGTAACAGTCGAATTTCATCAGAATTGATAAAACGCGAAAGGGTGCCTTCAATGCAATTTCTAAATTTATCATGCGACCAGGACCAGTTGCGAAGTGAAAAATAAGTTTTTGTTTTACCGCAGCTCTCACCAGTTTTGGCTTCTGGAAACCAAGTTAGTTTGAGTAAGTCGTTGCTTCAGTGACAAACTTACTACGGAACTTAGCGCTGTTCGTTATTGTGATGCCACATTGCTCACTACCGTGAACAGGTCAGTTGCACATGTATGGACACTTGGACAAGTGTGACCAGACGATAGTTTGAGATAAACTTTGTTTTTGATAATTTAAGATCCAAAAATAGATGGCTTAACAAAATTACTCAAGAACCTGTATATATTAATTTAATTTTTTATACCAATTAAGTTTTTCTTTGAAAATAAAAATTGAAAATTTTAGCTTACAATTTAGTTTAAATATTTTACTTTAAAAATATTATAATGTCCTCAAAATTTGTTTTCCATGCCGGAATATATAGATATGTAACGAGACGGTCCATTAATACGTTGCATCAAAATTTCAGAAGGCGCATTCAGTTCGATACTCATTTCCTCATTTTCTCAAATCCATCTCGTGCAAACTTTGTCAAGCGTACCGGTTTGCGACATTGACAAAGATTTCGCGTAGTCGGAGATTAAAAACGCCGCGCATTTTTCTCGGTACAAATTTGAGGAGGATGCGCGTCGCAGCTCCGTCAGCGTTTCGTTTACCGCAGCCGGAAGCTCATGAGATTGGAATCGAAATTATATGCGTGACAGTCTCGAGTTTTCCATCGCATGATAATTTTATTTTTGATATGGGATCAATGGCAATACCCAATTGATCGACAGGAAAATTTTTCGCTGCAAGATTATAACCGAATATTTGACTATTTAGAATTTCTTTCAAAACAAAATTCACTATCTATGAAAACCAATTTGTAGTATCTTAAATTTCAGATTTTCAAATTCTTTTTTCAACATTTTTATTATTTTCAATATTTACTAGTAAAAGTTTCAGCCCTGTCAGTCAGGTTGTATACTTTTGAAAAGTCGAAAGTACAGTTTGAAAGCAAATTTATTATTCAAATCGTTGCGCAAGTTGGATCGTGTTAAAATTGTCAATTAAAATTCGGATCCTCGAGAATTTCTCTAAACGTGATATTTCACTTTCGTGACAACTGCGTTGCTTTAGCGAGACAAGACCGAGTCCAGTCGATTTATCACATTGAATAAGACCTGCTGAGCGCAGTCTGAGGTTCCATACTGATCGTGGCGTTCGAACTAATAGCGGACGAGTAAATATGTCGCTTAGAAGACGGCTTATCGATCTCGAATTCAGCTTTGACTCAACGCCGGCCCGGTTTCGCGACGAACCTTCTGTTATACATTTCTCGAAGGGAAAAAGAAAATCTCACAAGGTCAAGAACGCCAGCGTAATCTGAATAGGCGCAGTTTAAAGTCGTAATAATTCGTTTTAACGCGGTACTCGTTTGCGCAAGTGTGGGGGCTTTCAAGAACGGAGAACCAGTTTAAACCGGTTGTCTTGATCGAAATGGAGTGACTGTATATCCGAGAGATCGAATTCAAAATTGATGTCCCTTTCATGCTTCGGCTTCAAGAAAGCCCTAACTTCGAATACCGGGTGTCTGAAAAAACAAGCTTCGTGAGGTCGTGATTTTATTAGCACAGTCTGGTGCACACTGATTGTTATCATTCCCTGGAAGCATTCGAAAAGTCATCAACTTGTCTTGATTGCGAGTCACAAAAATGATACGCATGATATTCTATTTTTACACGGAGCTTTTTATAAAAAAACAGTTTGTTTAAAAACTGACTGCTTTGTTTTATCGCGGTGATGAGATAAATATTTTGTTATAAAGGATGACAAAAATTGTCATTCAGTCCTGGAAGAAAACAGTCAAGAATACAACGATCTGATGCGTCGCTGTAGATGTCAAGTATAAATGGGTCGTAATGGAATCTCGATGAAACGAAATATAATGATAACCGTTAATTATATTGGGACACGAAGTATGTTTTATCTGAGTAAGCGCTGTGGCGTGTAAAAGCCCGAGTGAGCGTCGTTCGGATAACCGCTGAAAGCCTGCCCCATTAAAGCTATCCCGATATGCCGAACACTTTTCTCAAGTACTTTGGAGTAATTATCTATCTTGCGAGCAAAGATTATCACAGCCAAAGGGTGACTTGTCGTTCTTATTCCACGGAGATTGGTCTGCCTAAAATAAGTGTCGGCTTACAATCGCGTCAATCATCCGGCTCGTCAATGTCTCATTAATATTTATTTATTAATGCACTTTTTTGATAGTGACTTTCATCGTAAAACAACACGGGAAAAAAATTAACCAAGCTGGAACAACTGACGGGCTCAATCAATTAGAACTGTCATAAAATTAATGTTTTGTTTCAATTTGAATTTGAACTTGGCAAAAAGTGTTTACAAATAATTTTGATGATTGATTCCAGCAGCTCCAGTGAGATTATTTCAATGTTCATATCGATCTTGCAAGTTTAACATTCAGTTTTAGAATTTTACTACCGATATGAACAATAGAAACAGAAAAGAAAATTTAATCCGACCATATTAGCTCGGCCTGTATATACGTGAATTGTAAATGCATCACACGTTATGACGAATAAAAAGTTATTATTAAGACTCCTGGTCTGGACGTCGTAACGACTTATTCTGCTGAAAAATTGTGAAAGCTATATGCTTTGCGAGTTTTCAGTGCACCAACTTTTATTGCAACATAATATTTATACACCCAAGATGATTGTCATTTTACGACGAATGAAGATTATAGTTGGCATTGATAAATTCTAAAAACCGTTTCAACAAACGCACTTTATGACACTTTGTTCTCCTATTGAAAAATACGACTCCTTTTTGTATCGAAAGCTCAAATCTGTAGACTGCATAAACCATAAAATACAAAGAATGGGATTATACGAGAGTGAGGAAGAGTTTGAGTGGATGTAAAATGGAATCATCATTTGCAATTTTTTATTTACTCATTTTGCGCGCAAGATCTGCAAAAATAGTTACATTTTTACGGCCGATTTACTCGCGGTGATCAACATAAAACCAATTCTCATTGCTTCTCCGGACAGGACTAGGATCTTGTTTTTTTATTACAATGAAAACATCATTTTTATATATAGAGATCAAATTTTTTCGTCAGCATCGTCTTCATTTTACCTAGTATTAATTATTTTCATTTCAATTATTCAGTTTTAATCATCGTTATAACATTTATGATTGAATTTTATTTCAATTATAATACTCACTCAGAGGATCCGGTATAAGAACCAAGCCCGAAGACTTAAGTCTTTCGAACGTTAACTTTGTTGCGGGGGCAGAAATAAAGTAATAAAAAAAAGAATAATTTTAAGAAGAAAAGCCATTAAGAGCCAACGTTTTAAAAGATGAAACGGTAGCCGTAGTAATTGAAATCTCGTGTTACCTGACGAGTCGATACGATATGTACATCAGGACCCTTGGGCTGCATTATGTACGAAATATTGTGGACCACGTCACGTTCGCAAAAAATTGAAGTGCAGATAGTGCGCGTATAAATTAACGAACGCAAGAGGAACGCCGGGCGATGATAAGCCGATTACATCTTCCCAAATATTGAGACAGGGCTACGAATGGGATGGTTGCGTCTTCGTCACACCGTCCGCTCTTCGTTCGATGAAAAAATACTTGTAACTCATGCATCATTTCCGTCAATCATAACGTGACGATGGTCACTGATATAACTTCGTGCCCAACATTCATGTCACAAATCTTATTTGAAATTAAAAAATGAGAGGAAAAAAAAGGTTGCCCCGCCTGTTGAAAAGATAATGCATCTCAGAGTTTTCATGAATCACCGTCATGTTAAAATCACTATGACCCAAATGGAAAACGCAACCAGTGTACAGATTGAAAATAAATATCTATTATGAGATACAACAAAAAATGTTTCCAATGCATCACATTCATCCCGTATTGATTAAATTCGATTGCGAAAAAAATGAAAAAAAAAAACCTCAAACAGATAATATTTTTTATTCCCGATCGTTTTACAATTTCTGAACCCGGTTTCCTTTGCAGAGCTTTATTACAAGTTGACCCAAATATCCGCTCCAATTCCCGGCCGAGTCAAACAAAGGTTCGGTTTTATCATCGCTAGAAAGAAAAGCAAAAAGAAAAAAGAAATGTTACGGAGTGTACTTCTCAATCAAAAATTGCAGTCACTCTCTTCATACATCGAAATGACGTTTAAATTCAGGACAATGGAAAAGTCCAATATACTTTCCAAATAATCATTCCAGTGGGAGTCAAGTTTATCGAAACACTTCATGTTGTATTCATGGGGGCTATAAATTGAAAGCAGGCATAAATCCGTCGCCTGCGCGTGCGCGCGAAAAAGCTCTCCCGCGAAAATGTCCGTTATTCGCACATCCTGAAAACTTATCCTTGCATCACAAATCTCAAGTCTAATATGCAACATTTGCGCTACGAGTGTAATATACACAGGCATATCCTCTGTTCCTTGCAATTCCTGCATTCATGGCAACAGATGTTTCGCGCGCCTTTCTTATAATCGTCTTTCGGGCCGACCCGCAAACATTCGCGCGCTCGTCGCAATCTACGAACCTTCGCCTTTGGCATTAACCAGCCCAATAAATTGAATCGGCCGCGCATTGTGATTCGCTCGGCTGCAATTATTGAACCTGTAAAACTATCGATATTCAAGGCGCACTTGAATTAAATCTGTGACTGCAAAGAAATTTTTCATTTTCATCTTATATACTGTGCAAACGATTCATCATTCATAAGAAAAGTTTTATTTTGCATCAGTAATCTTCCCCATTTAGAAAAAATCGTTAGAAATAATAATGGGCGTCGTATTATCATAGAAAGTATTTTATTCAATCAGTAAGGTTGCGATGATAAAAATATGTAACAGCATTATCACACAAGAATGATAATATTTTTAATATAAACTCTCATTTGTTAATGAAATTTTTTGTAAAATTTACTTTCTTTACATTATACCACTTTAATTATCAAAAAACGTTCAGTTCATAACTTATTTACAGGAAATTTCCCAAGCCGGCCGATGGAGCAATGGAATAAGATGCAGACCACAAATCCGGAGAACGAGCGTTCAAATCCCAGGAAGCAACAACTTAAATTCATCTAACCTATAAAGTTTCTAATTCTAACAAATAATGAAAATAGTTATTTAAAAATAATGTTATAAAAATATCAATTGTTAATTTAAACAAAAAAATTTGGGCCATACAATATTGGGTCAGACGTAAATTTGTATATCTTTATTAATTATTAATCTTTATAAATTTCTATATTACTAATTTTCTCTGTATGAATTTCATAAGATATATATAACTGTGAAATTTGTTTGACACCTAAAAGTAATTCACCCTGCCCAATTTGACAAATCCTTTATAATGTACCTAGTTAATGTTGCTTTCTGTTACCTACAACAAACGGTAGGTCAATGACCAGCCAGATTCATAATGAGAAAAGACCGCCCAGTGGCAAATGTCGAGATGTCGTCCGCGAATCGTTGGACGTGTTTCTCGTATGCAAGAATTCGTTGAACGGACAGTTATAAATAGTTATCCGAAGTGACAGGTGGATTTTCGGCTGACCATAATTTCGTTATTCAGCGGGTTCGCGGTGCTTGCGTTACCTTTAAGCGCGTCTCTTCTGCCAACGAGAGGCAAAAAAAGACGCGGTTAAAAAAAAAGTCCGAGAGAGACAGAGAGAGAGAGAGAGAAAAAAAAAGTCATCAGTCCGGGAGAAAAAAACGCGAGCGAAGAGGACCCCAAAAGAAGCGGAGCACATGAGGCAGCAAAAAATGCACACGTAAAGATAATAAAAGTAAAGCATAAAACATTGACGACCGAAGAGGAACAGGCTCCGAAGGAATATACAAATGTGGATTTGGAGAATTGTATTCCCCGACGAGTTGTGGACTTATCTGTTTTGTCTTTCGTTCATCTCCTTCTTTTGGCCGCTTCGATCGGGAATTTGCCGATTTCTTATTATTCGTCGTACACCAGTGCTATTGTGTTTGGGACAAAGCAGCTCGTTCGCTCAGACATGTGTGCGTATACACATGTCAGCATTCTGCCGACAAGCATGTGTGTAACAGAGTGAAAGACAAAGACGGCTACTGGTATTATCCGGTTGCTGTGTGATATCTAACAATATCAGAATAGGCGCTGGACTGGAAAGGCAATGCGTTTTGCGAGATGACTTTTATATAGTTCTTTTTTTTCGATGACAGAGCACTGAGTCTTCTTAACTGTGGGTGGTATGGGTGCATACATTTAATTTCAAACATTTTTCAAATTCACTTGAATACACAATTATGAAAAGTTCAAATAAGTTAATTCAATACAATTTAGGTCTAGGAATCAAAAGATTTCACGGATTTGGTCTACAATTTTTTTGGTAAAAAAGTTTTCAATTCATAAAAATAATTTTAAAAAATTAATTCTGACGTTGAAGGAAAATTTATTTTTCATCTGATTAAAAATAATTGTTGTTTATAAAAAAAAGATGAACGTTGGAGAGAAGAGAAATCTGTCGTTGTCGGAATTCTTATACCACTGATGAAACGGGAAACAAGGTGTCTGAAAGAAGACTATCACAACGGATGGGAGAACAGACTGCTACCAGCGAAATGATACTCGGCGCTTCTGAATGTGTTGCGTGTGCCTTTTCCCCTTTTTTCATTCTGCTCTTTTTTCGGCTCGACGAGCACTGTTCCTAACGAGTATTCCGAACTTTAATGTCAAAATGCGAAATTACAAAGATGCAGTGCCATCAGGATCAGGTTCACAGTGCAAGGATCAGGTTCACACTTGATACACACGGGAGCACGCATCTGATGGAAGTCGGATAAATATTCGTCTTAGCGGAATCTAATGGTTGTTACAAAAAGACTCTCTTGAATCAACGGCTCCAATTCCTTCACACACAGAGCGCTAAGATTCAAACAAATTGTAAAAGATATAAAAACATGCATGACAAGAAAATAAAAGTTGTTAATGTTTTTGTTTCCTTATTTGTTATTTTTGTTATATGATTTTTGTTTTGTCGAATTTTAGGGTTTTTTGTTAAGTAAAATTTGGAGTCTATCACTTACATAAATCGCGACAGTACGATTATTTATTTACTTATCTTCTCAAGCCGTAAAAGTGTCCGTGCGCTTTCACCTCTATCCTTTTATACCCCGGATAATACCTCATTAACTGCAATTTATTTGCAAGATCGTAAATCAGTAAGTCAAAAATCATCCGTAATTTTTATGATAGACGAGATTAAAATAATACTCGTTCCATGTCTAACCAACCACTTTCTCCCGTTGCATCTCTGATAGGATTTCCTCAACGATTTTGTACAGATCAAAAGGCATCAGCCATCCGTCACTACAATGCATAAATTATAAGCTCATGCGTCAACGCATTGGTACGAAATTTCGATTCACACGCAAACCTTTTTCGAAATTTTGTTTCACACGCGAATCATGGGTTCAATCAAAGCTGTTAACTCATCGTACATTTTTAGACATTTATTATTATTTTCGAAAATTCATTTTAAAAAATAATCACAACCTCATGATTTTAATTTGTTTCATTCATTAAATATAATTGCGCACTCGAACATGAAACATCTTTCAGCAACGAATAATCTGAACGATGCTTTCACTAAACAGCACCACGTTGATTAGTGTCCGATAGTCGCGCCAGCCAGACTGCATTATTAGGCCGACGTATTAATTTTGCTAAGCCATAATGCTTTCTGATCGAATCAAAATAATAATTCAGCGTTTTGAAGCAGCAAGCAGACAAACAATTACGCGGATTTTTCGTGCCCGATTTGTTCCGAAGCGTCATTTATAAAATTGCACGTATCGTGATGGCCGTGCAACGTGTTATTAAAGAACACCTTGTGAGACGTCTGCGTTCGAGCGAAACGGGCGGAATGAAAAGGCAATAAAGAGAATGCGCGAAGGGAGAAGCGAAAAAAAAGGTTGCCCCACTGGTCTACTACTCCACGAGATTAGGCATGTATCACAAAAGCGACTACCGTTCACACGCGCGTTCTGATCTTATCTCCGCGGGTTTCAAACGTGTTTTGTCATCTAATCATCCAGACGGAAATCGTTTTCGTCCGACCGCACTAACGCGCCCCGACAACTCGCAATCCGTTTCTGCTTAAACACGCACATTCCTCGGCCGACCGCCGGTGCAATCTGACCGTGGGGTTGCGTCAAATTAAACTCGCATTTCACGGCTAAGCGAAAAGTCTCCCGGCTGACGAAAGAAACAACCCGATCGTGTGTTAATTAAGTTAGGACGCCTGCCTCCCAAGGGCTCATGTCAAATCGCGCGAAACCGAAAGTCGATACTTATGGCTTTTATGCTAATGACAGTATAATTTGCATATTGGTTACAATGTAGGCGCGAATACGATTTGACGTGCAGGTCAAACCTGAAGAGATGTTTTATTATTCGCTAATTCACCTCTCTTATGTTTACTATTATGAGGATCGGTGCTCACCTATGACAGGTGTGCAAGTGGGCGGTTTGAGTGACGATTTATTATGTAAGATTAGTTTACAGGTGAAAACACCTGAAGGAATTCCGAATCGATCGGAGGAAATGAATAACTTTGTGTTCCAAGAAACACAGATGTTACACAATGTCGAAATAAAAGTATTATAAGTAAAAAATGAACAAAATATTTAAACCATTTTGAGCAACTCACTTTTAAGGTTTTTTTTATTATTGAAAGCTTGTTTTAATTTTAGACAATTTAAAATATTTTTAAGATTAAATTCAAGTAAAAATTACGATAACATTTTGTTTAATTTTTTTATATGTTAATTCGTATCTTAAAATACATATGAAAACATAATAACCTTTTGCATTTTAATTTAACATTTATCAGTTTAAATGTTATCAATGTAAAATATTTTTTTGTCTTTACAAAATGTGTTTGAAAAAAATGGTTTATTCTTACATTCATTTTGTATATAACCGATAACTTTTATCTTGAAATTGTATGTCTTTGATTTAATATCTGATTGACTGAACTATTAATAATAGAATTCTGTGTTTGTAATGCGTTTAATTATACCGGCACGCTTTTAAGACCTCTGTAATCTAACTAAAATATTTCCCGGTGTAAAGG
This sequence comes from Trissolcus japonicus, assembly GCA_030522925.1. Lineage (NCBI taxonomy): Eukaryota > Metazoa > Arthropoda > Insecta > Hymenoptera > Scelionidae > Trissolcus > Trissolcus japonicus. Next base: position 59,077 of record JAPYZS010000220.1, on the reverse strand, counting down.
TTGATCCCACGTTACCAGTCGCGAACACGAAACAAAAATGTTTAATTTACATTTTTTTTTAATCGCACAGCAGCACGTTATGCTTCCAGTACGCGGCAATATGCGTTGCCTCAACGCTAACGAACATTATGACCATAATCCGATCACCGTCAATGCGCAGATATGAGAAATAATAAAAATATATTTAACGAATATCCGTGGCCAAATCGCGTAATCCGCTAATATTCACCAGGACCTTATCGTATACTTGCAGCGTGTGTGTCAAAAATGCATAAACATTTTCGAAAAAGCAAGAGCACGCTGTTATCAAAACAAGAAAACTTGCTCGAATTGCAGAATGCGAATTATTCGTGTTATAACAGAGCGTTCACTACACATTTTACCCTCACTTTTTCTCTGTTAATGTTTTTCTTTCATATCAGCGAACAAATTATGTTGCTATCAGATGAAAAGGATCTGTACAACGAGAGTTATGTATTATTTTGATTTTGAAAATCGTATTTCTCATGGCTCAGAACTATATGCGCGAGAACTCACGTTATTATATATCAACGAAACATAATTTGTTACCGACTACTTTATTTCAGCAGTGCGCGCACATCGATATCTCTCTTTCTAAATGAATAATGAGCGGCGCACAATGACTCTTCAAAGTTGCCTCTTTCTCAGAGAAATCTTTTTCTTTTTTACTGTGCACGCGCAGTATAAAGACGCATCGATCTTTGGCTTGCACCCGGTGTTGTACATGCCGCCGCACCCTTTTCGCATATCGTCGTTACAAGCATTCATTTTTCGATATTCAATCTCGTGTCACTCTCGCAGCCGATGAATTAGCCGTCGTTTTCTGATGCTGCGTTCGACGTTCCGCGTTTGTTTCTCTTATGCGAATCATTTGTTTCAACCGGGCCTCTCTTGTGGGAAACCGTTCCAAGGGGTCTGGCCAAATTTTTTACCTCCTCAGTCAGTCCATTGCATACGGGCGAATTCGAATTTTTTGCTCCTTCATGGCTCGCTTCTTCTTTCGCTAAATCGTTTTTCTTTTGTTCTTCCTTCTCATATATAAGAAAACAAATACATTTTTCAGGTTAGTGCGATGTCTTCGGTTAGCTCGTCTGAATTGTTCGATCATCTTATCAAATAAACAACTTAGAATCCATGTTATGTTAGATTTTATGTTCAATTTGTTTTTATTTTATGTTCATTTAAGAAGAAATGTAAACTTGAAATAGGATTTGTTTGTCGATGATCTTTTAGGTGGCACGAAATGGTGTTGATGTTAATCCGAGCGAGTGGTTGTTGGATGTGGAGTTAATGAAGAAAAATTAATTGAATGTTCAGGATTTAAGAACGAAGCTTGGGAATCCCATGTGGCGACAACATACGCACTCGTAAATCCACGGCGCGTGCTAAAGCCTGAGAGCTGGCTATCGGAAGCAATTCATACAACACAGCGCGATTTTGCTACGGCACGTGGCAAATAGAGTCAGTCGAACCGACGGGGACGGCCAAAGAATTCAACGGCCTTATTTTTGATCCGGACCCTGCTCGTAAATTACAAAGTCACCGGGGCGACACAAGTTACGAGATGACCCCATAATGCAATCACTTCACGTGAAACATTGAACACAAAAATAATCGGGACTCGCGATTATTTATACTGAAAAAGAAACGGAGTTCGCTGCTACTCGGAAAAGAATAGTGTAAAGGTACAATAGAAGTTATTGCTTTATACATTTATTCATGAGCCCGATGTGAGTTGCTGTGTGACTTCCTATATTTTTTTTTCTTTCTTTCGTTTTTTTTTTTTTGTAGATGAACAAGCCCGAGCGAAAGCCGAATACATTTCTACAATTGATTTTCAATTACTATTCTTTGATACTTTAAAAAATATAAATAACAAATTAAATGGCACCATGTAAAAAATATGTATGTCACATATATTTTTACTAACATATATTTTGTGAAAAAAGATTATAATTTTAGTTTATAGTTTATAGTAAGTTTATAATAAATATTATTGTGTACAAAATGGTGTTTCTTTATACATTACGACACATGTTTGTATATGCTGTATATATGACTGCATATGAAATAAATGTCATACGTTTATTTTTACCTGACATTAGATTCAGAATAGAAAATGTTTTTAGAAGATAAATTTTTGCTAGAAGAAAAATACTGTAATGTATTAGTAAATTAATTTTTTACTGTGACATTTGCAGGCTCAGTGCCATTTATTTAAAACATCGAAAGATAATAAAACTTGTACATCACCCAGACACAGTTTTCTGTCATTGAATTATGATTACAGTATGAGAATTGTCTGCAACACCCCATTTCACGCATCTTGGTCATGGATGGATTTGGAGAGAAAACGAAGGAGTAAAGGCAGTAGTTCGAACAGCAGAGATTAGATCGATCGACTCGTCACTCCGAGTGCAACGTTTGTGTACATTTAATCGAGCTCAGTGAATGCTAGTTCAGCACGTGCGACACGCGTGTGAACGCCGGGTCCTAAAGGCCGGGCCACAGAGGACGCATCCGTCTGACGCGACGCAAGAATAATCACTTAACCACTCTTGTTTTCCTATTGCGACGGCTCGTTATTGATATTGTAATCATTTGTGCTCGTTATTTCGCTGATATCAATCATCCAGCAATAACATCTGAGATCAACTGCGCGATCCTCGGAGGAGAAATAAATAATATATGATGACGTTCGTAAATTCATTATTCATGAATTAATAATTATAATTGGTTCTTGTAATGACGGGTTGAAATGAACATTGTTTCTACTTTTTTTATTGTAATTTGATTTATAATTTATTTCAATGTAATTTTTTTATGAAAAATAATTTATTGTTAAAAAAATCGATATTGTATAGACATAAAATTCTAGTACAAAAATCGAGTTGTACGTTGTGTATATCATAAAAAAATGCTACAGGAAACATCGCACATTGTTATACTTTGTATAAAACAATTTCCGGTTGGTTGGGATCTTTTGGTTTAAATTGAAAATCCACGCACCGAACGGAAACGCCGAAATCAAACGCACGAGAGCGTTGAATAAGAAAGAAGCGATCAATCTAAGATAACCTGAGCCACTGCTGCATCTACTTTTAAGGCCTTTAGTCTTCGTTCTTTGCATCGATCTTGTAATTTACGCTGCAGCGCGCATGAAAATTTACGTGCCCGTATGAACGATTAGGTTTTTGAAGCCGGAACAATGGGATTATAAAAATTAACGATTGTGATTAATTATTTTTTTAAATTAATTAACTCGTGTTGATGAGATAAATTTCATGCAATCCGCTCATTAATTAAAAGTATACACGTTCCAATCTAAATAGATGTAAATTTTTCGATACGTCAATATTTTTCATTCCATCCTTCATCATTTGAATTCGTTTCAAAAGTAATTTTCACTGTCATAATAGATATAAATTTTTTCTGATTATGAAACTGTATGAAAAAAAATATAAATTTAAAAAATGAACACTTGAAGAAACTTGAGCAAAAAGTGCGTCGATCGTTTTTCAACTTGAATCGAACTGTTATTGGAATTCATAGCAGTTGTTATCCCTAATCCAGTGTACGCGATGCCGTAGGGCGAATCCGAATACGTTGGGCATCGTTTGGTGCAGCTCGCGTTCCAGCTCGCTTGCTCTCGCTCGGGGAACAAACTCGTGGCTCCGTCCTTGTCGATGCTAGGTCGCTGCAGCGCTCTGTTATTAGCTGATTCGGCGCGTCTCACCCGCTACTCATTTTCCCACCTCAAAATTATACCGCGGCTGCCTGCAAACACACCAAGCGCGCCTCTCTCTTTGTCACGCATGTTCTCCATCTTGTTGTCCTCCGTCCAACGGTACATTTGGATGCAGCGGTGAAGTGAGGGTGGGGGACGGGGGAGAACATTGCGATTGACTCTTTCTTGCTCCTGCTATTTTATCCCTCCGAGGAGATATTATTTCATCGATTACGCCGGCCAAGAAAAAAGAAATCAAATCGTTCGATTCAATACTTCCGTAACTTAACTTTCACGGGGAAACATTGTTTAACGAATGGAAACAAGTTCGGATGAAGGAAGATTAATTTGTTTTGATATTAGATGAGAATTAAGAAAACTGTGCAGACAAAGTAGCAGCGTTACGTGTTTTATTAGGTTCTAAAATCTGTGAAAAAAACCCAAATCTTATTTTAGAAAACAAATATTATTTTTGATGTAATATAGAATTACATTACCGTTGACGTACCATATCGCTATATTTACATTCGTTACAAGACTTAATGCAAGTTGAAATATCTCGTTAAAGGCCGATCTAGTTTGCAATCACGGTTTCTCTTGATGAGTCTGATTTGTACACGCGAGTTATAATCGCCGATGCTTCAATGAGATTCGCAATTACATTCAGTGTGTTCGAGTGCAACATTCTGTATATAGCTTGACTAAAGTTGGAATACTGCAAGCAATGTAATTTACATACTGAAGTCGCAAAACTGGGTCACATCCTGGATACTTAAAACTTGACGAGCGTTTTTCAAAATTATTACAAAGTTTTACTCTGATTGAATCGAGTGCAAAGTTTCGTCTCGTGCGACTGAGATGCGTCTTTAGTGCACGGTGTAAAATCTTGCTGCTACAACTGGTTTGCTGACGGTGTTGACGAAATTTTCTGAAACGTCCATTTAAATAACTTAATTATTTTGGCTAATAAAAATTGAACTTTGAATTAAAAAGAGTGTAGAAATAAAATCTAAAAGCTCATTTCGTATTGACAAAAGATTGAGCCAGACCATTTGTTCATCAGTTCCGTGTGTTTCATTCAGAGAGTCTAGACGCAGAACGGCATTACAGGGGCATTCTTGAATGAAGTGGGTAATAATGACGAAAAAATTTATTCGCCGCAGGTTTCGCAAAAGTCTGTACATCTGAATCCGTAGTTGCTGCAGATTAGTCTAGTGAAATGATTTGAGAAAGTTTACACTGAATTTGTTTGACAGAGTGCAATCGTTGAATCAGTCGTCCAATCAAGTTTTTATCGTTATAAGACCAATGAAAAAAAATTCCATTATTAATTTCATTAAATTCAAACAATGTTAGGAAAATAACAATGATAATTGCATTACGCTATTCAAAGCAAGGAAAACAGTTCACTTGACTGGTCTTAATCTTTATTTGAATAAACTTTTCTGTGAAACACTTAATTCAAATGTCTTTACAGTTGTCGCGCAGGTAAATGAAATCTCGCACTAATCAGTCTTACTTAATAAGATACAATTTACTTTGAATCTCTCTTTTCCACGACATCGTTCACAGTTTTTGATAATATTACCGCGCTTTCTTCTTTCTTCTTCTTTAATCTTTGATAAGCAAAGATTTATAACTTAAAAAACTTAAAAATATTGAGCCATTAACTCAGTTATTATACGAATTTTTTCAGAGAAATTTACTTTTTTAATAAATATAAAAGTCACATTTGTGCGTAAAAAAAAGAAAAATATTAACTTTCAAATTTTGGAAAAAAATTGCTAATATGGCAAAAATATATGAAGACCTTTTATAGGAGCAACTCTAATTTAATAGTTCACACATGCCATCTAGTGTCAATATTATGACTTGAAATTTGCGTTGTAATTTCTCTTTTGTCTTTGACCTTCGAAAACATCACCGAACGTTCTTAATCAAGTCATTGATTTCATGAATTTTTGAACGAAAATTTCATGGTAATAAGAATTAAACAACCGGGTATTCTCGACTAAGATAATTATTTGTGTGCGACTAAAGTCGGATTTGGATTAGAATTAAGAATGATAATTTTCAACTTAAATTTTGCATGCGATCATAAGTGAAGGCTTAAGGCAGGAACGTCATAAATGAATGCGATAAATATTGATGGTTATAAAATGCGGACTTTGAAAGAATGAGCAACCGTAAAATTGATAGAATGATGGTCATAAAATTGGCATAATCTTATCAAGTTGTCGAAAAAAAACTCGACAAATCAAAACAATAAAATACAAATACGCGCCTATAAAGCTTGCTAAATGTCATTACTATCAGCCAGAGGTGATTCGAGTTTCGAGGATTAGTATAAACACTCAAACCACCTCTCTCTCTCTCTCTCTGGTGATCATCATGATTTGCATAATCATTGTTGTTCAATCATTCCCCCTGAGAAAAAAACATTAATTAGTCCCTAGTTCTCTCTCATTCCGTACGAAATTTGACCGCAAAAAGGCTCCGATCCCCCTCCTCTAATGTTAAGTAATTTTTTGACAAGCCTCAAATCGGACAAAAATTGTACGGCGCTCAAAGCGGCGAACTGCCGCGTAAAGTTATAAAACTTTTTGTCGCCCGTCATAAGCGAAATCCGAAACGAAAGGAACGCGCGTAAAAGAGGAATGGGACGCGCCCGGGCCAAAAAAGCGGCCGCGACGCTCACTCTCTCGACATCCAAGCGTAATTATCCTTTTTCGCGTTCGTCGATAATTTCACGACGATTTCCCGAACGCAAACCGCAGCCCTGAATGAATACGTCCGGGGCCGCGGGCAAAAAAGTCGGCCCGATCGCGATCCTCGAGAGAGTTTATACGACGGAATTATGCGCGGGGAGTGTGCGTGCGCATCTCATCCTTCTGTTGAGACCCTTCGATCGCTTAGTGTAATCCAGTCGGTAAAATGTAAGTGGTTCACCTTGATAGCCCCCCTCCATTGCAACGAGGCGTCTGGTCGCGCCGGCTGGGCCTTACCCCCACCCTTGTGCGGCCCGTTCTCTTTGAGGCCCTTGGCCGCATGACGTGCACCGTACCTACCATCTCTCGTCTCCTTCGCTCCAATGCTTATCTACGCTGCGCCTCTCCCCGTCCGACGGATGTACCTCGCATACCTAACACGGACGCGCGTCTCTTCTTCTTGACCCGAGGGCACCACGGGCTGTCCCGCCCATTTGTAGCACCCATATCTGCGACCAGCCGCCCGCGGAGCAACACGCGGGAATGTGTACAGACCCGAGTTTCGGGCGGCCCTTCCTGCTGTCCTTATATGTTGTGTTTTTCTCAAACTGGCTCTTGCGGTTTTGATGGACGATGGGCTTGCGTTTTCGTAGGGTTATTTTAATTGGCGCTACTGGAAATTTCGCTGAATGCACATGTTATTTCGCTTGTCTCGGCCAAATTTTTTTGCCTCGCGTCGATTTTGAAGACTATCGTCTTCGAAACTCGAATGCTCGGAAGTAAGATTTGACGTGGAACAAAAAAGAATTGGTGAAATATAATTTTTTGCAGCCATTTTTTTCTAGTAGACGTTTTGGCTATTTTGAACGATGAAATGATTAGGGTGTGGACATGAAAAATTTGTTTTTTTTTTTCTGTGACGAATGATTTAATTTTGAGTCCGGTGTAGAATTCCAGAGACATTATCACTTGTCAGTTTTGTTTTGTCTGTCGGAGCAATAAAATTTTAGTAGGTGAGAAAGTTTGTAATAAAGCGAGCAGTAGTTTAACACCATTAGAACAGGAATTAAATTGAAGAGATGTATAAGCTTTTTTGGCGGTTGGTGTGATATTTTCTGTTGAAATGTTGAAGTGTATTTATGGTTGGCAAAGAGGTTAAGTTCAATATTTGCCGTGAAGAAACCGCGCTAACTGTTGTTTAAGAATTTATTGTGGGAGCGTATGGCTATAAATTTATTATTGATTCCTTTTGCGCTGGATTTTTTTGAACGTTTTCAAAAAGTGCGTGAAACTCATTTATCAAAGATAAGATTTTTAATTTCTCCCTGAATCGATTATGGTTTGGATTGAATCTTCAATTTTTATGAGAACGTTAACTTTCACAATTTATTTATTGCTCTAACTTCATTATAAATGAATTTCAAAAATTACACTTTCCAATAACACAATTCAATTTACTTTAATCATTATTCCTTTTATGTACTTTTTATACCTCTTATGTCACACAACATTTTTCATTAATTGAAATAGCATAAAAAATATCAAACGATTATTTCAACATCACTTATCAAATTTTTCCATGTATTTTTGTTGGTACGAATTTTGTCATCAAGAATTCTTGAAACAGCAGTCAGTTTCTAGGGCTCTGAGATCCGTCAAGCGTAACATTTTTGCGCTCGGTGTAAATCGCTCGTCGCGTTACGTCCACTTGGATTTCAGCAGAACAGATTCATCTTTCCAATCAAATTCATTGCCTTGTTTCCTCATTGCAATGTCTTGTCAGCGTGTAATTCGTAGCGGTGGCCGATTTCATCGCGTTGACATGAACCTTCTGTTCGCTCAGTTGCCGTTACAAGTTCAAAGTGATCCGGTTTCTGAAAGCATATACATTCTTAAAGAATCACTCCGATAACGATCTTGAGCTTCGAAAGAAATTGCGACTACAAAGTGAAGCAAAACATTTGGACATTGCGGAACGAGCACACATACACAAGTGTTCGTTGGGAATACTTGTCGAAAAATTGTATATGCAGTGTACAGATGAGAAAAACGTAAGAAAATAATTCCGGTCGGGTGTGTGTGTGTACTTGCGAAAGTAATCGTCGCGTGCACCGGAGCGCTACGCACAACTCGTCAATGCAAATAAGTATCGGAGAGTTACGAAAATTGCGCGTTCAAAAGAATTTGGATTCCTGAAAGGGAATGCATAATCGAGTTTCCAAGCCGAGCGCCGCGCGGCGATTTTTATTCCAATGTAAACACGTCGATTTGCTCCGCGAGAACTCATTTACAATTTTATTTTCACTTTGGTTCACACGTTGCACCTCGCGCGAAAATGAATTCCGCGCGAGCGCGAGCGAAACAAATTGGACGCGACATCGTCGGGTTATTCGTTGATAAACAGTGATCGAATTATAGCCGGGTTGTATACGCCAGTCAACTTGTAGCGGAGTTGCGTGTAGCGCGTCTTCGGCAAAGCCACCTGTGCTTTTTGTCATCGCAAAACAATTTAAAGTTTTATAATGGGTTATCGATCGATTGCGTTCATTGTTGACACGTGAATTCGAGCTAGACAACACATCAATTCGCGTCCCCGCGAAAATACCTCTGAAAAACGTTCGATCCCAATCGAACGTTCCTTATAACTCATGAAAAAAAAAAAAATACTAGGAAAGGATATGAAATTAAAACGAAACAAAAAAAAAAGAATCGTTCCATTTTTCTGCATCGTGCAGGTGGTCAAGATCCGGAGATTGAATTCAGTTTTATCCTCTGATCTCGGACAAAGTGGGAGGGCAGAATATGTTTAGACCTTATCAATCCGTATTTGCGGGGCCGTCGAATTCAGAACATCCCTTTGTTAGAGGAGAAAAAAAATGATATGAAAAATGTAATAAAGCGCCGCAAAGCCAGGGGACACGAGCGCGCGTTTTCGAGGAGTTTTTAATTTCCAAAATAGAATCCTTCGCGTACAGCGGGTACGCCCATACCTTGTCCAACGCAGTGATAAAGCAAATAAAGCCATGCTGTGCCACAATAAACTGCCAACCGAAATCGTGTAATTTAAATAAATTTACATCCGTTTGTACGGGAATGAATTTCAGTTCGTTCTTGAACCTCCCTGCCACCCCTGTCTTGTCGTCTTTCTCGCTCCTTCTTTCCGCCGTTGTTCGCTGTTTCATGCGGGAATCACTCCGAAATCCTCTGAACTTTCCGTGATCCGACCGTCACGATGAATAATCAAGAAGAGGTTTTTGCAGGCTCGAAACTGTAATGAAAATATACAGTCGGCCATGAATACATACACAATAGCGGACTTCTGTTTGAAGAGGGTTAATCAAAATGTTCAATCGGTCATAAGGTGTCAACACGCCGAAAGTTTTATCAGATTTGGAACGTCGAGATGATATTCATCGTCTGTTTCGATCATCTGTGATGGTAGAACACATTTTTATCGGCCGAGTTATATCAATGATGGTGCACGTCGATTGAAATTTGTGCATCCTTGAAAAGATTAAATAATTACGGTAATCCGCGTTAATTGAGCTCAAAGAAAATCGTGACGGCAACGATTTCGCATGCGACGCGCGCGGGAAGTACGAACTTCGTTACAACGAGTCGAAGAATTCAAGAGTGAATTATGCATGTTATAGTTGCGAGAAAATGTTGAATAATATGTATGTAAATCGAATGAATATTTATCTTGAACGAAATTTAATATTTGCAGTAATAAACATGATGTAACTGTATATCCAAGAAAAACTTAAGTCGCGCGAAGCCCGCCTTTCTTTATGCTTTTACTTCAAACCCGATCATTTTGACTTCCGCAATGAAGATATTATGTCCCATAATTGCAAAATTAGTTGAATAATTAAGATAAATTAAAATAAATGAAATGAATAATTTATTCCTCATTGATTTAATTTCAATAGGAAAATCCAAATTTTCACTTTTTTTATTTGCTCACAATTCAATTAAAATGTCAATTGCAAATTTACTTTCTTAATTACTTTTTAGCTATTCGTTTTTAAATTAAACTTTTAAATATATTTTTTTATTCGAGAGATAAAATAATACCAACTTTAATTAAACGTGCAAATTTCATAGTTAATGCTTTTCATAGACAAAATCAACGTTTTCACGTTCCCAACAAGGACATAAATAAATTTAAAAATATATAATTATCCGATTATTATTAATATCATTAATGGTATTATGAATGTAATTTTGCATAAAGAATTTAATTTGAAATGTTATTAACTATTCAAATAGACGACCATTTGGTAGTTACATTGTTAAACCATTCGCACTTACCCAACTAATTATCTAGAAACTTCGTATGGGACGATGAATTCCTATTTCTGTATTTGAGGGACGAGGATGAGCGAAACGAGTCCTGACAAAATGATTAACTTTCGCTCGGTTATATCAGTGTTTTCTCGTGCACAGTGCGCGTCCCGTTGATTCTCATCGAATAAGTCCAGTGCAACGTGATACCAACGCTCTCGCTTGTCCTGAAAGTTATCTGTCTTTTTCGCTCGCACGACCCAACTTAGACTCGTCACAGAGTCTATATCATTGTAATCAATGGAATCAGCATGATACATGGCGCGTAGACGCGTCTATGTTTCTCCTAAACCCGTGCAGTTTGCGGCTATATCCAATGAAATCGATAATAACGCCACGGCTTCGATATTTAGTGGTAGCTGTAAATCTTGGAGCAAATCGACGCCGTCGTTCCGTCGCCTGACTGAATACATTACTACCGCGGTAGCGTGCTACATATGTACATCAGCAACACTCTCTCTTCTGGACATAAAATTCTTCTTCACACGAGGCGCAGAGAGAAATGACCTCTAAAAACCAGCCGCTTTCAGCGGTAATGGTGCAAGCATAAGGCTCATACCTTCCAGACAATCTATATATGTAACTGCATTCTATAATCTACGTGGTCTAGATAAACGCCACCGTTACTGACTAATTTATTACGTTTTCATATAGTTGTATTCTCTTTCCTTTATTGTTCTTAGAAAAGAGCATTCAATCAACTTCATAATTTTCATTTGAATCAATTTTTTGATACGAACATTCCCTGATTCGTGAAACGTAAAATTATCCATTTACATATTTGTATTTAAAAGTCGTATCCAAAAATGTATCTTGATCAAGTTCTTAAATGAGTTCTCGAGATGGGTCCGTGAATAATTTCGCAAATTTTGCCTTACAGATTAATATTAATCGTTGCAAATTGAATTGCAAAATTGATGCTTCTTAATTGAGTGCTCAAGGTCAAAAGAGTGATATGACGTTGGAGAAACAAAAAATTAAATCACAATGCGGGCTGCGTTTATCATTCCGCGCGCGTGAAGGGAAAATTGTTTCGGCGAACACGGTTTGCAGCGCACTACATTTTGCATTATATTTTGGTTGTAAATCCTGCGACGGTAACGGAAATGCTAATGCACCGCCCGAGGACCTTGTCGAACGGCAGAAGCCAAAGCGCGTTTGTAATGGAGGGCCCACAATTGGAGAATTATTATTAAATGCCGTCAAAACAGAGGATTTATTTTAGCGCGGGATCTTATTGATGTTGCTGCCGCAAAAAACCGTGGGTCGCGCTGCGGGAAGCTTGGCGCCCGAGTAGGAGGATCATAAATTTTCTGAATCCAATATCGTACTCGTGACTCGTTAACGTAGTTCGTCTATGTATCACGGATTTCTGATGCACGTCCAACATTCAATATTCGATGAGACAAACGCGAGCGCACTGACAAATTCTTCCAATCAGTATTAATGAAGACGCAAAACTCAATTGAAAGTAAACAAACGGAATTCATTCAACCCAGTACAAAGTATTATTTTTTATTTTCAATCAACCATCCTTTTATTGTTATATTTTTATTTTCTTAGCAATGAAAACAACTGAGGTTTTAATTTTCAGAAAGTTTACTGAGCCATTACTGTTAATTAATAAAAATAATAAAATTATTTACATTCAAGAAAATAAAAAAAAAAAAAATTGACACCCAACGTAACTTAAATTTGCTAAAAAGGTGTACTAATTTTCATGCTTCAATTTTTCGAATCGTATCATTCATTTATGGTATAATAAATTTAAAATTTAACACAATGTTAAATTAAGACACTTGTGTATTCATCTACATGTTTACATTGCGTAGAAATAAATTGAAAAATTGAATTTGTAATGCAATCGCGCGAAATTTAATTTTATCATGGAAAAATCAGCATTACCAGATAATAATGATCAATATTTCTCGACTCTCTCTCACACCTCTGAAGATTCCCCAACTATGCGATGGGGCTCTGATATTTAATCAAGAGGCTTGGTAACTTGGGATCCTCGCAAATAAAATCACCATTACATAGATGATTATTTAAGACTTGTAGTGGATGCGCACTCAGAGCCCTCTCGCACCTGCTTATTTACAAATTCGAGTCATGTAAACGTGTACACGACATTCTATACATACCAAGGCCGCCTCTGATATGGTAGAATTGCCGATATTAAATACCGGGTGGCTGGCATGATAAGCTGTTTGTTTTTTAGCGGCTGGCAAAACGTGACCGTAATGAGACAGCGTCTCTTTGTCTTGTTCATTAAATTATCGCTGTGCGTCGTGGAACGGTAACATCGCACGCGTGACGCTGGCAACGGATTAGTGATTATTCGAGCCGCGAGGTCTTGATTAGTTCACAGACGCCGTCTTAAAACTTTCGTCGTTAGCTAATTGCGCTCGAAAACTCGCTCGCACGGTTTGCACGTGTAACATCGTCTGGTTAATTCGCGTAATTCGCACATCCTTAAGCGCGCACACACGCGTTCTTCCAACAACAGCCAAATTGTTCTCCATTTCCGGGCGCGAACGGATACGCCTCGATACGCTTTTTGCCGAGTTCGCGCGACGCACCAGCCACGCATCGCGCACGACGATCGATAATACTTCACTTATCCAAGTCGTTACGGAGGATTGCCAGCAGCGTGTTATTAGAACGATACCGTGTTGCGCGTACATAAGGAACACGTCATGGGAATCGTGACGCACGATCATTAAGTAATTTGCGTATGCAAAGTTAAAGGGTTCCAACTTTGCGCTCCCGCGACTTTTTTTTTTCTTACGCTGCGTAAATCATACCGCCGGCGTGATTGAGAAATTAAAGTGATATCTTTCTCCGCTAGGGTGTAAATCTAAGAAACAGAGAGGAAGGATTTTGCGATGCAAAAGTGGATTGTATCATGGGGGTAAAAACGTCATGAACAATTCGGCCAGCCGCGAGACTGACACGTGGAAAACATGGCCGCAAAACTTCGGGGCCGATGCGTGAAATCTAATATCGAAGCTAATTTTCGTTTCGCATGTTGTACAGTAGTTATCCGCGGTGGATCGATGAGTTCTGCATTTGTTGTTAATACAAACGCTTGCGTGCTCGACAAGTCTGGCGTTCCGTGCGCGGGCTCATCAATATATCATTGATGAATTTCGCACATTACCGCAAAGCCGGTGCGATTGATTTTTATCGGGATTAATTATCGTGGTGGAAAAACATTGTCCCGGGGTGAGAAGATCGTTGAACAGCACCCAGAATGAATGGACAAAAAAAACTGGTAAATGACCCTCGTGCAGGAGCTCTCTCGCGGCCGATTGTCCCCAGAACACTCGCGCCACTTAGCAATTCAAAACGCGTTGGTCTCTCTGTTTGTCTGCAGAATTTGAATAGACTTAGGGCTCGTTTCGTTTAATTGAAATCAAAACACCGCGGCGAAAGAAAACGAACGAAAAAGAGTCACACGAACTGTTAACAGGATATTCTTGCCTAATCTCGAGCGCGGGGATCATCGCGGCGGATAAAAATTGTCGCCTTAGGCTTTCGCCGACGAGTCTTTGTTCGCTCCATAATGAATTCAGTAAGTTTTGTCGAGGGTGGTAGTTTCCTGGTAGTATACCCTCGAAATGGGATGGTACCCGGAGGTGGAGGCAATTTATGAACTAGGCGTTTCCTTTATGACAGGGCGCGACTGAATTTTAACTCGTGATTCATGTCGTAATGCAGAAAAGACGCGAAATTTCTCGAGCATTTTATCCACTCGTGACAACAGTCCGTCTAATCGGATGTCTTTTTCATTTAAAGTATATATCAAATCAGACCTGCGGGGAAATCTTACTCCCACAACTTTTTCTTAAAAATTACAAATGAATTTCAGTATATTTTGCCAGACAAATACTGTTCAGTTGAAATTTATTTTGATTATAAATTTAATTTTTGTATCCAGTTCACAATTTGTTCGATGACAGAATCGTCGTAATGAAATCCAACGAAAGATGTAAAATAAGACCATCATCACATCATATAAAAGTATGAACTAAGATAGAGAGAAAGATTCGTTCAAAAAATTTGCAACAAAAATGAACATTCTGTAATGCCATCGGTCATTCATTCAATTGCATTAGTGCAATTACACGTAGTCACTGATGCATCAAGTCATATCAAAAGAGCGCGTTGAGTAACGAAGAAAAAAAAAGTAAAGACGAATATGGAATGAAATTTTACAGTCGTCGACACACCCATGCAAGTTCGACCCTTAGCAGAAAAGTTGATCAAATGTCAGATTCCACTTGACGTTACCTGAAGTTAAATAAATGGTTTTAATCTCCTGAGATGTAGAATCGTGTCCCAGTTTTATAAATGTCAAAGGACCAGGTTCTTTTAAAATATTCACTGTAAATTCTACTAACATCTCAAAATCAACTCCATAAAAACATGTTATATGCAAAATGAATGTTACCTGATTCTTAATTTAAGAGGTTTAAGCATCTTGAAATACGACAAAATTTAAGTGTCTTAATCGACCGTTGTACAATGTATATTTTGATAAGAAATTCCAAGACACGTTTTGTGACCGAACTGTGAAAGTGAAAACTAATATTTCAAGTTCAAGTTGAGAATCATGTTTTTAGTTGAAAACTTGTTAATGACACGGGAGGAATTACTCAGTCTTGTAGCTAATCATCATAACTGTACTCCGGTTGCATCGACACTTGCTCATCGATAATGCCAGGGTGCCCGTAGGTTTGTCCCGTTCGACAGACCTACAAGAAATGAATACGCGCATTAGATTCCCGTGAGTCTGACAACATTCTTGCAAATCTCGTTACCACGGTAATAGCGGCTTGATCTTCCTCGTGATACACGCGTGGTCGGTGCTTGGTGTTGGTACGTGTGGAATAACACAAGCCCGTGGCTTCGTGCGAGGCATCGGGCGCCCGGACATGTCGAGTGAAATAGCATAATAAATGGTCCGATGCACAAACGGTTCAAAGAATTTTACATAATAATAACCGACGCTAGGCAAATCAATCGCCCATGTCACGGCCATACAGATGCTATTGTCACGAAACAAGTGAGCTGTCAATGACGCCGGGCCTTAAGCTGAATGTTTTAATTGAGTGTAACACACTAAGCGACGACTGGTATGCATGACGGGACCCAAGTTATGGGGCGATGGAAGGATGTTCATGGGGTAGTTAGAGCAAATTTAAGTTTACAGTTACGGTTAATGCGGAGGTAATGCTGTAATTGGTGTAGGATTGTGTACACGCACGGAAAGAGCCGCGACTCGGCGATTGCGCAGAGATGGAATCCTGGATGCCAACTCGATTTAGCGAATTTCGATGGAAAATTATTTGAAAAGCAACAATGGAAACTGAGATAGGGATCTAAATGGCTCAGACGGCAGTGGCCTTCCACAAGGTAAATCCTGGTAATGTTGCATTGAAATAATCTTTAATGGCCCGTAATGATGTCGGGGCTTTCGAAATGGCAAGATGGCGCTTCTGGATGACTCCATCAATATCTCCATTTCGGGGACACACGAAAAGCGCGTCGTTTATTTGTTTTATACGACAACCCATTTTTCACATCAATCCGCACTCCCAATGTCTCATGTGATATTTATCATTTTTTTTTGTCATCTTCTTTCTCGAGGAGATGAAGATACTGTCTAAAATTATGGGCTGATTCATAAGATGATATATTTGCAACGAAGATCTCGGGTCAGAGAGCTGAGACAATCGTACTAACCCAATCATTTACTCCACTGAGTGCAAGTTGCAATTTAAACAATTGCTCGCAAAGTATTTCCTCCAAACGCGATATATCGTTGTCAACCCGAAGTCTATTATCTTTTCGAATCAGTGAGCCTATGGTATTTCTTCACAATAAGCCCTCGAGGAGTTTCAACTTCTCTGATATAACAGGCACCTATAAACAATAAACGGATAGAAACAAGAGTTCCTCCTCGAGCGTCTCGTTTCGTTTTATTTATTTTTTTTTTCTGAATTATTTCGCTACTGTTCGTATCCGAGCAAGGAGGATAATTAGACGCTTATAAACGATACAAGTCAGTGCATTCCGTAGCGCGTGCATAAACACTTTTGTAGCTGATTACAAGCTACAGTAAGTGATTCTCAAGAATGGAAACGTTTGAAAATTATTCCTTTGTGAGATACATTCATTTACGATGATCGCGACAGGGATAATAATAATAATGGCAACGACAATAATAATGTCCCGGTGTACAAAGCATCGACTTCAAAGACTTAACAGGTGAGCGCTAAGGACCCGCGAGAGCCGCGCGAGTGAATAGCTGCGTTGAAGTGACGGGTAAAAGGAAGTTTGAGAAGAGATGAGGTCGACCAGGTATTGCAGAATGAGAGAGAACGCGCGACTCCGAAAACGAGAGGCAAAGTTTAGGAAAGAAGCGCGCACGGCCGAGGGAACGAGATGCGAAGCTCTCGTTTTGTGTGACGCGTTGACATTGGCGCATTATATGCCGAGCTCTACGACAATGTGCCTCCTTGATCGCTATCGCACAAACAACGTCGACAATGTAAAATTCCGCCGTGATATATTCATCAACCGGGTGAAACAAAACTGTTCCGGTTCGTTGCACTTTTCGTCGTTTTCAAAATTAGTACAGATGTTTCTTGTGTCTCTTGTGTCGATTAAAGAAAAAAAAATTTTTTTTCAGTGATGACCACTTTTTATCAGACGTCTAGATGGTAGCAGAATTTTAATGTGGACAAAAATTTGTTTACGAGCAAAGTTGTATCTTAATATTTTTCAGTTGCCATTTATTGATCAATAAAGGAATTATTGCACGACGTAAGAAGAATGATATTAAAAAATAATGTACATGCAATTTTGATGTTTTGTTTATCGTTAGAAAGAGAAAAATAAAATGAGAAAAAAAAAGATTTATGAAGAGACTGAGTTTCAGCAAAAATTAGCAGAAATCAAACTTTGAAATGTTGAATACGAACTTGTTTGAAATGAGATGCGTTAATTTTTTGAGTGACAATTAATTTGTTGACGCAGAAGGATGGTGGAAGCTATAAATCACTAATCGATAAAGTTTACACTCGTAACTTGTCGGTTGATGCCTTCCTCGGAAAGTCGTCCAATTAAAGGTCGCCAGGTATCACTCGCTTCAACGAGCATTTCAAGTTTCGCAGCCGTCAGACCATGGTACGCCATGCTAATACGTCTTCAATCTCAAAAGATAGCTTCCCGTGCCCATTAGTTTTTCATTGGTGTATATGTTCACGGTTGACGCGAGTCGTCAGCTAAGATTGCCGCCAATGCTGGGATATATCTGAAAGTTAATTAATTTTCTCGACGCTTTTAATAGACGAAAGTCGTATCTGTTCGCCGTGAGTGCATTGCCAAGAGTTGTTCGCAAGAAATGCCTCGTACACTTTTGTGCGCCGGAAAAACAGACTCTGCCAATTACCTGAATACACAAAATAATCTAAACAGCAAAAGTACAACTACCAACTCGTACGTCATTTCACCTAATATACGACCGCTATCGAACTCTCACGGTAGATTTCTCTCGTGTGCTCGCAAAACTTATTATAACACGAGTAACTGTAATTTCGCTAATTAATAGTTTTTATCAGCACGCAACTACAAATAGACGACCGTTGCGAAACTAAGTTTTCAGTCTGTAAATATAATTTGATCAAATTAATCATATGCTCATAATTTTTCTTTTCATTGCAATACATGCATCTGATTCGAATGGAGTTCGTAATGAATCAACATTAATATGACTTTTGTCTTGTTTTTTTTTCTTTTCTAATATTTATCATAACTGTTTCTACATCTAGATAAAAAGAACAGAACAAAAAATGTACAAAACAAAAAATCAACTAGCCTTAATTATCACACATGTTGTTGGAAGAAGACAAATTTGTACGATTAGTGTTGTAACGCTGTACGACCGCCATTAGTGTCAACTTCATCACTTAATAGCTGTAACTGATGAATTTTTAATTGCTCGACTGTTGTCCCGCGAGGTTTTTTCTCTCTCTCTTTTCCCGTGTTGAACGATTGTATAGGCATCGCAACAAGTGTGACTCGACTCTTTTTCTAAAGACTCTTTCGTTTGGCTCGTGATTGGAATTAATAAAAGACGAAACGTCCTTGGGGGAGGGAAGGAGAGTTTCTATCAAAAGTTTCGACACTCATCTTTCAAATGGAACATCAGCGTTCAAGCGTTTATCAAGTAATGTAAAAAAATTATGCGAAAAATGTTGGTGGCTGGAGACCGATATACCAAAAGTCCGCGGGTGATTGATATGGATGCGAGGGTTTGATTTCTAGCGGCGTCAAATTTCGTCGTAGTGCCAAAAGTCTGCCGATGAGATTGGACAATCATCCATCATAGACCAACATTGTCCGCCCGATGCCAAAAGATATATAGGCACTCAACGCTGCCACGCATAATGTCTTCTATAAATCATATGACACTTATTAATTTAATTATCCCGTTACGTTATGCGATCAGATGTTAATTGATTTTGTTAGACATTCCATGTGAATGAGAAATATCACAGGCTGGATTTTTTTAACCCGACGTAAATCCTGTTGAATTTCGAGTTCTGATTAAGATTAATTTCTCAGAGTGACCCAGAATTTCAGATGAAAGAGAAGGTTGCCACTTGCAGCGGCTTTATATATCGCTATGACCGAATTTGTTGAAATTCTTCGTCGAAAGGATGATTTTGCGTGCACAAAATCTTTTCCAGTCCGAAACGTTAATGACTGCGGAGCGCGCGATGCTTATACATTAATGGCGTTCATTGTAATTCGACACAAAGGGCGACCAGCAACGATGATTGCACTGCTAGTCATCGTTGATAATGACCGTTCCTTCGGTGTTCTTATTCGCGTGTTCGTTGCTTTCGTCTGTCGTAATAGTCATCGTTATTAACGGTATAACCGGTACGAGCTCTTGGGAAGAGCGAAAATTTGACTAACAATGTTTAACCCTTAATATACCAAACCGTGAAATTTACTTAATTACACCATATGAGTCTGATAGAATCAAAACCACTTCCAAGGCTTACAGAATAAATATTTATCGTATAAGATATACATCAAACAATAAAACCGATAGTATGAAGTCTCAAGGATACAATTATCATTGCACTATTGTTGACACAAAATGAAAACGCTTTTTAAACAAAAATTCCGAATTTTAAAACAATAAATTTAATAAATTCGGGTTAGAAAAACGAACTGGGTCTATCAGACACTTTTCATTAGGGTTTCATTAAAAGTTAATTAATCTGTTTTAACATACCATTTCCGATTAAACAACGAATCCGACATATTTTTGTACTGTACATATTTTTGTAAACAATTTATTTTTCGACAAAATTTTTATTTCCGAGAGAGCAAAGCGACCAACAGAATAATAATCAAGTGAAATGAAACGCAACGAATGAGTATGTATTTTTATCGAACGTCATAGAGCGATTTATCCGATTTCGTTTTTGAATAGACTTACACATACGTGGGGAGACGAAAAAAAGCGAATATACTTTTCCGTTAAAAGATTGTAAAGCGCAATTGGCAGCTCGATAGAGCTTCGAAATCGAAAATGATTCTCAGTAATCCGGTATCTGTTAATTGCTAAACCGGTATAAATGAAATAGGATACGGTTTGTTACTTTCGGCATTGTGCGCGGGAATACGAGGCAAAGTGATTGCTTTGTGATTTTGCGAAGTCCGTTATCTCTGAAACTAGCGGCCATTCCGGCCCGGCTTGCGCACGTAACGTCACGAATGTGTACAGCACACACGAAGAAGTTCCATTATTAGCCTGAGATTGCGATAAGTAATAATGTCTACACTCTTTGACACGGTTAGCGTGAATAGGAGAAATCACGCTGCAGAGTGGTTGGTTAATTTTATGGATCAACCGGCGTCTGATCAAATTGTTTGATCGACTCGTACTTTCCTCTTTGCGCTGACCCAGTGAAGTGAATTGAACGCTGTGTTAACGTCATGCGAAATATCCCTTTTAATGATGTTTGCATTGCGAAGAATGCACGCTAACATGAAAGCAGCTCTACAATTTCTCATTCGAACATGGAACTTGACTGTTGAACACAGAAAAACACGTAGTAGGCATTTTGCAATTAAACGACGAACAAAAATTAACTCCCCGCAATATATATTCGCGCGATGTTTTCAATAATCACCAGAACCGTTAGGCACGTGTAACAATCTTGATGAAGCTGGAAGTGTACTTGAAAAGAGAATAACTTTCAACTGAAAGCTTATAGGAGAGAGATTTGATAGCCACCTAATTAACAGCACCCTCTGTCTGATGGCCTGTCGTTATATCCTAAAAACGTTTACAGAAGAGGCGTCGATCGCTGCGAATGTAATATAATCGACGCATGGCTCACTGCGTCTCGAGACGGAGTTTATGCTCGCAAACCAACGATCGCCCTATCCGTGTATTAAGAAAACGCGCGGATATTAGATTTAGCCAAAACGAAATCGTCCTTTCATCATCGAACGCGCCCTACCTTATCTTTTCGTGCGTAAAAAGCGTTCGCTTTGCCTCGAGGTATGAGGGAATGGACTTTCGTTCAAGGAATAAAAAATCTTTCATAAAATGATACATAATAAAATAAATTTTTACTCAAAGGGGATATAACACCGCCTATGAAAATCTATGTTTGTGTGATCTCTCATTTTTAGTCAGTGAAAAAAATACTGATATTCTTCTGCCTCGAAATTTATTACACGATTTATAGAGGAGAGGCCTTATGCCTGAAGAAGTAATTTTGCCTGGAGACACACTACAAATTGATAAAACTATATGTTGTAATTTCATTCACTCGGGATGGGATGTTGAAAGAAATCTCCTGATCAGCTTTCAGATGTGTTTTATTTTACTTTTTATTTTACAGTTTAAAAATAAGAGTGTCGAGGTTAAATATCCCATCCAACATCCTTGCTCCAAAATGTAAATTAGGTTGGCACTTATGTAACACGTTTTTTTTTAAATATTTTGAAATGAAAAAAAAACAAATTAGGTTAAAATGAAATTATATAATTTGAAATCAGTTTTCCATGGCTCAGCCCGGTCAGGAGCCATATCGGCTGGCGCGGACGTCCACGATGTCAAATTGTCAAATTTCTACAAGGGGCAAAATGATTTGAATTGAATACTTATTAGTGAAATGAAACGATCTGCGTTTGACATTCTCTTCATGAAAACTTTGACGCCAGTCGAATTGAAACATCAAAGTTCAAAAGTCTATCGAACGCTCTATGTTTGATTATCAAAGGATTGTCGCACGATATTGTTCATTGTGGTTGCAATCCGGCTTTATTATATACCTGACAAAAGTTATACACTCGGAAGCGAAACCAATTTGTTTGTTACTCTGTACATATTTTTAGGAACTGTTGCAAAAATAATTAATATTTTTTGTCGCACAAAGTTCGGGCAACGTTTTTTCTTTTTTGTCATAAAAATGTTTTCTTTACACCCTGCATCCATACGTGTGGGAAATTGTTTATAAAACTTGTGAAATGTCGACAATGTAATTCACGGTCGATGGAAAACGAGTGGAAGCAGTGAGTATAACAGACGCGTATAATAACGCACGTACCCCGGACTAACTTCTCCAAGCAGTGTGACCCAACGTTCTCCACGACCCTTAGCCCTATTCGTACCGAATGACCGCGCGCTACAGTCACTTTACGACCAACGTCCAAAAGCACGGTCTTAATAATAAACGTCGGTTATAGCATTCGTCGAGAAAGAACAATTTTTATACTCGAACCAATCTTCTTTCCCTTCCTCCTTCTCTTATTTTTCGAGTCCTAAAGAATCGAGAAGCGCCTTTTTCCAAAAATGAAAAATGCATAAAAATTTTAAGAATCTCTCATAATTTTAGCAATCAAAAATATTATCTTGTTTTGATTAAAAATTGCCATGAAAACCAAAATAATTTACCTGTTTTTTTTTTTATTCAAGATTACTTCTGTGTAATTTTTGACAGACAAAATTTGAACCGTCACACTATATCCAAACCTGTCAACTGATAAACAACTGAATTCAATTCAAGTTGAACAACAGCTCTTTTTCAAAAAAAAATTATTCGAATGTTTGAGCTAAGACATTGTAGAATGCAAAACGTATTTCACCCACAATCTAAAAAACAACAGACATGAGAAACAAAAACACTCAATGAAACTTCGGGCTGCCCGTCTCGCGTTTCAGGAAATAATTATGGATAATGAGGATATTAATTACACAGCGGATGAATTCAAGTCCCCGATCATAAAAATCAAATTTTAAGATTCTTTAGAAGGCAGGCGCATTTGCATGATTGTACAAACGTCGAAACAAATCACAGTTTCACCTAATTGATTTGCGAAATGCCGAATGCCAAGATGGGATCGACTGAATTATGTTCTGTCGAAGTCGATTTGCACGGCAACGATGCATTAGCCATTGGCAAGGGATCATAACGACCCCTGGCGATGCACCGCGTACTGTAAATCGCTTCCGTTACACTTTCCTCGGATTTATGCTGAACGTGAACCAACAGAGGAGTAGTTGAAAACTCACCGTGGAGGCGAATGGGGAAAAAATTTGTGTTTGAATTCAGAAGAACTGCGAACCGCGTGTATTTTCGTACATCAATTTGATGTTCAAAAGGGACAGCATGTCACACAGTTTCTTCGACGTTACCGCTGTTTATAAAATTGACTTTATGACGAACTATTTATCTTTCTATTTTGAGATGTTTTCAGCACCCCCATTGAAAAATTGCCCCATCTTCCATCTTTGACATAGTCAAAAATTGTTTAACTCGATTCATAATTAATCTTTCATGAGCTACTATAATTTAATCATAGCGCCCTTGATTTTAAATTTTGTGAAAGTGAGAGTGTCAAGTATCAAATAAAAATGCAATTCCAACTGTTTTTATTTTATGTTAAACAAGTAACTTTAAACTTCGACAATTTTGAAATCAAAATTAATAACGAGTTTACAAGAGCCTAATCATAGAATCTCGTCGTATTTTAGATAGTCAATAAGTTAATTGCAAAAAAACGTCGGTTAAACAGGCCGAAGCGCACATAAAACCTGCGGGCGGCAATTAATGTCACTCCTCATTAATAAACAAAACGTAACCTCGCCGTTACGTGCGAATAACCGTACGGTACAACATAAAGTAAAATCTGACGGGCGCGCTAATTCGACAAAAAGTTCGCGTGGTTCATCGAGTTTGAATGCGCTTGACCGCTGTATAATTAGATCGAATTACGCCCGAGACGATGATTTAAGAGCGATTATTTTAGCTCATTGTTCCCGGCGCGCACGATGAAAGTCGGTTTGCGCTATGAGAAAACAGCCAATGAAATCACTTGCAGATATATCAAATAATTCGCTAATAATTTATTCGAAAGTTACCGTCAGATGTATTGTGATTCGAGCTAATAACGCGTGCCCACGTACTTGCCATTACCGAGAGAAAAAAGACAGAACGAGAGAAACCGTATGTAAAACGTCCTGCTTAATTTCCCATGCATGATTACACGTAGACGCAGATACACTGCTCAAAATTATGTTGTGCAAAGCCGTGTCTCTGCACGACCCTATTCTCTGAACAACTGTGCTTATTACCTCGGTACAGTCGCGGACTCTAATATAATCAGAAAATTTTTTGCCCGCATGTCGCCATCATTTTTAATTAACGTTTCAACCTCGATTATATTAAAGTTCAATGTAACTTTCAGAGAGAAGTGTCGAAAATTTGGAGAAAACTGATGTTATAAAGGATAACAACACTTGACAATATACCGATATACAATTCTAGATGACGAATGAGTGGAAAATTAAAAATTGTGTGATTAATGACTCTTCATCAGTTCGACAACAATTCACTTTTTATATTTAAAAACTCTGATAGCTTTTGTATGTAAAAATAAATTACGATTTTTTAATAATAATAAAATTTGTTTACCACTCGAAGCTCACTGAAAGAGCTCATCTGTTTGAACATATGAATTTAAATCATACACGAGACCACAAAATCCTATAAAGGTTGACAGTGCAAACCGCAAAGGATTATTGAGAATCAATTTCAATAAAATTTTATATTATCAGTGTGAGAAACAGCCCTTGAAAAACATTACATTGATCAAATGAGTGAACATTAATTTATGACAATGGATACTTGCAGTCATTCATTGTCATATATTGAAAAATTATTATTAAAATTTTTAAGTTGCTGCAGTACCTTTAAGATGCACATACGAAACTCAATAATGTTAAAAGCATTGCACTTACACCCACGTGAAAGTTGCCGCGGTGGATGTCATTTCACTCTTACAATATCGTACACTTTTTGACAATGAGACACCACATTTTGTTTACTTTCCTATTTTATACACCCGATGTTGCGATAAGACGACATGGAAAAACATTTTCTTCTCAATCAAAACACAAAGTTTCCTTTTTTTGTTTACAATTTTACTTTCAGTTGAGATAAAAATGGTTTGAAGTTAGTTTATGAATTGCAACTTTCATTTTTTTTCTTCGCAAAAACAACGGTTAGCTAAGCTACTTCCGACATGTCAAGATAATGACTAGCAACAACGTGTTTTGTTCTCGAAGAGATATCGCCTAAAGCTGGGCTGCGGATGACGCGATTCAGTTTATTTAGTGTAGTAATTTTTCTCGGCAACCTCGAGGGATCGGCGCGTCCTAACAAACTTAGAGGGTAGAAAATTTCTGACTGAAAGTTTGCACAATTAGACCACCTCCTTCTTTTTGTGTACGCGAATTGCAAAATACCCCGACTGTTTCACCCTACTTGCACCTCGGGCGACGACCACATCTGTTGCGGCTTTGAAAAATCGATATCCGCGACTCGCAATTGTTGTTCCTCTCGATTTTTTTTATTATTTTCACATTTGATATTCTGAAAATTTGATTTGATGCTGTTTCATTTGATGAACGGATTTTATACAAGGATCTGTGAGTAAAAGCTGGCGCCTGTGTTTGAGGGCATTAAAGTTCATTTTAGCGAGAATAAAATACACTTGAACATTAAATCATTTATCGTTTCTAAGTCTGCCGTTAATTCATAAAAAGTAAAATGCGTTTCCCAAGAAGTAAGGAGCGGTATAACTCTGTCATAAATTTTGCTCAAAATGATTTTATAATTTTTCGTATCAGTATCAAACGGAATTTCAAATGCAAGTGTTTTCAGATAAGATCAAAATTTTTTCAATGATTATATTCCGTCGTTTTGCAATACCAACAAATATATATAAGTGGTCATTTAGAAACTCGAATGGTTTAATCACACGGAGCGAAGCCTTTCGCGTAATTAGATCTCGCCTGATAAGGTTTAAGATCGAATTTACATTCAATCATAACTAATTAGACACAGTAACGTCCGACCGTGTCGATTTCAGAATCAATAAGATGTGTATTCAACGACCGTGGATAATGATCGCTCATATATAATTCAGATCCCAAATCTGTTTGAGATTTTATCAAATACTGATGGCCGCGAATTTTTGGACAAAGTCGGTGGGATATATTTTCACTTATATCTTTTTTTTTTGGTTATTTCAACCGAAACCTATACGAATGCTAATAGAAATAGAGATATCAAGATAAAAAAATGCGATAACACTGTGAAAAAAATGTTTTATACTAAACCAAGAAGAAGTACAAATACATGTACAATAACTTATTTTCAAGATAAGAAAATTAAATGATGTCTGTTCAGGGGGAAATATAGTTGAAAAATTTTGTCTCGTCATTCTTCGGTTTCTTTATTTTTGTTTGTTCCCTCCCCCTCTCACCTTACTCTCTCATGGAAAACTTTAAAGCGAAAGAAAATTCGATTTGAACTGCCATAGATCATGACAGTATCGCGGGTCTCTAAATGACGACTTCGCAGGAAATTCGTGGTACGCATCCGCGCTATACCCTTCTGTGCCCGCCGCGACGTGCGATCTAATTTTTCAGTTTTGCGAGTTTCGGTACGCTTGGAAACATTTTGGCGAGCGATCCCGCGCGAGCGGCATTCCATCGAGTCGTGTGCTTGCACGCGAGATTGTCGGCTGAAGTTATTTGAAACGCAATCCGCCGACTTGCCATCAACTCGAGCAAACGAATTGTGCAACCGAGTTTCGTCGATATCAGAACTTTGTTCGAAAGAACGGGCGTCGCTGCCGAGATATATACGCACTGCGTCAAATTCTTTCGCACATACGTCGTGCAAAAAAATACATGGTAGCGCGAGGAAGAGGAAAAAATAAAAGACGATCCTCTGAAATCACATTTCGCGTGTTATGTTTATCCGTCGTTCAAAAGTTCGAACCTAGATGAACAAACGTGATACCAAAAAACATTATTATGACGGCGTATAAAAATGAAATGAAAAAATTGGCGGTAGAACATTTTACGAAAGATCCTGAAAAATGTAACTCGAGTATAATTAATCAAGTTGAAAAATGAGCTGGAACATTTTTTGATGACGTTTGAGAGTTCTTTTAAGTTTTGTATTGATTTTGAAAAAACGAGGTGTTACACGAGGACGGCGTTATATACTTGTTGGCCTTTTTTTATATTTTTTTTTCATACTCGCACGTCGCGTTTTGGAAATTCATAATATTTCAGTTGCGCCAGCTATGCTGTTTAATTGGTAAGCATTTGCATGCAAGCTTTTATATGTTGGGTTTAAGCAGCCAAGCGATCGCCCCTGCTGTCCGTTTTTATCATTTACGCCGGGTACACGAGCAGCTCTTGTAACACGCAATACCAAGCGACGACCGATTTGCCTCCCTCATAGTGATTTCCAGTTTAATACCGCGTAGGATGTTTCAGGCCGTTCCGTTAATCTCTCTCAATGAACAATTTTTTATTCTTTTTTTTTTTGTTTCAAAAGCGAGGCAAATTTTTTTCTCCATTTAATTAAGTGTACTTTTTATACTTGACAAAAGTGACGCGCATCTTTTATTTTTTGGTTTTCACGCAATATTAAAAGATAAAAATGATTTTCTCAGCACCCCGTAAAACATATTTTTCGGTCGTCACATAAACAACTTGAAGTGAATCCTTTGAATCGCAAGACTTATTTTATTTATACAATTTCAAGTGTCCGGGATGGCATTAATTAAAATGGCGGTCATTAACTTTTGAATGGAGTGTACGCGGCTGCGTGGTATCATTGTAACACGGACGAATCACGGAGATATATTAATTATTGTGCAACGTGTCGTAAGTGTAGCATTGGTGGCAGCATTTTCAGCCGAAATACACCTTTTAATGGGACCAATATATACGTCTGCGTACAGCGGAATCAGTAATAGCACGTTTAGTTCGAGATAATTGCTGGTCTTTCAAGGCTCAGCCGCTACAAGAAATTGAAATTGTTGCAATTCGTAGCCGCCGATTTACAACGACGAGAAGCCTCGAAGAAACGCAATGCTTTAAACGTCTTTGAAAAGACCCTTCTCATTCGTTTGGTATCCTTTTTTTTCTCTCCCTGCTTCTTTTTGTTCGTTTACCTTAAACGCGGCAAACTTGTTTCGTTTAGTGTGCACTGTGGTAATATCATGCACACCAAAATGACGCCCATGTAAAAATATATATGAGATATTCATTGACTGTTGTTTCAAATATATTTTGCATGCACCCAGGTAAAAATAAACAAATTTTTTCCATAATTTTCTTTCCATGTAGATGAACATTTGGTGCTTCTTCAGCGAAACAGTATAGTCAAAGCTTGTATTGTTCTTTTTTTTTTTTTTTTTGAAAATAATATTCAATCTCTTTATAACGACACCTTGTTAGAAACTACAATTCAAAAACCGATTGTTGGTATCAACAGATTTTCAACAATAACACCCTGCCACTGAAAGGTATTATGAATTGCAAACTTTTCGCTCGGCATTCACGTTTATTTGACGTGCAAACGTTCGCGCGTTATTCAGACGGATTAGAGACACATAGGGTGCCTCGTCTATGGTCCTCATGCAGAATTAGCGTTTCCGCAATAGAATTGAATTTATTCATGTACAGTTCGTCAGACTAACTATCCCTATATATATCCACATTATACCTTCCACCATCTATATATTAGTGTACATACAAATTTCAATATATGCACTTTCTATATTTCCACATACAATTAATACCATAGCAATAAAAAAGTTTTGTTTATAAACTCTTATTAAGTAGTTTCATAACTTTTTACCTTTCACAAAAATGTCATTTTAATGAGTGATTCAAAAGTAATTACATGTTCAATTCGAAGGCATTCTCTGAAAATTAGAATCAGTGAAGCTCACTAAAAATGAATATACACGTACAATAAGTCCAGAGTCTTCCAGCAATTGCAAAAAATGAATTTTTTTAATTATTTTGAGACCAAATTACAATGGAATTTTTACTTTTTGCAATTTGTGGGATACTCTGGCTTTATTCGAATTTAGAGAGTTCATTATGTTCTTTATTTTCTATACCCGTACCGAAAACTTTCAAGTTTTAATTATCATGAAAACTCTGTTTGATAAATGATTAATGCAAGTTTTGTTTGATTTAATTTGATCCATACAGTTTGTGCCATTAGACGGTTGGTTATTAGCATAGTGTATTCGCCAATTGATGTGGCAACTTATTGATTTATTCGTTATTGCCAGACTACTTGTATGCTCAAGAGACGAATTTTTGCTGAGAGATGTGCGATTGTTTCATTCACATAATTTGTGCCCTTTGCATCGGTGCGTCGTTTTCATTAATTTTTACGAGTTTCCAGCAGGTTTTCGAGTAATTGGTTCTCGGATGTTGTAAAAATGTGCATGTTGATAAGGGATTATCGATGAGCCTCCATGATGTTTCACACTCGGACGTTACTAAATTAATGTTAAAATCATTAAACAACGTTTTAAGGTATCCTCTCTCGATTTGAATCGAGATATATAGTGTACATGAATAAGTAATAAACAGGTATTCCGAACCGACGGCAAGTTGTCTCTTGAATAAATAATCTTGCGGAATAAATATGATTGCACATACAAATTGATATTGAAACGTTAATGTCATGAAGTCAGATTTTGTGTGTGCTTTTAATTGTAAACTCTCGATCTAACTCGAGGCTGAAACATTTTCTTCGCAAAAACTTTAAACCACCGCGTTATATGCGCCTGTCCCATTTATTTTTGTCACGCGAGTGTATCGCATGAATGAAATATTAACTTTGGTAATTTATTTTACCATGCATTACAAAACGAATTTCAGTCGACGGATAAATTGCGATACTTTAATCTAAAAATGTATCGTTAATGTAATTAATGACTTTTGTATCAAAAGACTTGAACATTGCTCCGTCATGTTTGTCAAGTTGTTAACTGAGAGGACAAAAAAGTCAGTCTCAGCTTGATTCTTTTATATAAAATTACAATGAAAAAATGTAGAAAAAAAAGTACAGGTAATTAATACGATTGTGATCGGATTAATTATTCGGGCCAATTATTTATCGATGATCAAAAAACATGAGTAATAAAGTTCTCTACATCGGCATGAATTTCAAAGCCAAAAAAATTTTTTTGAATCATCGCGTGCAAACTGTAACGTAACGTTTTATTACTTCAGAATAATATCGATCGGTTCTAATTTATGAAAGAAAATATACAACCGACCGATGAATAATAGCGAACGCGCGGACCGCGAGAATAACGCGCGCGAATGAAAATTTATTTTACCTGAGAAAATAATAGTGTTATTATATTAGCCATTACACATTAATTTATCGCCTCGTCTGTTTACCGTAAAAATAAATGACTTGAAATTAAATTGTTCGTTACTCGGTTCGATTGTGCATTCAGCTGTCGGGATTTGGCGCAAAAAGCCGTGCCAAATCGACATAAATTATTGTTCGTCGACGCCACACGAATGCCAGCTAACCATCTCGGCTCGGATCATAACCGAGCAAGACCTTCTAACCTGTTTCCGACCGTGAAATGTCTCTCTGACAAGTGGCTATCAAAAAAGTGACGTATACGTGTAAAAATAACGTATACAGGCATGCGTCACCGGCTTACACATGCATTCAATTGGCTCCGAACGATGCGGTAGAGATACCGACGACGCTCGTCCAAGAACATGCGTTAATGGGTAACCGCGGTACGAACTGCTTCGTCCATTTCCTGTAACTTGTGTTTTGACCCTGTACCACTGTTTAGGTTTGCATGCCATGTTGCCAAAATTCCACACGATCCTAACTATCCTGGTCCTCCCTGAGGTTGGAATTTTAGCTTATGATAACATACCCAAAATATGATCATCCCATTTAACAAAACTAAGATGATAAATAACATTTTTGGTTTCAGCTATGAACATTTATTTCAACTCACATTCTTCTAAATTAAAATCGAAATAAAAAGGTAAAAAAGGTAAAAGTTTGGTATCGTCACATTTACTCGCCAGGATTTTTACATAGCATATATTTCCAATTAAGGTAAAATTATTCCATACAATTATTTGTTGAATCAAAAGAACGATGAGAAATAGAATGAAGAAAAATTAAGGATTCTTATGAAACGGAATAGCATACTTTGGACTCAACTGATGCAAATTTCATTCAAGGTCACGACGTGGTGTGAGTTAGCCAACTCCAGAGCGAGCACGACGTATTGTTTAGAATATCAACAGAGAATAAGATATGGGCTCTCTGTCCTGTTCCATAGACGGACTTGCGGTCTACGTGAATAATCATCGACTATGCAAATTCAGACTGAATCAGATTCCTAATGACACTTGCAGAGCAGCGGCGGTCGCGTTTGCTTTGAAGGTCAAGTCGGTTGAACACGGAACTGCCATCATCTGAGGCTTGTTGTGGGTCGTTAATTAGAGCTCTGCTGTTCCGGGTCATGTAGATCATCTCCGCGTGTACATTCACGCCCGAAATCATGCATATGCACTCATGCACGTACGATTTGGTCCACATAGTCCTCCTGTAACCTTTGGGTCAAGGTCGACAATAAATTTGGTTCTTCTTTCTGTTTCATTGTTTTTTCAGTGAGGGGATATAATTGCACCGGGGATGACAGATTATCATTTCAGTTTAATGAACAATACCTTTTCTTGACGTCATCGACGGATACTAAATTGTTCGAATAGCAAGACTGTGACACAAAAACGTTCAAGGTCAACGTTGCAAAGTATCCCGTTTCTCATGGCAACGCCAATTACCATCGACGAAACGCATCGATAAAATCAGGAGTGTCATATTTCACTGGACCGAAACAACATCACTGGTCCGATAAAAACGGTGGTTTGCTGCATCGCTGCTGTAAAGGTAAAGTTTTGAATAGAAACGCGATCGACTGCTGTGAGCACGATTGAGTATTCTGCAGTATGAAGGGTGTTTTGAGTAGTGCCATCAGGTTGGATATGTTTAATTGCATGCGTTTGTATGGCCAGCTGTAGTGTGGGTGTACGGGGTTTCTGTATGCGCAATTGCATTGCCGAGGAAACACGTTACCCCTGATGTAATCAAGCTTCAACACTCATCGACAAATTTTGATGAGATCTTCCTATCCGGCCGGTTTTCGTATTGATTATTAGCCTCTACACTATCTGATTAAGTTCATTCATAAACGAATTAGCAAACTTTTTAGAAATGATCTCATCTTAAAAAATCCATATATTACACATATGGCATCCATATGGCATATATGTATGTCGCTCATACGATTATAATTTATTAACTGTTGATTTACAAAAATGCGTAAGTGGTATAAATGTAGGGAATTTTAATATCATATCTGTTTCAATTCACATGAGTAATATGACAAAAACATCAAAAGCATATCATGTTACTGTAGTCAGTGATAAATGTTTTTATTTGTTTATTCTTTTCTTTTTAATTGTTTTTTATATTCACTGACATTTAAATTTACCAATAATCGACATTAACAGTTGAAATAAACAGGAATATTTATTTCCTACTTCGGCCTTCTATTTTTGCAATATATGTATCTTAATATATACATATGAAAATGTATAAATTTATTATATGCTTAAAATATCAGTGTCTTAAGTACAACATAATTCCATCAAAAATGAATACAAATTTTTTTAATTTAAATAGAAAAGGAATTTAACGTTGCATCTTTTTTCATTGTCCGTTACAATTTTATTGAATTCCATTTTTGATGGATTTTTGTTTTATTTATTCCATTATTATTTTTTTTCGTTCACATAAAAAAAGGGTGTGTTCACCTTTGGTGCGTACTCGAAACGCAAAAACTGTCCGGATATGTTAATTTGTCGACATTCCTTCGCGCGATTTATCCGCCGATAAAATAATGTCACATAAATAAACGGACGATTTCACCTTGGGAAATGCGAACAATGAGGCGATATTAAACTGGCGCGCTTATTTTTGAATGTTTTACTGTTGCATTCACAGAGGCGAGAATTGTTATTGATTATCAGATGCACACGTTTGTTTCGACGTGGAGCTTCGAGCCGGTGCACGCGACTCCTCCGAGATTCTCGAATCTCAGATTCATCTCGCGCGCTCTCACGGTGCAACACAAAGTTTCACAAAAGAGACAGCTAGCAAGAAAGAACGAAAGAGTAAGCAAGAGAGAAAGAGAGAGAAATGAGACGGTTAATAGCAAACAAAAATGGTCGCTCAAATTTTGTTGCAAGCAACGCGGCACTCTGTGCTACATAATTGATATGATTATAGATAGAAGAGAGGTGCATGTCTTGTGTGAGCTAAACTTTTGTACTTCCGCGTGCAGCACGTACGTTTTGTCGTGCTATCTACGTAACTATTATAAATATGAGAGATACCGATCGTACGCAGGGTGTCCCATTTTGTAACTGTTAAGCGGATGATTCTGGCGTGTGTGTGCTCGCGAGCACACACACACTTGTGCAAGCCCGCTAATCCGACTGCACCGGAGTCGTGCGTGGCGAACGTGGTAATGTGCTTCGGCAATGGATTTATATCAAAGGTAAAAGCTACAATAAAAAAAAAAAGTAGCTTAACATTTGTCAGAGTTTCGCAACTGTTGTAGCGCGAAACACCACGGTGTGATGCCAGGGCTGAGTATTTCGACGTGAATAATTTATACGTCACGACGCAGGGTCGGAAATTCATCAGACCCACGCTTGCATTCAGTGTCCAACTTGAGTGAGTGCGTAAGTGTTCACGAAAGATTATGAGTCCATTATCCACGAGCGCGACTAAAGTACGTCCAACCGGCCGACACAGCGGACAACAGCTTGAACGTGACGGATCGTCACGAAGTTGGCAAATAAAAATCAGAGTTCGCTGCTGGATTTTGCGTCTAAAATTCGCCAAAGTTTTGACCTCTGGCTGAATGAAAACTGGGCGATGTCGTGGAGCGGTCGTCCTCCCCTCCCCCCACCACGGCAAAACTGGTTGTCTGGTTGTGCACCCGCCGGAGATTCGATCGAGGGATCCAGCCTTAGTTTCAAGTTATATCTCGTCGAAAAATCTATGTCAAGCGTCATGTTGACACGTGTTCTCTCTCGGACTATCCGGTCTATTCGGCAGCCCACACCAGATTGAGTTTCGGCCGAGGGTTTTTAGCACACGTTTAGCCACTCGACACTAGCGCCGAGCATGTATTCTCAAGACCGGACGGTTCTCGCGGGGGCAGATACTCCGGACGGATAGCTTCTTGTCACAGCTGTCATGTCGGTCTTCGGCGCGCGGTTCTAACGCCAACAATATCTTCTTCTAACGGCATGCATCAACCAGCTTGCAATCCGACTCGTGATTAAATGCGCTTATCATCAGCCTTCCGTGTTCGGTTCGAGCGAAACCGCGATTACCTTTTTCCTAGCCGCCTCGTGACCCCCGCTTGCTGTTACAAATGGGATCGTATGTACCAGACAAATTGTACCGTGGCACGTATCCCGACGCTAAATGCACTCGCACAGTTTCGCTCGGTTATATTCGTACCAGAAAATGAGGTTGAATGATGATCAAACGTTCTGTGTCAAGAATTTTTACTCCGGACTTTGCATCAATTTTTCATTCAATATTGATGACAGTATTACGCAATGCAAGGATTCCAGCTGAATGTAGCATGATCATCAGAAAGAAAAAATAAATTTACTTATTTACGTGTCACAGTTTATATATGGTGTTTAACATATACATATGAAAAAGTCAGGATATTTCGACAATAGTTATTAAAAATATAGTAAATAATGATTTTAATGTCTAATTTTTCTATATTGTAATCTTTTTAATAATTTATGACTGAATACCGAAAATGAAAGTAGTGCAAACATTCAATCTAATATAAAAAATAAAAATTACATTTTTCTACCGAAAAGGAAATTTTTCAAATCGGTCAAAGTCAAAACTGTCGAAACATCCTGACTTTTTCGTATGTATGTGCCATATATATCATGTATATGTTTAAATGGGTGTTTTCACTTATATGAAAATTCGTTTGCGCTTTTCAGGGCAATTGGTATTTTTCTACTTGTTGGTAGAATAGAAACGACATGTTGACACAATAAGATATGGACACATCAAACTTGGTTTTTGTCAATCCTCTGTGAAGTTTCGCCGTGACTGAAACTCTCTGATTTCGGATAAATTCTATCACTATGTTGTCAAATTGAAACATTGTTTTATTAACACAGTCAAATGCAATTTTCGATGAGATACGACAAATTCGGTCGAGATTGACGTTATTCTGGCTAGAGATTGACAATAAATTTTGGAAACGATTCGCTACGATTGAATTCGGAAAGTTCATAACCGAATGGTGGGATTGTTTTTAAACGCTTTTATTTTTCTGTAAATGATTCGATTTTTATTATTGATAATAGCTATCCGGTGAGTCGAATGTAATTATTATATATGACCACAAAACATGAACGAACTCATTACACGTTAAAATAACATTTTCGAGATGGCGCTTTAATTAAATTTTACAACCGCTAATCGTATTCCGCATCAGATTCAACACCAAGAAATTCAACATTCAGAAAAACCTCTGAATATGAAAACATGCATGTGAAATAACACATTAATGGATTAGTGTTTATTTCACAAATAAGTTGCTCGAATGCAGTGCCTAGGTTTGTTATCGTTGTATCTTATCGGCCATTACGAGATGACATTTCCACAAGTCTAACAGCCGGTTTGAGAAATAGTCCCGGTCTACCTTCGTAATACGTCTCCCTTCGTACTTGCCCTATAATATATTCAACCCATTAAAACATCATATCGCGTATGAAATGACAACGTCCGCATTATAATAGTTATTTCAAATATAAACCATACGAATAATCATTCTGAAAATCAAGACTAAGTCGTAAACATTCATGCAAACCATTTTTCTTCTTCCAAATATAAATTTAGAAGAATATCATTTCGTAAGATTCATTTTGATCACGTCATATCCCAAGTAACAGTGTGGCACATTGTGAATGACATACATGTAAATGACAAATTTATGTGACATATATGTAACGTATATGTTTTTTTTTTTTTTTTTCACACACATGTCACATGTATATTTTCTTTTTCAGTGAGATAAAGGCCGCAATAAGAACTGCACTGTCAATGTACTTTTGGACAACACGAGAGTCTCTGTTGTCGTTCATCCACGCGTATCGTCGATTTCGGGTTTTTTTTTCTGCTGTCGCGCTTCTCACTGCATTACTTTAAATAGCGGTAAAACGAGTACCACATGTCGCGAATTGGCTGCCTCGCGTTAACCTCGGGCAATCAGCGCTGCGAATCTGCGCGCCGTGAGTCAACAACCGCGCGTGTGTATCATTGCTGCCTTGTTCCTTGGATGCATTTACATGACCTTTCACGACTTGTCCTACGTATCACCCGCTGCTCTCCTCTCCAACGTCAATATTTGTGTTCAAATTGAACGCGTTCCAAAAACAACTCCTGTGCAATGAGTCTGCGCTTTTACGCATTTGCATACAATAAAGGGACGTTTTACGACGCAGCCTCAAACACAATTTCAGAAGCGGCGATAACTTCTTCGAGCACAAATTTTTCTTTCGCACATAAAAATAAATCTTATATCTTTTGTGGGATACTCTCTAAATTCAAATAAGTCCAAAGTCTTCCACCAATTGCAAAAGTTGAAAATTCTATTGTAATTTTAACTCAAAATAGGTGAAAATTTTCACTTTTTGCATGCAATTGGTGGAAGACTCTGGATTTATTGTATGTATGTGTATATTCACTTTTTTTTAGTGAGCTTCACTTATTCGAATTTATAGAGTATATATTTTTGTTTCACTTATTTTTATGTGAAACTGAAATTTCATTTTTGTGAGCGCGAATCAAATTGCATTAATCATTGAAAAAAAAATTCAAGTTTGCTAGGTACAATAAAAGCTCGCATAATAGATAAGAGACGGATTTGAACGGTACGTGTTTGTACAAAAATGCACCTCGCGTCATCGTTAAGCGCATATTCTCGCCTAAACGTTTCACAAATGTCAATGTAAAAAACGCGGAGTGGCGCTTTTTACGCTCGCTTGCATCCGTCAGCGTGGCAGCTTCTTCCTATGAATTTGCGAAAATAACATTTTTCTTTAATCGTCAATTGCCGCTGAGAAAAAAACTAAGTACTAGATTAAAAGATTGGTACCGAGAAAAAATGACACAGAAATAAAACTTGTTTTCCGTGTCACGGAAAATATTCAAAAGAATTATGCACTACTTATTTGGTCATAGCGATATTTACGATCCGTGTTAAATGAAAAAATCAACAACAGTTTAAGAAAATTCATTAACGAAATTTGACAAAATATAGTTTGGTGAATGTAAATGTCGTGCAAGATATTTTGGTGTCTAGTAATAAGTCGAGCACTCGGGTATAAAATTTGTACTGTTATAGACGAGCTCGAGGACCAATCTTTCAATTAACCTTGTCTTATTTGATTCTCTCTGTACGATGTTATTTAATAAAGCTAATGTGTCTCGCTTTTACGACGGATGTGAACTCTGCCATCGACAGGGCAATCTTTTTAACATCAACTCGTTGTGATCAAATCAGTTATAACTTTATATCATCTTTACTCTCAGTGGCTTTGCAGTACCTTTTCTTATATCCGCAATAGATATATGTGAGATAGTAAAAATCATAATATTCAATTTATTGGACCGACTGTATGAAAAACAAGATTGAAATGAAACATATATCTCGCAGACGTAGAATTTATTTCCGCAACTACCGTGAATTGTAAATGAATCAAAATTACAAAACGACATCGTTCAAGTTGTTGATTCAGATGTAACGCTCAAATCTGACAATACCAATTTTTCGAAGATAAATTTTGCCGAATCAACTGGCATCGCACCAAGGGTTTTGGTTACACGTTCGTTGCCAGGCTTTGTGTAACAGTTACACAATTGTATCACCGGTATAATCGTCTGTCAATACATCATTCTATAACTTGTATTAAACGTGATCCTTATCAGCGTCCCACAACTCAGACGCCATTCTTCTGTCCGAACAATCGGCATGTAATTTTGCTTTGCAAACGAAGCGCGTGCATGAGATAAGATATTTCGCTAAAACTGAAATTACACGTACTAAATACTTCGTAGTATTTAACTCAATGCCGAGCTTGAAAAACAACGTCTGCTCTGTGCACTTTCATCGACGCAGAGAGAAATAGCAGTGAATGATATCGTTGAGGGCAACAAGATATTTCAATTAAACAGATCATATCACGCGCGTGCTCTTTTCAATTCAAAATGTGCATTTGCATTTCTGTGTGCACTTTTTTATAATCGTCAAATCAATTCTTATCCTCACCAACTCATGTAGAAAACGAGATGCCAAAATGAATGCACATTTGTGACATATAAAAACAAGATCAATTTTGAAATGATAGTTCGTACGATAGTTCACCAAAAAAACTACGTTTAAACGAGCCGCGTGGGGGCCTGGAAAAGAATGCACCGTCAAACAAAAGAATTCACCAGTCAAGTTCAAAAGAATTCAAGATGCATCATGACGAAGTTCCATCGACGTATGAGCGTCAAAAAAGGAAGTAAAAAAGCTGGCGAAGACTGATGAAAAGAAACGAGACCCTTGTTTAAGGACGAAAAATTACACACCAGTGAGATCAAGCCGTCATCGTGTAATATCGGTCGTCATTAAGAAAAAAACGTCTGAGGGTGCATCACTCTTGGAGACACTTGTTTCTTGCTTCGTCTGTGGAGTTTTAATTACATATACTTTTTTATAATGATGAAAAGTGCGAAAAAAATCCGTCTGTTTTGTAGAACGTCAGAATGTAAAATTAATTATCTAAGAACCTAAATTAACAGAAAGAAAAATGTCAGAAAAACAAACATCAGATGTTCAAATTCTTACATTATTTTTATAAGCCCCACTTTTAAAATGATCGAAAAGGTTTTTCAGAATATTTTTAAAAGTATTCTGAACTGAAAAATTTGAAGAATTTTCATTGTAATGCTAATTTTATTCAATTAAAAAAACAGTTGCTTTTCATTATGATTGCATTTCAAAGTTATTTTATAGATGTGAATATAAACTTAGCATCCAATTCAACTCGCTCATTTGGAGAATCAAGAAAATGTTACTTCAAAATGTAAAGGTATAAAAAAGGGAACGTTTCTAATGTACTAAAAGATTTTCATGAAGCAATCTTGGTCATTACGTTCTCACAATTTTTCTATGAAAAAAAGTAAATAAAATAAAAGATCATGCAACGTTAGAAATGACTTAGGTCATGCAATTATCAACCATTACTATGAATCATAACAATTTTTCTAGCTTTTTTTTCAATAGTGTCATAGATCTTTCAACTTTCTAAAAACATTTATAAGCACCTTGCAGCAATAACACGTCTGATCTTGTCTTCTCTGATTGTCTTATAATTCATTTGCTCGTTGCTGCAAATCGCTTCATTACAAAATCCTCGATTTAGCAACAATTCCTCGAATGCCTCGGCTCGTCTCAACGATCGGCTCAAACAAAAAACAGAAAATTCAGCCACGACGCGACTCTTATTCCCTACAAATCTGAAAATCGTAAAAAAAAGTGTCTGAATACCGCGATGTTTATAAATTCCTTCGGATGGACAATTTAAGCGTTCCCATGGTGTCATTAAAACAGCAAACGATTACATTAATGCGGCCATTAGTACCGCGCGGTGGCGTGATAATCGCGTTTCGCTTGAAAGTTACAGTGACCCGAAGATGAGAGTGTGAGATGCGCAAAACGCCCGAGTGCGAGCGCTCGGATTTGCCTGTACGGTTCTTTGTTTTATGTTGTAAACCGGCCGAAGCCGGCGAATTCCGGCACGTAAGGCTGCATCTAATGAACATTGGAAATGAGCCGCTATCTATTCATCTGCCGAGCAGCCGGGAGGGGAAAGCTAGAAACAGGGGTAAGGTGCACGCAAGGTGTCGCAATTTTGCGGCAAACGCTACGTGCGACCTTGTTACGTGATATTGTCAAACGCTGCCGTGCCGGGCAAGTTCGACGGCCTTGCGACCGGCGGAGGGGACCGTCAGACGGCCAAGGCTCGCGACTTGGTTTCATTACGTTGCAGGAAAACTTGTTTTTGTGTTCAAGCACCATGTCATATTCTATCAGGTCCGCTGAATGTCTTCATTTGCATGCCAAAGTTGCTGTGCCAACATTGTTCCCGCTTGGGTGCCGATATTTTCGGATGGGGCTCGAATCGCGAATAATTAGAGAGGTCGTCTCATCCAAATTTCACTCATTCATCAAAGTCCCGAATCATCATTCCGTGACGTTTCTTTTTTTTATCAAGGATCTTTCATAATTTTTTTTATTACATTTTTTTTGTTCGTGCGATCATTATGGCAAAACTTTTTGATCTGCTTCGACGGCCTGATGTAAATTATGACGTATAAGTGACTGATTACAGTTGGATAACGGGTGTACATTTTGCATAATGGAAAAAAATTATTATGAAGATGTAAACAGGCGAATTAAAAGATAGATCTTCGTCATTATCAATACGTACATCATTTTTATCATCAGTCAATCCGATCGATCGGAGTGGAAAAATACGTGCGACTTGGTTAAAATAAACATGCGAAATGAATATTAATATTAATGTCCCGTGTGGAATTTGTGCTCGAAACAGATCAAAAAATTATGTAACAAAATTTCAGGACAAATGAAATGTTTTCGCCGTAATCAGTTTTAGCATTCTTAGTCATACCTATATTATAATAAGTCTCGGTCTTAGTCAATTTCTTTGTATAATTTATAACTCATATTTATATATAATTTTATGTACGAATGGTGATTGGACGATTATAAAACTAATCTAAACATATACATTTGTTAAGGTATATTTTATACGTTGAACATAAAATGAAAAGCACTGTTTTTATTCTTCCGTTGTAATCGCGAAAAGGATCGATTATTCCACTAGTCGTCGTCTGAATCGCGTATCTAAGGAATCAACAACGATAATAGAAACTGTCCATCTTGCTAATAATATTTGCTTCTTGTTTTCAATTTCAGCTTAAAATATAAATACTATAAATAAAATAAAAAATGAAATACAGAATGAAGATTTAAAAAATATTATAGTACAAACGTGTAACTCTGCAGGTAAACTCAGTTCTTCGTATCACTTGATTAGCACTAAGCCTCGAATAAACAAATGTCTGACGAAGCAGATAAATAGAATATCTACGGAAAACATTTTTTTAATAACAATTATAATTTGTTTATGGATTTTTAACTACCACCTCCAAAGTAAGAATTGATTTGGCGTTTCTATGGTATAATGCACTCCCTAATAAGGCCCAATATGGAAAAGATAAATAAAAATTTGTAACTACATTTTCTTTTAAATAATGACTAAATTTGTTTGGAAATTTTGTCAGAAAAAGAAATTTAGGAAAGAATTTTTACACAATTTCACGTCGTCAAATAAAACAACATAGACAAAGCTGAACCAGCGAATATAACAAATATGTAAAATGAAAATAAGCCCATTTTATTTGCATCATCAGTTGATAGGAACCGTATAAGAAAATAGTGATCGAAATAAAAAATGTTGTACGTTGAATGCAAATGACACAAACTCTGATTTAAAAGATCAGATCTCCCTGAACGAGCAATTTCCGAAAGAAACAAACAAAGAGGTCGTATCGAAACCGATTGCTCCAATAAAAAAGACATCAAAGTGCAATGAAACGGAAAGGGGTGGGTCAAAGAAGAAACATTTTACTGAGTTAAAAATCAAATTTTCGTAACTTTATCGGCTCATTCGCGATCATTAGCATAAAGCTTCGGACTAAATTCTGCAAGTTACACGGGATAGAAGCGCGAAACGGATGAGTTTCATTACGTTTCATTTCGTTTCATTTGGCAGGGCCCAATACTGAATTAACCAACTAACAGTATCTTATCGATTTGTTTCTCCATAAGTGCGTCGTTTTCAATGATAACAATGGCACGTTCTGAAAGTGCTCAGCTCGTTTGTTTGTCATTTTTATTTGTCGCCCGACCATAAGTTAGCGCCTATCCGCAAAGTGGTCTTTATTTTTTACACCCTCGCCAAGGCGCTGTTAAAAGCACCGGACCCGTTCGACCGGTACAGCTTATATGTGCGACCTGGAATAAATTTGACTGTAAAATCATTCTTTTGACTCATGATCAAACCATTAATCGCCGAATGCGCGGAGTCTATTATCACCGTGCCGCTCTCGTGGAATAATGTTGATCAATCGGTCGCGCGATTTCTGTTGTCCACACGTCCTGTCTTTTCTGCCTAATTAAGCGGATGCCTAATTGCATCTTCGTACTATCGTGTTCCTGTTGGTTATGTCCCTGCTTGAGAATCATCACAATTTTTAATCAAACAACTTGGCGACCATCGGTTGGGAACAATGAACGATATTTACTGACAGTCATAGACAAGAGGGCAGGATCGTTCATGACATGAAGAAAATAAACACATGTTATGAAACTAATTAACTCATTCCTTGTTCAATCGACCCAAACCTGCATGGGTGAGAACACATAAGACGGCAGAATAGTGCGTATGTGTTAGTGTTTACATTTCAGAAGCACTGGCGCGCGGGCCAATCATTTGCTTGTGTGAAATGGAGGGGATAAAGCCGTACAGGGAATGTTAAGATTAATTAATCAAAATGCATATTACGGAGTTTTTCACGGCCAGACAAGTTTAATTATCAAAAATAGTTGGAACAGTGACGAAATTTCTTTTTTAATGAAAGTAGACAATAATTCGATTTTTATATGATTACCATCATTTTTTGTTTTTTTATTAATTATTAATTTATTTTCATTTAATTTTATTTAATTAATTAATTATCTTTTACCGTAGAAAAGACTGTAAAATACGTGAACGAAGTTTGCAACATCTGAAATCAA
The DNA here is from genome assembly GCA_030522925.1 of Trissolcus japonicus. Classification (NCBI taxonomy): domain Eukaryota; kingdom Metazoa; phylum Arthropoda; class Insecta; order Hymenoptera; family Scelionidae; genus Trissolcus; species Trissolcus japonicus. The sequence goes on along the minus strand of JAPYZS010000220.1, from coordinate 15,799 downwards.
GAAAATAAACATTAAACGAATACAAATTTCTTTCGTAAGTAAAACCACAATTTTTATTATAATAACACGGATAGAAAAAGAACATTAAAATTTACTGTGATCACTGTAAACCGCAGACCGTAACCTCAAATGCAAATTTGTCATGCGATTTATAGGAAACTTTATTATCGGCATATTATATTTTTTATCTGGGTGCGTAAACTATAAATGTATAAACATTTCAAATCAACTTTACTTTTACGAAAAATATCATTGATAGCTCAAAAGGTCCAGCGTAGAAAATGTACACTAGATTCGACGAACGAATCTGAATTATATTAAGAATTTTTTTATCATTAGTTGACCAATTTATCCAATTTGTTTCGTAACTAAAAATTAATTACTTCAATAATAACTTCTTGGACAATAACAACGTTCGTGCTGCATATATGCCACATATAATATATGTTACAATATATTATATTAATATAATATATATTAAAATATATTATATATAATATTTGTTTTACAAATCAAAAACTAACCAAGATACACTAATATTAAAATGGTGTTCATACAATTGCTCGGCTATTACACAACTCATATAAGCTAAAAATAATTGCATTACTAATTGTGGCAATATGTGATTAAAAATTATACCACGTCCAAATTGAATTTTAAACTGTAATAAAAATATTATTATTCCATAAAAAAACGATGTTCAGAATTTAAGCCTTAATACCTAATTTAAAATTAAAAAGTTGCCAATAAAATGAAATAATGAATTAGCACCAAGAAATCATTGTTTATAAATAGTATCAACTTGGAAGCAAAAGCAAAATTTTTCATTCTTGAATTTCAATAAAAAAAAAATTTAACCCAATAACGATTTTTATATGCCCAAGCAATTATTTTTAAAATTTGTGTGAATGAAGTTATCTGTTTTTGCCTCTGAGCCACTGTAATCGGTGTTATATTTTAAACGTATACAATGTATCAGATACGAATTTACGCAAACTTATAAAACTCGAAGTTTAATGAAAAATTGTGTGTGTACTATATTTTTTCTTCGATCTTTTTTGTTAGGTACATCTACTATTAAGAATATATTGAAACTTACACTATACAGTGATAATGATGCTACTGTAACTAAAGAAACTATGCCCAAAAAACATATGATAAATAAGTAAGATCGCAAGATTCTAGAATACCTTTTAATACAAATTTTTATACTCGAAAAAAATATATTGATAAGCCAAGAAATCTCGATGAAAGGAATACTGACTGGGCCCTTACCAGGTTCCAGTCAGTATTCCCGACTGGGCATTGGTACAGTGCGTCACGCCGGGCGTTCCCGAGAGCCAGACCGGGATTCCATTTTCGTTTTTTTTTAATTTAATTACATTAAATAATTATTTTGTTAGTTTATTTAAATTATGTGAGTTGGAACATTAATTAATAAATCATTTTTGCAAATAATAATTTATACAACCACTCTTATAATTAATAATATATTTTTCTATATTTTTTTTTCTATATTTTTGGCACACATCCATCGTATGAGTGAGTTTCCCAATAAGAAACATAGACTGGAAAGTCCTCATAGACTAGTGGATAAGACAGTGTTTCAAATGTTTTTATTGCTAATAAGTTGTATATATGTTAAATACAAATAAAACATTAAAAAAAAAAATAATAAAATAAGACAGTGTTCTTATCATCACCGCGGAGGCCTGGGTTCGAATCCTCTAACATAGAATCTGGTTTTTTTATTTGAAACCTCAATTTGAATGGCTTAAAAATCAAAATAAATTAAACAATAAAAAAATTTTATTAATTAGTTATTTAATAAAGCTTTTGTTTATTTATTTTTAAAAATGGCAATCCCGACCAGACCCTGGTCGGGCCCTGGTCGGGTTAAACAGGATTCCCGGCTGGGCCCTAAGGGACGCCAGGCGTGACGCTCATACACAGTGCCATCCGAGGATTCCATGCCGAGTCCTTATCTGGTCGCATGGTTTCCTGGTCAGGCCCGGTTTCAGCCCGATCGAAATTTCTACTTGGGGTGGTACAAAGCGGTGACATATAAAAATATTTGTTTCTGTCTACTAACTTGAATGTTTTTACATGTAGTTGAACGCAGTCACGAAATTTGTTGCAATATTTACTTAAATTCATCTTGTTATAATTTTCATCTTCACTTTTGATATTGAGTATCTGACTTCTTGAAACGATGATTATGTTCTTAATACATTAATTCACCAAAATTACTATCAAAATTTCCTCTCAATCTCAAATTTATCATCTCTTCTTACCGCACTATTCTAAATAATGTACATTCATGTTTTGTCAAAACAATGACGCTCATACCAAAAGACATCGTCATAAAAATACAAATGTAAGCACCCGCAATATTACAAAAATAAGGCCAAAACCTGGATTTCAAACTAAAAAATTTTAATTTAATAGGGAATCTTTTCTCACCCTTTTCGTTGGGCCACGAAACTTGTATAATCACACAAACAAGAAAAAAAATAGAAGAAGCTGTAACAATATTTATGGGAATTAAAAGATGTTGCCTAAGTGCGATTCAGTGAAAGGAAAAGAGCTATAAGTACATATTAGTGATTATATGAAAATAAGTATACGTACCAGCTATCAAATCAAAGAAATGTTTGTTTTTTCGTGCATATTCATGAAGAATTTTTGAATCGTTTTCTTGTCTCAAGTATTTCCAATCGTTTCTTATTTGGTCGTGAATAATTCTTATCTGCGTATCAATTAAGTAAACCATTAAATTCCGTGTAGAAAAGAGGCTTGTATCCGGAACTAAAATAGACTTCATCGTTTGAAGTAAGCACTGTTCGTTGTTTCCGTAGAATTTAAGAACATATGATCAGTTTAAGCTGAAGACGAATAAGTTGTTCAAATCTCATGAATCTTATTCGCGTTCAATTTTTTGCATAAAGTTTGAAAAATCATTGATTGTTTGAATATTTGAAGGATTTTAATCTTATTAAGATTTATTTGTCAAGTGGTACAAGATTACTTGATCCATTATGGTTAACATTAATTAACTTCATTTGTATACATTTATTGTAATTTTGATTAACACATTTCTTAGTGTAAGCCTGCTCTCTACATATTTTTAATAAAAGAATGTTAAAAAATACCTTTTTTTCATTCAGTGTTCGATGATAACGTAGCAAGTGCATCATAATGTGTAGCACCAGAAATTGTATATTTAATAAAAGCTCATCTAAATTTCCGCGATAAGTGTATAAATAATGAACCTGAAATTTTAAAATCATATTATTATCTGACTTATTTGTTATTGTTTATTATTGAGGGTTACCTGTGCAGGAAATGTAACACCTGTGACTAAACCCATGAACATTATAATCAATATCTGTTGTCCGATTAAATTTTGATATGGCCAACACCCTACGCATTTGTACAAAATTTTGTATACTTTAAAGTATTGACTATTGAAGATGTCAGAGTCTATTGTTAGATCATCGACTATAGTTGCTGTACGACTTTTATTTGACACAGTCATTTTAAGACTCTTCAAAGGAATAAATATTTTAACTGATAACGGTTCATGTGATATTACAGATAAGGTAAAATTCACCCTACGTAGGTATAATTGAAACCATTTTTTAATACCTTCGATCAAAGCTAATATATTATGCATAACGTGAAACTACAACTAAATTTTGAATGATAATAATTACATGCAATTAAGTAAATTGCCAAGAAAAAAATTGAAGAATAAAATAATAATTCAGTTGACGCTTCATGACGATACGAGTAACTTGTCTTGTAAATTGTAACGACATATTCTCTAAATTCGTAGAAGAGAGCAGTTACGATAAAGTCTAAAATTTCTGAATTTTGATTAGTAGTTTTGAAACGTAAGGGGATCCGTAAGTTAAGAAGAAAGTAAAAACCAAATAATTTGAGTAAGTGAAAACAAAGTTGTTATTTTATTTCTACAGTTTCTACAATTTCTGTTTCTTGTTCCAAGACGAATTGATTCTTTAATATCACATTATAGAAGAAATTTTACGTCGACTACTCTACCGTTTACCAGGCGCAGTCATTGAAAATTGACTTCAGTTTTTGAGACAAATGTTTGATAAAGCTTTGATCGGAGGTATCAGGGGTCTTTATGCTACATGTACCATTCAAATTCGATGTTGCCTTCATAAAAAACATTTCCGTAAACTGATTATTTTTTAGCACTTAAATTTACAAATAGGTTGAAATTAATAGGTAACTTTTTTAAATATAAAATATACGACGAGTAGGAAGAAGTTTTGAATTAAACTTGCAACAACAAATTTGATAGATCAGCAGTCAGAGGTTTGGATTGCCATCGAAGTCCAGTGTTCAAATCTCAATTGACATTATCTGGGTTTTATGATTTTAAAATCACTTTTGGTATACATTCAATACGTTAAAACTTTACAGATTTATATTCATTTCAGGGAGTGTACTCGGAACAAAAGGCAGACGTTCTACTTTTTGCGTATGCTGAGCTTCTCAGGGAAGTGGATCATCGTGGGCTACTTCTTATCCAACTTCTTTGAGATGTCCAGAATCACCGAGAATATCACCTGCTGATTTTCGGCTCAGTCTTCCACCTTGGAGTTAGACGAAAGCATTTCTATCTTCTTTTTGAGTTTTATATCTCATTGAATTTTCCCATTTCGACGTGAGGGAATGGAGAAATTGTTATTACCTAATTTACCGATGTTGCTTTCAACGACATCCGCCTTATGCTGAAACTTGCTAGTGTCTTTGTCGTGTCGATCATTGAGCAGCATGTGATCCACGTAGTACATAGGAAAAGAACTTAAGAGTCCTCCTCAATTTTTTCCTGACATGTCCCACAGTGAATCGGAAGGACTAATTTTTTCTTAGGAAAATCAGGCAAAGCCACTCAATTTTCTCTATTAATCTTCTACAACAACTGATTACCACTTCAGTAAAGTCTCATCATTTTCATTAATGCAACATGATTATGATCTCAATGCCTTGGTTCCGTGAACTTCTTCATAAGATTTATCTTCAAGATCAATTGCAGAATTTACATCTTCAAATACCACTTTTATATTTAAAAGCTGAATTATGAGACTTGTCGGAAACTCTTCTCTCTGTACATGGTTTTGAATTTACTGTCTAGTGGCTATCCGGAGTACCTAGATGCCTACACCATCCTTAGGTCAAGTAGAATTGTGAGACCTATTGGTAGATCGAACCCCAGTCTTATAGTGCTCCACTTGAATAACAGGGATTTCGAAAGGTTCGTCACTGTGACTGCCACCAAACTCTGGAAGAGGAATGGACGATCATTCAAATAACAACTATTAATAGATAATTGATGAATCAGTTAGAATTTTATAATTGACATAATGAAGCCTAATAGTTATACTATATCATAAATATATTATATGATGATCATTTCAGTTCTTAGCGTAATGAACATAATTTTGTAATTAAAGTTTAAACAATATATTATGTTATTCAACAGTCTGTCTTCTGTATATTGAATGTATATTTATACTAATTAATTCCATTTGGTCATTAATTTATCTAAATTAAATCTGTCGTTGATTGAAATTTTCATTTTCGCTATATCCCGATGAAAATTTAATTTAAGAAAAATGTTCGCTAATTTTATGCATACCAGCTGTTCACAATTTTTCTATTCATAAAAATCATGTTTCCATTTTTTAGTTATACGAAAATTTGACACTAACAGCAAGATTTTCGTGTAGGCAAAAGTTTTGTAGTCCGTTATGAATTACGACGACAACGAGACGTTAACGAGTGTTCCTCGGACGTACGTTACACATGCAATGACTTACGCAAAGGAGACGTCACCTTTGTCTTGCAAGCGCCGCTGTATTATGAGGTCCATTACGCCACCCGACCACCGTCGTGGCGTTTCAAATCATCTCGAGATTATGTTCCGCATTTTTCGCAGTCGCCTCTTTATAGCATCGTTGTCTGTTTGCGATTAATTACAAATTTATTGTTCGCTAAAAAGTACATTAAAAAGAAAAATAACATAAAATAATAAATATTTCGAAATATCACGTTCCACAAATAATCTTCCTATATGCATGTTCTGGTTTATTTAAACCATCTATTTAAAAACATATCCACGATGCCAATTCGTAATTCAAAGTTAAGAAGTAATAGATGTGAGTTGTGAAAATCGCAATATCGTGAAAGTAATTATGAAACTAAGAATACGGTTTTTGAAACCGGTTCATTTTCATTATATCCGTCATGGAAATAGCCGATGCGGTTAATCAAGGCCTCTGATGATAAAGTCATTTTACCATGAAAGTGGAGAGAGGAGCAAGATTTTCAGCTTTTTTTGCAAGCCGTTTGTTTCTAGCGAAATTAAGTTTCAAAATTGCGACAACAAAAACAAGCGTCGGGATAACTCATTCGATTACCGTTCGTGGGAGAGAGATAACTGTCGTTGATTTTTCTCATTCGCGCGCCGGCAGAGAGGAAACGCGCGGCGTTTTTTACGAGCCCGGCCAGTAATTAGCTATCGTTTTGGAAATTTACAGCTTTGTTATTCGGCGTAAGAACCCCTGAATCACTTCTCCCGACTACATCGACGCACCTTTTGTCCCGGCTTATCTACGATTATGTCAATTTGTTATTCAAATTAACTGCTGTTGTTTCGACGGAACTAGGTTGAACAACTCGATTGCAATTGGTTATATATTTTTTTTCGATCATACACACCGACCGATTGGGTTTGGTTATTTTTGTTCATTTTTTTTTATTCTACCAGCCAACGATAATCTACAATGGGAATCAGAACCGAAATTAATGGAACAATTATTTATTTAAACGAGCTTCAATAAATAATCCGCACTTTTGGCATAAATCAATCGCACGTCTCATACATTAAATCGTAAGTAGTGCATTTACTTTCACTGTTCAATGTAAAGAAAGATAAAGTTCTTCTTCAGCAGGTGATGCATTTTATGGGATCTTACATCGCGAGCGGTAGCTCTTGGTCTTCTTCGTCGTGCCCATTCCCGCGTGGTCTTTCTTGTGATCAATTTCTAATGGATTAAAGTCTTAAGTTTGCGGCTTAAATGCTTCGAAAAGAAAAACGGCGGGACAACCCGCTGACTCGACGTGCCTTTCCACGACGTTTCCTCGGGACGCAGTAAGATAAATCGATGCCATTTGAAAGAACGCGTGATGTCCGGACCTTATTATTTATTGACTTTCATTGGAGACCATAATTGACATTTATATGGGTTATATGCTGAGTAAACTTAAAGGTATAAAAATAACAATTACATAATTTTTTTTCATTCAGCATTCATTTATTACATGATGAATTTCAGAATTGAATTACGAGGAGCAAATTTGTAAGTATATAAAGGAAACGCAATGAAAAAGTTCTCTCCAAAAATGATGGGTTTGTCAAACATTTTAAACAGCCTAAAATTTTAATTTTTGATGCACTTACCGTTAATTTTTCCTTTCCCTTTTTTTCATAAACTGTAGCATTAAAAATAGCCTCATTTTAAGTCCAAAATGTGCTTTGCTCCTTTCATTATTCACAATTAACCTATTGAATTCTGACGACATTTCATGAAATGGCGTGACTGGTAAAGCAATTATAATGATGAACTTGGGTGTTATTCGAGTATGAAATAAACCTCTGCTCAAACACAAAAGTGCAGTGACTTCATTCACCGTGTCGTTTTTGTTTCTGACCGTTTTCCGCAAGTTCAATTACGTCAATTACCTCGACACTTTTTGCGCGTCATAATCATTATTCGTAACGTCAGCAGCATCCCTTTGCAGTCGTTAATTGTCTCGACTTGTGAAAGATCTCGTTAACAAGCGGATGTCAGAATTGACAAAACGAGATTTGCAAGGGCACCTCTTTCGCGCGTTGCATGCTTTAATATTTCGCGCCTACCTCTCAAACTAATACACCGACTGATTCAAAACCTGGATCTTCTTACACATACTTGGCATGTCAATGCACTTCTCCTCTACTATATAGTCGTTAATCATTTTCCTATCGCTCTTTGAAAAATGAAACAACTTTATATATTGTAATAATTATACGGTTTCGATTTCATTTCTTAATCTCAACCTTTCTTAATTCCGGTTTAGGATGTTCAATATCATACTAAAGCAGGTCAGCGTATAAAGTATATTTATGTTTAAAAATTTTTGACAATTCTAACCGAATGTTTTTTATTTTATTTATTTAATTTTTTTTTGAAGAATCATTTCACGGACTGTCGAACAGATCCGGCATCCTTTTTTGCGCCTCAAACTACCGGTTAGACGGTAGGAGCAGTGTGGCGAACTATTCGCGGTGTAACTACCAATCGAGCATCGTCACAGAATATACGATGATACTGTTTTTAGGTTGCGGTTTTACGCTGGACCCTCCTGGGAAATTGAGCCCGAAGTTTTGCTGACGGCGTATTTGCCGCTCATTTATTAGCAGCGCTTCACCTCTGGGTGGCCGAACTGAGAAGCGCGCCCGAAAAGCCGCATTTGAACGCGTAACGTCATCATACCTGCCACAGATGGACATTTTCATTAAGCACGCATCGGGATTATTTCATCAAACGTTATTGACGTTCCATTCGTTTCCATTTGCCCAGCAAGATTCGCTATGATCGTAACCTGTCATGTTGCCTCTCGCACACACAAAAACAAATGCAGCCGGTTTGATAGATTTAACTCAGTTTACAGTTAAACATCGCAAAACTGAATTATTATATTTTATTATTTTTCCGATTGTATCAATGCGTACAGTATTTTTGTAGAATTTTGTACTGAAAATGAAAACCACCGTCACAAATCATCGTTTGAATTTTATCGTCCGTTAGGTGTGTTTAAACGTTCGAAACGTCAGAAAAACGAGCGTCTCAAAAAGTTAATTCGATATACGCCACGAACGCTGCGAAATCGATGTCAATCGCAATATAAGGCAACCTTTCTCCTTGACTCATTCGCTTTGAACTTGAGCCACGACTAGAGCAGGCCAAGAAAGTCTAGCCCGATTAGGATAATAAGGTGCACGGCTATTCCAACGTCAAATAAACGATCTCGTGCGTTCAACCCCTCAGCACATTTCACAGTCCTGAATGGCCACTACGATTTCACTAGCTTTTGGCAAGCTTCAAATTTAGCTATTTATTTATTAATCTGAAATTAATCGAATTCTGCTTGAGCAATTTTGCAAAGGCATCATTTTGGACTTGATATTTTTTTTCACATTCATGTTTGAAGGACTATAATTTGAAAAACAAATGATGTTTTCTAGATGACAGACTTTATTTTTCAAGATAGACTTGATATCGTCTGGGGTGGTACTCCGTAGTGACTCTTCTCTGCGCCAAGATGCTGGCATCAGCGTTTGAGCAACGAGTAGACCACTTCCTTTCCCGTTGCTAAAATAGATGCACAAGCAATATTCAAGGCGGATTCACCAAAAGGGAAAGAGCTGAAGCGCTAAATTCAACGATCAGAATTAAAACAAATGATACCAAAATTGATCAAATTCATATTTAATTTATGCAAAAAAGAAAAAGACGAATCAAACTCACTGTGATTATTATAAATGAAAAGCCGATATCTTGCATACGTTTTCCCTTTTTCAAACTGATGATGAGAAATTTTAATTCGACCGGAACATGCTTTTAGAGGAGAAGAATGGTTTTTTCCCCTAATTAAAATATGAAATCCAGGATGAAAAAATTTGATTCCAGATGTAAATTTCGATGAAAGTAATTTGACGAAGTAGAATAAGTGAGAATTGGGGGACGGGGGGGGGAGGGGTGAACAAAAAATAAAATGGTGAAGATAAAATTGTTGGCCAAGGGGAGGAAGCATCTGCGAGGGCACAATTTATGCACGAGGGTTGGATTTATGCGTGCGTGGAGTAAGATATTAATAATGGCGGTAGATCAGTACAAACGATAGACGATCCTGATGTACGGACTGCGCAGACCTCACACAGGATCCCGCGTCCCTTTCCCCACCACGGCCACCTTCTGGTCTTCCTCGGAGATGGAATCACAAATTATGTAGTCGCATATCCACAACGTCATCTCTTCCTCGCATATACGTTCCCATCGCGCCTTTACTCTACCCTGTACATTTTTACCAATAACTCATCTTAGCGTTTACACCAAAAGACCTTGGAGTCCTGGTTTTGCATCCGAAGAATTCGTATTGTTCTCCAAAATTTATTAGCAAACTTGTTCGCTCGAAAATGAATAACGCAGATCCGGCCATGGAACATAACGAAATTGCTGATGTGTTACTAGCAATTTGCATCCTTAATTCACGGATTCATCGCCGGTCGTTCCTTTTTTCGTGACACTTTTTTCGCGCTTGTTTTGTTGTTTTTCGTTGCCACGCGACACTCAGTTTATTTCCCTATGTATTTTTGAAACAAATCTTCAAGATTTTATGTACATTATTTATGCTCGCTTCTCCGGCTCGTGGATGTTTTTGCGCGGCATTCGTCGGCAATAAGCAAAGTGCAATACACCAGTTGCGACAACTTGCTACCCTCCTTTCTTTTTTCATGGATAGCATTGTTATTTCTTACATCTCGTTTCTTTATGCCGTCCTGCTTTTTCATTTCAGGCAACATATCGTTTTCACGGAGGTGCCCCGCGCGAACTTGTCCTAACATACTTTGACAGTGAAACGCTGGAGCGTTTGCAAGAAAGCACTTTGCAGCATCAAATGCGTGATTGCTGGGAAATTACTTTCCAAATTTAGAACGATTAGTTCTACTTAACTCATTGTTGGCCGTGTGCCAAGGTTTGTAAAGATGTCTTTTTGTTCGTTAAACGTCAATACGAAAAATACTGTGACGAATGAGTTTTGGCATCTGAAAAGTTAAAATTTTGTTTTACATTTCATCAGTTTGCTGCATCGACTGAATTAAAAATATTCTATCGTGCAGTTTAATTAATTAATGATAATGTCGGGTGCAGGCTGAAAAACCTGATTTAAAAATAGATCTTTCATTGTGAAAGTTCAGTTGAGAGTAATTTATACAAAATTAATTGAATTTTTCAATTTTGTTTGAATTTATTATTATCATTATTAAGAAAAAAACATGACAGGGATAACGAAGGAAAATAATAGCACGAATTTTTTTTTTTCATAACAAAAATATTTTGAATGTTTTGAATATTTTTATGAAAGAACATCATTTATTTATTTATTTTTTTATTATTTAAGACAGGCGTTTATACTGATAAGTATCTAATCTGATCTAACCTGACTTAATTTTGTTTGAATTTATTATTATCATCATTATTAAAAACGAACATGACAGGGATAGCGAATGTAAAAAATGGAACGAAATTTTGTTCATGAAAAAAAAAATTTTTGAAAGGCTATTTTTATGAAAGAAAGTTCATCGTATTTATTTTTCAAGTAATTTTCTTGATTAAGCTCGTCGGGAACCTAATTCGATAATAAATATCCACAGGTTTCTGAATTCAAAAGTTAACGTTTGTATATGATAATTCATTTAAATTGAAAGTAAATGAGTTCATTATAAATTGACTGTGAATTTGTGTCTAAATTTATTTTAAATAACTGGAACGATAATTAATATTTATTGACTGAATTCGCTTGAAAATTCATAATCAACTTTTGAAAATATATGCGATACTGTATGATGTTGTTGAAAATAGAAGAAATATAAAAATATTAGAAGTACACAAATGCGAATTACTATACATAAAAAATAGCAATTTAAAACAAAATCACATTATCATAGATGCATTTCTTATTTGAAGGTCTATAAAAAATTGGAAGTGGATTTAATTGATGTTTGGCTGTTTAGGCCTTCTACAGTAAACTTTTGTAATGTATAAAAATTAATAAATTGATTGCGATGGAACAAAGAAAGGGATATCGGTCGCATCTGTCTCGGATCCATTGAAAATAGATATGCCCGATAATAGCATCTTCATATCTTGTGTAAAGTCTGGATAACCTTTTTCCGAAGGGGATACAAAATTTATCGATGCACGGCGGATTGCCGATCGCTTATGAAGCACTTTAACAATGAGTCGGCTCTAATTCAAGCGTGGGATGACTTGAGATACTTCTTGCGTATTATCCATATCGATTCATATCGTATATAATATGTGCTGTAATAATAAGTGGCCCGGGCCAAAATCAAATGTATAATACGAGAGATAATAACGCACTCGTAATCTGCAAACATATTATACCTCAGTTAAAACGTATACCCACTTCAAGCAACCCTACGAGAGAGTCGAAAACCATCGATCCCGTAATTCTGTCGATGTAGTAAACCGCATGGAAGCAAGTTTCCAAATACATTGCTGACAGAATGTAAACAGGCGAATGTAAGCGGACGTATCGCCAAAACGAAACAAATTTTATTTAAAATGAAAGATGTTGGGTTGAAACAAAACTTTTATTCTTCAAACCTGCTCTATTCGAACTCGCATCTTGTTATAATTAGTAAGACGGAGCGTCATAAGCAAAAGAGTCGTTTAATATGTCGGTAAATAACATCAGGTTAATTTGTCAAGCGCTAATATGGCCTGAATTTTGGCATTTTTCCAGTATAACGTGTGTCAACAGTGTTATAAATCGTTCAAGTATGAAACCCATGAAATGAAGTTCAACCGGGTGCCTGAAAAATGAACGCGATAGCAATATAAAACAAATATAAATTATCGTTTCTAAGGCAACTTGTCAAATCAATTTTTGTAACTTATCAATTCATCCATTTGAAGTGAAAATTCAAAATAAAAATTAATTTTGTTATTTATATTATACCATATCATAAGATATGGATAAAATAAAAGAAATAATAACATACACTGAAGAAAATAAGACAAAATAATAAGTAAAAATATCAGCTAGTATGGGGTGGAATCACATATTTCAATGTTTACACTTGAAAAGAAGGAAAACTAAGTCAATTGCTGAACAGAGTGAAATACAAGTCATTAAAGTACAGTTGACCTATATATAAATACATATATTTAGTTGCATGATGCAGTTGCCATGGTCCGTTACTTACGGATAGATACGATACACACAGAGCGAAACGTGATCCTGCGCTGCAGAAGCACCTTACGAAATAAACCTTGCTCTTAAAGATACAAATAAACGTGCCACTCGAGGTAAAGCGCTCTGAGCAGGAGAAAAACAACGCACGGCAAAACAATTCACGAAACACGCCGGTGCGCACTCACATCCTACGCTTGTTGTGTTTTCTCCGTATCCTTCCGGTGGGTCGGAGGAACACGTGTAGCACGAATTAAGGGACGACGACAAAGAAGCGGAGACGTCGAGCCAAAAAGCACTTGAGATATACGATCTAATAATCCGTCTCTAAACATCGCTAATTGCAATGTTGATCCTCTAAACCTTTCGCCCTTCGGCAACCTGTTTCCACCGCTCGGACTCGAGTGATTCCAGTTTTCGATTTGCCCTTTGCTTCTTTTCGCCACGGATTTACTTCTATCATGCCATCAAAATAAAAACAACTTTTTAATATTATATTTATTATATTATATCCTTTCCGGTCTTCTTTTCTCGTTATCCTTTTATATCTTATGTTACAATTATAAAACTTAGTAATAATGAAATAATAATGATACAACTTTATCTTATAAATTTTACTAGGATTAAATTTTTACCATGGTATTGAGTGAAACTTTTTTTTAAAGAAACTTAATATTTTACATTGATCTTAGAAAAAAAATGTTTTTAAAAGCATCAACTACCAATGTTAATGTTTAAATGATTGTTCTTATTGATTTTCGGTCGTCAAGATAGCTCGACCGCGCTCCTAAGTGCGGTTAAATAATAATCTGTAGAACTCAAGTGGATAACGCAATAAGTGCGCAAACAGGGCGTACAAATATCGTTTGGCTAGTGGCAACAGTAGCTATTTCGTTTAAATTATTAAAAAGCCGAGCAAAGCTCGGAAGATACAGTGCGGAAGTAATTCCATACATCTTACAGAACGCGCTATACACACGGCCTTGGAGTATACACACGCGGAATAATGTAGCATCATGACTGCATGAAAATGCAAGCCCATCTCGCGCTGACAATTTATATGAATGCAACTGCGGGGCGTGCAAAAACATTTACACTTTTCGTTATAACATTTGATTGGACGATCGTTGGTCGGCAGAAATTAACGCGTGTTCTACAGTCTTCATCGGACGCTGTCGCGTGTAAACCAAAGTCGCGCAGCTTTAGTCGACATTTTTGCGCACGGTCAAATTTATTTTGCTTCCTCGACAAATGTTTGTTTGTTTATTTTTTTTATTTCGTGCGACATCGCCGGTGAAATAGCAATTACGCACGAAACTTTCGTGATTACACAAAATATCAAAATCCTCGATTCGTTGACGCAAATATCCTGCCAATGATGCGCGGCAGTCAAGTTTACACGGACGCGTTAATAAAACATAAGTGTGTGCCGTTCGATTGATCTACTTTTCATCACACGTTCGAACGTAATTCAGAGGCTACACGGACGAGATCAAACGTTTTTTCAGCTTGTTATGACACTTTTGACGTTGCGCCGAAAATTTCAATTGTATTTCAAATTTTATTTTGCTAATTAGGATGGTTTCTCGTTAATTACAACGGTATTTTAATTTTTTTTTCTTACTCTTTTAATTTTAGTTACATGCATAAATTAAATCGCAGACTCATATACTTTGAAAATCGAAATATTTTGAATAATGTTTATTTAAAATGTTCTGTTAATATAAATTTAAACGAAATGTTTTACATTTTGTGTAGCAAAGTGGCAACTATGGCAGAATTTTATCTTAATGAGAAGAAAATAGAGTATAGCAAAACATTTTTGCAAAGTAAAATCTGATGAATTTTCAGACCAGATTTGGTCTGTTTATAAACAAACAGTGACACCCCACTGATACTTCATAGACGTGTTAATTTTTTTCTGCGGTTACTTTTGTACGTATAAAGAAGAACTTTTTCGTCTGCTGTAACGTCGAGGTGAAACAAAAATAATAAAGAAACAAAATATAAAGCGATTTGCGCTACGCTATAAAGAATTGCGTTATGTGGCAGAGAAATTTAATGAAAACTGATCAAACAAGTTCACAGCTGAGAACCCCGGCTTTGTATGATTGAAATTTATTTTTACATTTATTCGAGACCGTAAAATTTTTATTGTGAACCAGCGCGGCATGAATAATTTATCCTTTTCATCATGACGATGAGTATATTGAAGTAACCAAGAATTTTTCGTTTCTTAATGTAAATGACAAACTTCACGAGATTTGTTAATTAGGTTAACATTTTGACGAAAAGAGTGCCAAAGTTTCGCACTTGATGTTATACATACTTTGATAAATAGCGTACAAAAGTGTGAATAGGTATGTAAGTGGAAATACAATGAGTTTCATATTCGTTTTTTTGTTCATTATTAAACGCTTTTATTTAACTTACGAGCGTTAGCATCAAATATTGCGACTCAAATTTTTGATACTTAGACTTTAACAAAATTAATGAAACTTTGCATAGGTGTTTGTCTTTGATGACAATACAATGTGGCGTTGTTACTTGGTGGATCCCACCCACGCAAATCCTGCTATCCACTTACACAATATAAAATTAAGATTAATCTAATTTCTCCTTGTTGTAACCCTTGATTAATATTTCTGACGATTTTGTAAATTTCTGGGATTCTCGGGATTTTTAGCGTCGTTTAAGCGTGTTTGGGGGTATTTTTTGA
>JAPYZS010000219.1:0-231681 GCA_030522925.1 Trissolcus japonicus | reverse complement strand
AATGGGCCAATCAAATGAATAAATAAATGAATTCACATAAACAATTGATAAAATAAATTTGTGTATACGTTTACTTATATGTGTAAAACGTTTTTGGAGAAAAATTGGAGGAAAATTCAGTAATAAAATAATTATCTAGATATAAAATAATTATCTAGATCTCACTTCACTGATATAAAAATAATTATCTAGATATAGAAACATTTTATTAAAGTGTCAGCATTGTCAAAAACTACGACGTACTTAAAACGCAAACAATTTTCATTAGTTTTTAAACAAATACCCCACTATTTTATATTTAATAATTTGAAACAATTTTCATTCATGATTAAATTGCAAAACAAAAGAATAATAGAAATTTCTTGAAAGTCACGACAATAAACGTTTAAACTTGGAGTATATCCGTCAATTCGG
This sequence comes from Trissolcus japonicus, assembly GCA_030522925.1. Lineage (NCBI taxonomy): Eukaryota > Metazoa > Arthropoda > Insecta > Hymenoptera > Scelionidae > Trissolcus > Trissolcus japonicus. The sequence goes on along the minus strand of JAPYZS010000219.1, from coordinate 231,267 downwards.
ATGGAAAGCAAAGATTGTTTAATTAGTTGAAATGGGTGCATATAATGACGTGATTCCGTATTTCCGCGCGGTCTGCCAAAGTTGGTTCATTTTTCTGCACGAAACACCACGCGCCGTCGCATTATTTTCCGCAGCAAGTTGGTACTTTCACTTTTGTTCGGCCGATGTTGCAGCTTAAACGCGACTTTATTATAACACTCGATAGGGTCCCATAAGAGCGTGATCAGCGCGGTTTTTTCATCGTGCAGAAGATGCCAACTCTGCCGGACTTCCCGGAGAAAGTTTTATCTAGCAGAACGACGACGCGAACATTGTTCTTGTGATAAGGGAATGACGATAAAAGCGCGCCTCGTTAATGGACGCATCGCTTCCTATAGTCATTAGACTGATCGTCTACCGTACAATCAATAAGCACAGTTTTATGACGAAAAATTAACTTTGAAGAAAACTCCGATAGTGAAGAGTTGAAGAGCCGTTCCAAGATTTTATTTTCGAACTTTCTATTTATAAGGCCAGTTTTATCAATTTGACTCGATATTTATTTGTTGATTAAGTGAAAAATTGAATTTTTTTATTAAAATCACGGAGAAAGTATTTTTCAAGTGTAACTTTTAGAAACGTCTTTGACTTTAGAAATTGGCCGGCAAAGACTTATAATTTGGGTCAGGCGCGTGTTATTTATTGCGCATGTAATAAAAAACGTGATTTTTGATTTCGAACTTTGGACCTGTTTCATTTCCATTCGAACGTTAAAAACTGTGAAGGCGTATGAAAAATTTTTAATTACAGGTTTCGCCAACAAATTATTGGAGCACTTTTCATGCAATAATTTACACAATTGTGTTACGAAATGAAAAAAAGAAGGATTTCAATGTTATAGTCGGATATTCTTGTTGAATTATTATTCAACTTTCCCTGATAAAGTGACGTGTAAAAAATTGTAGTTGCGAGTCAGAGTCATTGTACAGGAAAGTAGACAACTAAATAAAATCACAATCTCTAACTGTCAAAAAGCTTTTATTATCTTTTTCAATCCTGTAAAAACCATTTCCTGATTGGAAACAAAAATTAGCAACAAAGAAAATTTATTAAAGAAACAATTTTTTTAAGTTTGTTTTTTCGGAAAACTTGTTTGCTATAAAAATTTTGCTTTAAAACTGTACATTGATGCTTCAAGGTAGTTCTGCAATTCTATTACGTATATTCAGAGGCCAAGGAACTTGGATCTTGCCTTTAGGAGGATATAAAATTGGGTGCTTGAAAGCCATTCATATGTCGAAGATGTATTACATCTGTGCGTTAAATTTAATGTTCCTACAGCTCAGAAAACGGTATTTTTAATGAATTTCGTTTATAGCAATCTGTAACACACATTCCTAGGCACCAAGACAAGAATCCGCTGTTCCTAAAGAAAAAGAGCGACTATTAATCATAAACAAAATCGTCAAGTCGTTAAAAAAACTGGGTGATTCATTATATGTACCAATAAAAAAAAAAACAAATCACTGATTCATTACACGTGCGATGTGACTTGAAAATACAGCGTTCAAAATATTTTTAACAGTGACAGTATGTTTTCCATGTCCTTATCAGTCATAACCATTTTTTCATAAGCAAAAGTATGTGATGAATTTGAAACAATGATTTTTATTTTCAAATACTCAGAAAACTTTCTGAATAATGTTTAAAAAAAAACTTCGAAAAGTATCAACAAGTATTGTAATCTCGTACAAATATGAAAGCAATGTCCAGATAGTGACACATCATGCAAACGCACCTTCTGAGAAGGAAAACTTCGCTTTCACTGGTTCAATCGATACAGACCAAAGAGTCATGTGTTAGGTTTTTCGCGATCACGCATTCTCAACTCGATCGGCCATACAGAAACGAAAATGGCTGATGAATTATCGCATGTTGCGATCGCATGAATGCCTATATATTGCGTGTGTCTGATGCATCGGTGAATCCGCATAAAAAATTTAATTGAATTTGCATGACATAATAGTTGCAGCAGCATCCAAATAACTTGAGCAATGTCCAGTGGATTCTCTTATGAAATTCTTATATAAAGTGTGATCCTAATCAATGAGGATTTGCTAAAGGGTGCTTAATCGTTTAGCAGATATTTGATTTGAGGAGATTCATACCCCAACTGCGGATGCTGAATCTTGTTGAAAATCTTGAAAAGGAATGCAAGTTAAACGAAATAATTTTAAAAATATATATATAATTGTCGGCTTACAGTTTTAATGATGGCTTTGAAGTCAATTGGATGGCCAATAATCTTCCAATGAAGAATTTATAAAGCTTGAAAAGATTAAATAGTTAAGTGCATACTAAAATAAACTCTGGGATTAAAATTTCTTAATAAAAAAATTGATTGATAATTTATCTTATGAAATATTGCTTTCAATTAGATACTATTTTTGTCGGGTAATTTAGTTAACTAATATGTTTTGAAATATTTAAATTGCTCCTGAATTCAAGTTGAGAAATGTACATACAAAATCAGTTCGATAGGAGGATTAACTGTTTTTCGACTACTGGGTACCGGTTGAAGTTGAACGTTAACAACCATTTCCCCACACAAGACTGACATCGTATGCTTTAAACGAGCTGAACAATGTTGTATAAAAGCATTTCCAAGTTTAAAATTTGCATACAAGTTAAAATTTAAGATTCATATTAAAAAGAAGACTTAGATTGAAAAAGCTATACTAATTCAAATTTTAGTATATTTCTGTAATTATATTTTTGCACATTTTTTTTTTTTCATCCATGCAGTAAACAACCATTTACCAACATTTAAATAGAATAAGAAACTTAATAACAGAGTAAATGATGCGCTCAAAGCTCGCAATCACAATTATGTGTTTTCGCATCAGTTTAAGTATCCCCGCAGAATGATCATTGGAGTAAAAAATAGGTAATAAGTTAATAAATAATGTGAACAAGTGGTGTGAATGCTCTTGCTTGTCTGTCACATCATAAACCTTTTTCTTGCCTATTCGCAAAGTGATGAACGACCGGAAAATCATAGCTCGCAGTGCAAGTGAGAATTTTGTCAGGAAAAAAAAAAAAACAAATCGTCGACCAGTTTTATTGCACTAATTTTGAGCAATTATCGGTGCGCTGTCATTAGGTCTTGTTATCGAAAGTTAATCACACGTTGTTGATGCAATTTGAGTGTCGGTGCGCAGTAATTAGTCGATGCCATTCAGCTCGATATTGATCAGCATGAAAAATATATCGGACTTGTTAGATTATTTTACCGACCGTTCTTCAAACAAATTTGGAGAGTTGAAAATTCAGATTTGCAAAAAAAAAAAACTGCTTTTCCTGTTACATATAATTAAGTTTCAAGATCCGATCGCGTTTCCTCGTTAGAACAACCAGCAGCGTTTTAGCGATTAATTGGCAAGTAATTAATCGTCTGACCGGTACGAAACTTTCATCAAAAACCAAAGTTTGCAACTGTCAATCCTCATTAAAACCGAAACCCACACTTAATCACAAATTTTATTCGTACTTTCATTCATATAACTTGGTAATATTCCCTCGTGCGCGAATAACGCGTGCTTTTCGTTCCATCTCGTTTGGATTCGAAGCGCCTAAACTTGAATAAAAATAAACTGTCAGCGAGCGCGGGATTTCTACTTTTTTTTTCTCGAACGTTCATTTCCGAGGCAAGTTAAGAGCCGCGATAGATCTCACTTAAACAAGCGGGACACCACGTGATTGGCCAAGAGTGACGGAGTGCTCGTAATGAAATCCAACGCTCGGATAAGTTTTCGTCTCAACAAGTGGATTGAATGCAAAGTGAAGTTCGTTTGAAAATCAAATCGACTTCCTCGTTGAAGATGATCGGAGAAGAGTTTCACGGGAGAGGAACCGTATCAATTTCTTCTACAAACCGCTGCCCATCTCTAATAGACTGAGACCGAATAATTTTTTACCGTTTTCCTTGCGGTAGTTTCCCAAAGGGCAAACACCTTATTGATCTTTATTCATAAGTAATGTGGATGAAAAAAAAATGAAAAAAAAACAAGATGGACTAATCGATGGAGCTTACCGAGTTAAATGAAAACACTTATACGGATTGTCATTCAACGAATTGATTCATAGGTGGAACATGACGATTGTCGAAACACCGATTAATCAAAAATACCAATTTAAAATATTCAATTATCAACTGTCTCATTTCAGGAGACAATATCCGATTAAAATTATAACTTGCATAAGATTAAAATTTTTTTGCAACCAATTAAATTGAGAATAATTAAAAAATTTTCAACGTGAAAAATGATAGAGATTTGACTATAGTACAAGATTTGAAAGAAAAAGAAAAATTATTGATTGATCTAATTGCATACCTAAGGAGCCGAGCCACAGAATAATCCACAGGCTCGTGAGCAGCTTGCCGATCATCGCAGCTCTCGTGGCACTCAATCACAGATCCATCGTACCATTCGGCATTCGGGCCTTGGCCCAGCAATGCCGGTTCCGCTGGACCAGCGCCAGGTACCAATGCACTGCAGTCCGGTACCAGAATCACTGCGCGCGTAGCCAGCCGCGCTTTCACCGGCCGGACTTCCTTAACTTTGACCAAAAACAAATGTTGACAATCAATTTTTGGTACGAAAATTGCACAAGGTCGAAAGGGCACTAGGGTCACCAAAAGCTGTCGTTTCGAATTTGTATGATTTTGCAGCCGGAAGGGAGGCTTGTTGACTGAACTTTTGGAAAAACACCAGGAGAGTTTTGATTTGGACACTCGGTGGCGCAAGTTTGGGTCGAGTGGAGGCCTTGTCCAGCCAAAGAGAGAGTCGCGAGCACAAGCGGTAACGCCAGTGTTGCCTCGTGGCCTACTATAACAGAACTGACTCCCACCTTTCAGACACCGTCTCTTTAGCCGTCTTGCCAACGGTGTTTACATAGAAAGAACTTGCCTCGATCCCCCAGGTGCTTATGGCACCGCGGCCGCTCGCCTAGCTGTCATCGCGATTTATCGTTTTCTCTGCCGCGTGAACTCGACCGCCCGACTTTTGTCCGCGCCAGACGGCTCGGGTCATGACGAACCCGATACAGTTGAATCTCTTCTGGGACATTTTCCCGTGTAGGCGAGCATGCTAGACCGGTTACCTGGTTGGACATCCACAATTAAGCTATTACTTGAACGAAGAAAACAAAATATAATTTAACTGCGAAACTGATGTATCGAAGCAGGAAAAGAAACAGATCGCCCGAGGAACAGTTTTTAAATGATTTTCATCTTATTTTTTTGTAGTGATAAGAAACCATTTGAGATTAAGAATTTTTTGTTGAACATTGTTGCCTTGTTTGACGTATTGGAAAATCAAATTCTGACTATATTGTTTTTTTTTCATTTGAGATTTGTATCTTGGATTTTAATTCATATCTGATGATCGTATTGGTTTACAGTTAGTTGTGATTTTTTGGAAAAACAGTTCAGCGCTATGAAAATTAACTGCGATATGGTATGATATATGAGGAACACGGTTTTGAATACATTATTCATATCATAAACTTCGTGAAAATTTGTGGTTTCATTTTTTATGTCTCGAGAGCAAGCTTTCTCCCGTTGCCCACATCATCACATGATAGAAAAAAATATTTTTTTCTCACTTCGTCTTTTGGGTTTTACACTGTCCTAAAGAACCAATGACTTAAAACGTTTTTTCAACAATTTTTTGATTTTAATATCCGATAAAAAGATTTGATTCAAAATCACATTTTGTTCAAATAAGCTCATTTTTAATTGATTGAAAGAAAAAAACATTTTTTTCATTCACATAACTGTGATCGCCACATTTATGTAATTAAAGAATGCTCTATACGATGTATCAATGCAATAGTAGCATACTAATTGCAGAAAAAGAAAAGTGCAAAAATTACCATTTCTAGCATCAATTATCATATGTGTGTGAAAAGGTATGCATTTTCAATTTTATTATTTAACTTGTGTGCGTACGTGGTAATTTGGACGTCTCGATTTTCAATTTGGCGACAAAGCAAACAAGACGAACGATATCTTTCGACTAGTCATTTCCACTGCTATTACACTGATTACCGCGAAAATCACAAATGTGTGGCTATGCTAATTTCACGTATGAAGCAATTCAAAAACAGTTTGAATGCGATGTTGAGTGAATTTATGTAACATCGCGACTTTACTTTGTATAAAAATTTTACCCAGGGGAAAAAATGCGTTGAGAAATAACTAATGATGGAAATGAAAAAATTACACGAAAGGCAAGGATTAACTCGTACACCACTTATATAAATTTACTTCAAACTAATATTTTTTACATGAGGATATAGAAACTATCATTTCAAATTGAAGCGTTTCAATATTTGACAAACTTTGAACGTACGATTTTTAAATGAATTGCAATTTATTGATTATTGTAAAATTTCTTTTACAGTAGCCGTATAAAATATGTAATTTTCATTTGATTATTTACAGATTTTACTTTGATGTGATTATGCGCTTTTAATTATAATCCACACTCGAATTATATCTGATAATAGAAAGTCAAACGTTGCGATCACCGGTCAATTTGAATTAAATGCACGCAAAATGCAATTTAAAATTTTTTGTGAAAAAATAGATGGAATAATATAATATAATAATAATAATTTAATTTTTATAAACAATATAAAATATTAAACACAGCGAAATGTATTATTATTGTATATCATTTTCAGCGACATCATATAATTTTACGGATTTAGTGATGCAATTTCTATATAGCAATAAATCATTTTTTTATTCTTAAAATTTCATTGCACCTTAAAAACAAATTAGGGCAGGTTCGCAGGTACAGTCTCAGCATGACAGTCAGGCCTATGCGATTGGAAATAGTAAATTGGTATTCAACCATCTATTAAATCATTTTATGTAACGCCGTTTTCTTTCGTTTAATCCTTATTTTTTACAAATGTCTTCTTCGTGGAATTTTTGTTCATTTTCTCTTCACAAAGTCACACTTTTACAAACTTTGCATTCAGAGTTCGTTATCAATATTTTACAGGTAGAAAGTTACATATACCTTTGTATATGTTTGTCTTACATAATATGTATCGATGTTATTGTAATACCTTCGATAAAATACAATCAAAGACCAAAAACTAGCGCGTATTAATTCAAATGTTTATTATATAACTTTTAAACTAGTTGACTCGAGTGCTTTGGTGGCGTTTCGAAATGACAAAGTCATACGCTCGTTCAAATTTAGAAAAAGTTGATGGATAACTTGCAGATAATGGCTAACTGAAACAGGAGCAATTTTTTTTACTAATATTATGATTCGCAACAGGTGAACAGGTTCGCAGAACGAAAAATCACTTGTCACTTTTTTGTCAAGCTCCATTGGAAATGTAAAATGATTATTTATTCAAGGTTGAAAGTAAAACGCGAAAACCCGGTTGAAAATGTACACTATTTTGAGACGACCGTATAATGTATTCGCACAAGTAGAACCGTTCATTTTTCCATGTTGTCGACAATTTCACTATATCCCTATGCAAATGTCAATGGATACACGTAAATTGCATTACATTTTTGCCGGCATCCGCTGTACGTTTTCAGATATATTTCAGCAGTACGAATTTCATGTGCTACTTTCCCACTAAAACATATAGGCGTACGCAAGATGAAAATAAAATTTTTCTTCATAAATAAAAAACTGTTTTTCAAATTACACACAATGTACAAATTGTTATTAATTTTCTAAAACTTAATCTTTACTCCAGATTCATTTTTTTTTTACATAAAACGAGTTGATAATTTGAATGAAAAAAAAAAATGGTATTCATTTTATTTAATTTGTGCGACGTGATGAAAAATGTATCATTGTATCATTTGATTGTAGAAAATTGAGACATGAAAGGTTGCGAAAACCGCTTCAAAAAGTGAGCAACGAACGTAACATCCCAATTGTTTGATGTAAAAAAGCGCTAATTATAATGAAACGTTACTGCGCGAATTATTCCAAAAGAGGTATAAAAATCTTGTGCAACGTTGCGGATGAGAAACATTTTTCGCGAATTTCACTTCGTGTAATCACAAATGAACCGTTAATTTTTTACTACCCTATTTTATGGCACCACTTACAATAACACCGAAGGAAGAAAAAAGTTTGAATAAAAAGTTATTGATTGATAATCCCTTGGATGAAAAAAAAGGACAAACACTTTCTTCTGAATGTTTATGACTTTATGTAATTCGACACCTTCTACGCCTTTTGAAAATGCAAATTGCTCCTGTCGTCGGATCGTATGACAGATCTCGTTCACGCTTTTCTTCTTGTACGATAAAAATTGTACTTTATGAATTTATTATTTTCATTTAAAATATTAATGAACCTCGTTGATTTCTAATCTGCATTTTTTTTCATTCACATTTTTTTCTTACAACTTAGAAATCAAAGTTTTTTTTAACTGCTAAAATTTAAAGAAATTTAATTACAACTGTAAATGTCTGTAGAAAGGATATTAATTGTTCAATAATCATAGATGGGAGGATCGTAATTCAAATCACCAATTAATGAAAAAAAAAAAACTTAAAGTAAACTGCTTTGAAAAAAAAAGTAGTAAGGTAAAATGTGATTTACTAAGAATTGAAGCGAATTAAGTCATTCTCGAAAGAATAAATAAATCAATGAAATCATAACTTGTCGACTATCATTCATCAATTTTTATGTCATACATTTATTGGAGAGATGAAAATGTAATCCTTGTGGTACAGAAATGTTTGCGATTTTGCCTCTGGGAGATGCAAAATAAAGATCGCATTTGAATGAGCACACGTGTGGCGATTTTCATGGTGATCTTTTTCCCTCCCATAAATCTTAATGTTTAATGACCTCCGATTAAAGAGTGAAATAATTGCACAGGTCTCGTGCGACGAGTCAGGCGAACGCGAAAACGTATGAGTGACAGGCAGTCAACCCGTTTGCTTAGTAAACCAGGTCATCAATGAGCTATGCTCGGAGCAAAATGGCACAGCTGAGACTAATCGAGGGAACAACGAAAAATGTAATTTCCACGTGACATTCAGAATACAATTTAAAATCGACAAAAAGAGTCGGATAAAAAACGAACCAGGTGCAGGAGAAAAGCTGAGTGAAATAAAAAAGATTTTACGTTTTTTTTTATCTGAAACCAGGTGAATTTATCTGACCGTAAAAATTTGATCCAGAAAAATATAAGAACCATTGACATAAACATTTCTATCAAATTTCTCAAAAATGTTTGTCTCGAATATTTTTCAAGACAAATCAATCAGCGTAATGAGCAAGCGAAGAAAAATGGTCTTTTTAAGAATGACGAGTGGACATAATCGCACCATCCTCGTTGCGACTGAAGACGTGTTGACATATTCGAGTCGGATGATTAATACGTCCGGCGTGGAACAGAGCTCGAATCTTGAAACAACTTCTGCATGCAGAATTACCCAGCGATGATTCCTTTATTGTTGGCCAACCAATTTTCCCTCTTATGTGTCGCAATCGAAAAGTTTCACCGCGATTGAAAGTGTGAGCTCTATTATATGAACGAGCGTGTTTATATTATTGCAACTGTTTTACGCGAACATCAATTTGCGAGGCGCATTCCTCGGTTGAAATTTTACATTATGATCGTCTGTGGAAAACAAAAAAATTACAAATACAAATTACGTAATCTTTATTATTATAAATAATCTCTGATTTTTTTTCTTAAATAAGGTGGAACCGTTTATCCATGTCTTGTTAATTTAATCTAGACAAAAGATTTTACAAGGTACAAAATAACAACAGAAGAGATATAAAATCTGTGAACAAAACAGAACGGACAGTTGTGAACAATTTAATTGAATCCGATGTGTACGGAAGTTGCCAAAATTGTGACGCTAATTGATATAGGAAACATTTTGTCTGCGTGATGTTTCCTCGCGGCGACGAACGGCAGCGCGATTTATAACATCGGTGTGGCGCACGTATAGGTATACTCATACTCGTTACTTTCGCTCGGCAAGTCCATTCGATCCGAGGAGACTTTCAAGTCATTTCAAGTGCAACGTCTCGCGTGGTCGAAAGTTCATCCGGTATTCCCGCGTGGCAATTACTCGCGGTTAACGCTGCCTCGAAAATTGCGACAACAACAAAAGCGCAAAACAGAGAAAGTTATGAGCCGAACGAAAAATTTACGCGTGCCACCGTCGCTATTTTAATCGTCCAATTTTCCATTCGACGTTTGGCACTCAAACCGCCTCATAAACATCGCAAAAGGCGAGTACGCGCGCGTAAAACGCCGCGGGAATTCAACTTTTAATTTGCAAGATGATTAGTTTTTCTTCGACCCGAGGGAGCAATTAATTTGATTTTATGATAAAACGCAAAATATAAATTCGGGGATAAAAAAAAAAGAAAGATAAACCGGAGAGTCGTTTAAAATGAAAATCATTATAGTACACTGTGCACAAAAAGTTAGGGGACACTTACTATGGCATTTAAATACATAAGTGTCCCTTAACTTTTTGTGCAGAGTATATTAACGAAATTATTCAATGTAAATGAAAGTTATACTGAGAAAAAAAATTGTACCAAAAATGATCGAACGGAATATTTAATTCAGTTTCCTTATTGACTTTCATTTTTATCATCCGCAGAAATATAATACAAAGTGAGAAACCCCAGGCACTGACTTTTTTCTCATATCAAATATTGGTGCCATAAAGTAGTCTAACTTTCATTGCGAATTTACAATCTCAGCAATAATTATTTCACTTCCGACTGTTTGTTGCGGACAGTTGCTCATTAGTAAAATCAAGCTCCGTTACTTTACGATTTGTCTCTCGTTTGCGTATAGCGCAAGCGTGAGTGTCAAAGATTTTGTTTTCAAATTCGTTATGCTCGTTTTCTGAATTTCTCCTGGGACTTTCTTTTTTGTCTCACCTTCCTCTGTTCTGCTTGGATATATATTTTTTATTTTGACACCGGTTGATTAACGAAACTATGAAACACTTGTATTGACTTCATCATATTACGATTATGATTTTTAGATTAAATTTGCAAAGGACAAGAAGAATGCCAAGGCCGGTGAGACTAGATGTGGATATCATTGTCATAAGAGACCGCCGAAATCGGGTTTGAAAGTGGCCCAGCCATTCATTAACCAGTCATCTTCTCCTGAACCAATTCTACTTTCTGAAATGAATTTTCGAGTTCAAGGTCGTTTCAGTGTTGATGAATTTGAAAGTCTTTCAAGATATACTTGTTAATTATTTTGTTTGTCACCATCAAGTTATGTAGAAATTTAATTTGAGAGCAATTTTAAAAAGAATCCAAATAAACAATCGCAAAAAATTGCAACCACAAATTTAATAGTTAAAAAAATTATAAAATTCTATAAAAATTAAATTAATAGCTCGTTAATCTTTTATTTTTATGTTTTGCAAATACCCGCACCTCAGTTAATTGAATGCTACAAAGAAATGTTGCTCTTTTTTCTTCAAAATGTTTATTCAAAATGAGATAAAACATTTCTATGTTCTTATAAGAAAACATTTGCGGCTCGTACTTACATCGTAAAACGTTCACTATATACAAAATTAAATTTATCTTACATTAATTGGTATAATTTCATTCTCTTTTTGCACTTCGCAGATACTGGCTCTCATCAAAATCATCATCAATATCATCCTCGATTATTATTTTTGATTTGGGTTTTCGTCTTGCCAAATATATTTCTCTTTCTTCTTTGCTCATAGTTTCCAAATTAATCGGGAGCTTGATCGTTCCCAAAGGTTCTCCGTATTGTACATGTATCGTACTTCCATCGGGATTCACTAGAAAAACTGGATACTTTCTCTCATAAGTTGCCCTTTTTATTTTTGTTATACCTGCTATCCAACAGTTGTAATGCAACCGTGATTCGTAAATTTGTTTGCTGATGTTTAGAAGGGTCGAAGTTTTAGATACTATCCTGCAAATAAAATTCATTATTAATTTCTCATCGCAAAATCAAAACAAACTATCTAAGTCCTCATAAAATAAATATATATTCAATTCCTAAAAGTGCAATACCAAATACCAAACAAATTTCATTAATTCTTGAATTTTTTAAATAAGATAAGAACAATTTTTTGTTTGTTATCAATCAAAACGGATAATAAAATTGTATTTTCAGTGCAAACATTTGAGGTTATGAATTGATCAAAAAACAATTATACTAAAACTGCCTGTAATATGAACGTTTAAAATGACAGTATAAGAAACATTATTAAAATATAATTGAAATTCGTTAACTTACATCGTGAATTTTGATATAAAAGTATTATGTTTGATTGAATTACATCCACAAACGCTCGTCCCGAAAAACTCTTCTGCTCTTATGTCACTTGCGGCTGCCGTTACTCGACAATGGCGCCACTTGCCGGTCTGAAATAATACACTGAATGCAAGCGGGTGCATGAATGCAATTTTCTCTTCTCTATTGCGTTTTCGCCGATGTAAGTTGTTGAGCTATAAATAACACCTTCACTTAATTTAGTATTTAGAGGTAGTTGTAAAATGTTCAATTGTTTTTAGTTCATTATCAATAAAATAACACCATTAAACGTTATAAAACAATTAAACAATAATATTTTTTCATTGTTTAAAACAATAGACAATTGCAAATAATAGTAAATTTTTTATGGTTATGGAAGCACGTGTGACAATTATGATTTTATCTTCTTTCGATTATATATTTTTTAGTAAAATTGTTTTCTATTTAAAGTTACAAAAAATTGTGCTGTGTTGTTTTAGTAATCATTTATCTTTTTCCAATTTTATTTCAAATGTTTCTTTTTCATCTTACGCATCATTTGGAAACTGTTTATTTAGAAATTTGATTTAAATAATATTCAATTTTTATAAACTTTTCAATGACTTGCAATTTCGGTTTTAGTATCCTTAAACGTCAATTTTTCAAGGCATCCTTACAAACACCAAGATGGGTAGGGAGGACAAGGCAGTATGGAAGTCCAGTTATTTTACAAAACTCATCGTAAGAATAACCCTTTGAAATCATCAATTTAAAAAATTTGTAATCCCAATAAAATTACCTGATAAGAATGAATCTGGTTGCTTGTTCCAGTCGATGTTGGATGAGTATCCCAAATGCTTTATCGTAGGGGCCGACAATGTCGGTTCAAAGCAGATGCAACAAATCCGGATGTCTCTTCGGGGCAGCGCTGCGGTGCTCATGGGCAAAAATACCATGATGCGAAAAGCCATCCGCGGGCATGTGGAACGTAACGCCGCCTTGGAAAAATTGCTTCCGCACATCCGTGGAAACGTCGGCTTTGTTTTTACCAAAGGAGATCTAGTCGAGGTCCGAGATAAGCTGTTGGAAAATAAAGTCAAAGCTCCGGCCAAAGCTGGAGCTGTTGCACCCCTGAGTGTCATCATTCCGGCCCAAAACACTGGCTTGGGGCCCGAAAAAACCAGCTTCTTTCAAGCTCTGAGTATCCCCACAAAAATTTCAAAGGGAACAATCGAAATCATTGTAAGATTTTGTTCAAAACATTTTTAAAAAAGTTATTAATCTATCAACTGTGGACTAACTAATTTTAATTTTAATTTGGAAATTTGTTTTAGAGTGATGTGCACATTTTAAAACCAGGAGACAAGGTCGGAGCTTCTGAGGCGACACTTCTGAACATGCTTAACATTTCACCCTTCTCATATGGGTTGATTGTAGAACAGGTCTACGATTCGGGAACAATTTTTGAACCCGCAATTCTTGACATCAAACCGGAAGATATCCGGGCTAAATTCATGGCTGGCGTTGCAAACGTAGCCGCGGTTTGTTTGACTATTGGTTATCCTACAATTGCTAGTGTCCCTCACAGCATTATCAATGGTTTCAAAAATCTTCTGGCTGTTGCTGCGGTTACTGAGGTTGACTTCAAAGAAGCTGCGACGGTTAAAGAGTACATCAAGGTACTGATCTGTTGCAAAATTAAACATAAAATTGTCGTGCTACAGAATAATTTAAATTTTATCGTTATTTTAATTTTTGTAGGATCCGAGCAAATTTGCTGCAGCAGCAGCAGTCGTCGCGGCCCCCGCAGCTAAGGCTGCAGCGCCCGTTGCCAAAGTTGATGAAAAGAAAAAGGAAGAGTCCGATTCAGATGATGAAGATATGGGCTTCGGTCTTTTCGACTAAATTTTGTATGTCTTGTACCAAAATAACTTTGCAATAAATTGCATAATTTTATGACAAATGATGTATAATTATTAAGTCATTGATCAGTATCCTAAGATGGCTCCAAATTTGTCTACTTCTTCAACTGGCGAAAATTTTTTATATTTTCAATTTTGATATACAAAGCATATAAACTTGATTAAAATAAGAATTAAATACTGACTCGTGTTAAAAACTAAACTATGATAATTTCAACCGAGAGAAAAAAATCATTTAAAAATTACAAATGTTGTGATTATAATGGTTACACACAATAGTAAGAAACTAAACGTAGTATTGCTCGCAAAATTGTGTTTGTTGGAATCAGGAGCAATAGGCTCCCATCCTGGAGTAATTTTTCTTCCACACAGTTCTACTTCATTTTTTGGTATCAACTCTGCGATGGTCTTTTTAAAATGTTCAAATGTGCAATTATTCGCTTTACAGCCATGTACATTCAAAACTTTTGGCTCTTTATTATCTAAATCCTTATCTTGGCTTTTGATCTGCAAATAAATCAAGCGTACCCGTAATATCTTATCAAAGGTTTAAAAAAGGAATGATTCACAAGATACTAAACTAATAGTTTGTTTTTTTACTTACAACAATGTTGTATGACTTTAACTTCGTGTCATAGATAAGTTCGAAAATCAAAGCCAGCGGGATATCTGATATTTTGGAAAGCTTCACCTCCAACCCCGCGAGGATGCCTGCAATGTTAATCTCGTCGCCGGAATAAACGGTCATCACTTTTGTGATATCCACTTGAGTTGCGGTGTGATTTTCAGCAATGTAGTCGTCAAAATCGTTCAATACTTTCTTTAAGAACGTTCCACCGTTCAGCTGCTTTTGCAGTGGCGTTTTAGATAAATCTTTCAATGCCTGCAAAGCTAGAGAAACGAATGTTGCATTGCCGTAAATTTTTCTCACCCCGGCGGACAAATTTTCGCCATTGATATCCTATGAAAAATATAAATTCCAAAATTATGAATCTACTTGAACATTTAGAGAAATGGTTAAATATAAATATATTAGATTAAAATAAATACCTTAGAGCGTAAGACATAATACAGTTTCAACAAATCTATATGGTTTCTTATTATCAATTTCGGATATTCAGATTGGATTTGCTTGCTCACGTTATGGAAAATTTTATCAGTTTCATTTGAATGACTTATATTTGAAGAATTTTCAACAGCCAGTTCAAAACTCGGACACAAAGTTCCTGCGAGGACTTCATCCTGATCCATTGTTTCATATTCTAAACATTATAAGTGATCAATTAAAATAGCATATTACTCTCGTTGTTTAATTTTTTGTTTTCATTTTTACCATAAGGAACTGGCTGCCAGAGGAGTTCTTCATTCCAGATTTGATTCTTCTTAGGGGGCCAAATCCCAGCATTAATTAATAACCCGGTCATCATCGAAACAGGCGACTCTGACGTGTGCATGGTGTAGACTTGACTGTTGTACACATTTTCCAACTCTTGACCATATTTTAAACGCAATTTTTGACCCAATTTGTACATTTCATTTTTTTGTTTCTATAGAAAAAAAAGACAACGATAACAAAATGGATGACGAATAGATCACCATTTTTATGTTGATGTGGATTTGAATTTTACCGTCGGGATATCAGTTGTTTCGAGAGATAAGAGTTCATAACTTAATTCACCGGTTAAATTGGATGAATAATACGTGAGGCCGGATATCTTGAAAAACAAATTTCTGTTTAGCACTGGGAAAAATTTCTATCAGAAATCCAATAACATTTATATTTACAATTAATTTATGAATAAAAAATTTCAGTGGCTTAGAGAAAAAGCTAAATAACTTCATTTGTTCATTTTGAAAAAATTAAAATTATTAAATTTGTGGGCTCTGCGGACACATTTTTTTAAAACGTTTCTGCAATCTTAAATGTAAATTCAACGTGTCTTAATATCTTTTCACAATTGTAATGAGAAATATTACATCCCCAAAACGACTTTTGAAGGCTTAAAAAATCATTACTTGAAAATTTGGTTAGTGGAGTTATCTGCTTTTACCTCTGGGTTACTTAATTTTATGAAAAAGTTGATATTTGTTTTTAAATAATACAACAAAAATATCACTCACCACATAAACCATTTTTGTAACGTTCATTGCTTGACATTGTAAAAGTGCGTACAAGAAGACTGGCAAGAATAACTTAAAAGCCATTGTGCTGAAATTATATAAGTAAAATTATATAAGTAAAACAAATTTATAAAAAAAAAAATTTAAGTTTTAACATAAAAAAGTATTTTTTTAATTTGCAAAAACTGTTTTGATAAGATTTTTTTAACTTTTTAGCTGTTTTTCAATCGTTTCATCATAGTTAGTAAAAACTTTATTTATTCACTTCTTTATTTTCACAAACACTAACTTTTTTTGGAGACGTATTTGGAAAAGTATTTTGATATAACAATAAAATACAACATAGAATATCACGCTAGGTTACCACGCTAATTTGCAAAAAAATACCTTTCGGAAATTGGACGTCTAATATGTTAACAATCTTCAAGTACACTAACTTTGTAACGAAAGACAGGTGCAACATTTATGCCATGCATTATCAGTCATTCTTTTCAATAGCACCGCGCACATTATTACTATACGATTATTTTAGGCTTCGTTTTTATTATTATCAGTTAATAAATTACTATACATTTCAAATTGTTAATCTTCGATTGACAGTTTATTAGGAAATATCTGATCCAACAAATTTTGTTATAAATTAAAAACTCTTTCAGTGAGAATTTGTATAACATTTATTGTTACAAAATGTGCATTCATTTCAATACTTCATACTTAGTGTATTCAGATTCACAGGTATGCACTTTTTTACAAACTTTAATTCCAGTTTGTAAACATTTCATTTTAATGCCAAACTAACATAACTTCAGTAATTAAAATAATGTTCAGCAATAATGAAGAAATCGCCTTATTTCCATCACTATTGTATTTATCATCTTCGACCAAAATACTTGACTGCACAACAAATGTAAGAGATTTATTCAATTTTGTATTAAAATCTTCTTCGTGTTCTTGCACTATCCTTTCAAAATTTCTACCATAATTTGCTTCTCCAATTAGTTCATCTGGGCTCAGGTGAACTAGATTAGAACTTGTTGGAGAATTGATCCCATCATTTTCGAATTCACCGGTTCCATTTTTGCTGGATTCTTCATTATTGTTACTTCTTTCAAAATCTTTATCAAAATTTCTTGCAAGATTTGTTTGGTTTTTAATGTAATTATTATCTGAGAAACTTAGCGTGTTCAATGTACTATTAGCTTCATTAGTGGAATTCAAAGATATTGATTGCTGTACAACTGGTTCATATTTTGGTTCACTTATTTGTTTATTACATGAGTTTAATTGTGAATTGAAATTCAACATTTGTTCAAATTCCTCGATGGTGACATTATGTTTCGATTCGCTAAAATTGAAATATTCTGGTGACGATTTTGAATTATTATTGAATCCAGGATAAAAGGCGACCTAAAAAAACATCTAAAATTAATTTGAAACTCAATTTTAGCTTGAATTAATTATTGAAATTACCTGTATTTCATAAACATTTGTAGCAACACTGTAAACTAACTCAAACATTAGTGATCTAGATGGTCGATTATTATTATCCACCTCAGAAAAATTGAATCGCTGAATAAGTTCTTCCACGATCACAAAATTTGCCGACAAGATTTTATTCACGTTGTATGTCATTTTATTGTCTTTGATTGACTTTGCCAGATGTATAAAATTTTGCAAAAATAGAAGACCCTCGATGCCTGAATGCTGATGAAACCAATTTTATAATTACCTTCGACAAATCAAAATTAATATTAACAAGTTGAAAAAAACTTACATTTCTTAAATGCACATCGTCGCATGACTGACTTTTGTAGACATAAGTGACTCTGCCTGTTTCTAAGAAAAGTTCGAAGTTGTAAAATGAAATTCAATACACTGAACGTTTGATAAAAAATGTGTCATTTACACCTTGGTTCCACTTATCGTTCAAAAGCTTTTGCCAGGACTTGTAACTAGTTTCTGTGTTTTGAAGAGCCTCATACAAAATTATTCCCGTCAGCAGTGACATAATGTCATCTTTACGATACTCTACTTCGATGTCTGTAGAATTATAATAATTTTTTATAAACATAGATAATCTTCTGATATCATTGAAAGCAGTCTGAAAATGAAATTTGTATCTGTAACAAATTAATTTGATTTATAATTAATTTTAATTTTTGTTCATGAAAACAAAAAATATATAAGTACAATCTTTAATAAACTGAGTATTTCCGGATTTTTATTGAAGTTGTCATCGGTATAATTGTTAGGATTAGATAGTGACGATGGATCAACGAAAGAATTGTCAGTCACCTGAAATATCAATGTGAATTATTATTTAATAAATAAAATAACTTTCTTATACTCACGACGTATAGTAATTTCAGATCTTCTTTTTGATATCCATTAATGGGTCCAAACAGTGTTAAAAACGGCAAAAATAAAATTATTATCTTCATACTAACTTCGATGTTTAAAAAACTGAAATTTAAAAAGTTCAAGATTAAATTTTACATTGAATGTAAAAAAAAATCGAAGAATAATGTGTTTATTTTAGTTAGGTGAGGTACAGGAGAGTTATATTGCCTTTAGTCATGATCAAACTGAATTTTACAATTACTAAGAATGTTTTTAAAATGTAATCGTAATGAGAATTATAAAAGACAAAAATGTTTCCGTTGAATGAAGTTTAAATCAACGGGCAATATAATTTAAAAGTATTCGAAAAATGCATAAAAAATATCAAAATATAAATGTCACGATTTGTTGTTCCACATTCAATAAAAACACAATGATGAAACTTAATCAATAAAGTTCTCAATTGAACCTTAATCCATTCGAATTAATTTTTTTATTTAATTTTTCACGTGTAAACTTTAAGAAAGAAATATTTAAACTAAATTTAAAATTGTGAAAGGATAAGCGCAGTACTGGTAAGTCCAAATGGTAATTAACGATAAATATGAATCAAATCCGCTTATCAGTTCTTCACTAATACTATTCATTATAGAGTGAAAATAATTATTATTGTTAGATTATTAGTAAAATAAATATAATTAAAATTTATTTCCCTCATTAAGATTTCAATAAATATAACAAATACATTTTCATTTTAATATACCTCAGAATTGAAAACAAACATGTAAAAATTTATATAAAATTATTAATTTTTTCTCAAATGCAATGTACATTTTTTATTTACAATTTATTTATAAATTTGCCAAATTGGGTTTAAATGTGAGACGTGAAATAAACTGGCGATGTATTCGAAGAAAAACAATAATTATTTCATGTCAGAGGAAAAAAGTTTTTCTCATTTAATAAGTTGATTGGTCTAAAAATTGAGATCACCTCAGCGCAAATCCCCTTCAAAGCGCATGAGTGGTTATCGTTCACTGTGTCATAGTGCGCGGGTGGTTATTGATTTGAATGCGCAATGTCGGCAGTGAAAGTAACACATGATACTTGAAATAGATGTTAAACAAATTGCACGTGCTTTTTAGACAAGTTAAAATTAATATAGACCAATTTATTTTTGTATAACTAAACGCTTATGAAGATGTGTACAAACTTAATTATCAATCTTCGTGTTTCTTGATACAGTCCAGGGTGGTTTGCTACCACAGTGCTCAATTTATATATCAACACTTGAATATCTTTTTTAACATAACCGAAAACGTGGAACTCCCAACGCTAAGGAAGGTAAAGGAACATTTACCAAATAATACAAAAAATGTTTTCATTGATAAATTTCTGAAATTGCATTGAATCTCAGATTTATCCCGTGAGTCCTATAACAGGACCGGGATCAGCGAAATCGGTATGGGAACTGAGTCCGGCGGATCCAGACATGGTAACTCACCTTCACAACAACCCCATCGCGGGTGCGGCCCATCACAACCAAAACTGTTTGCCTGACCCTGGAGCCAATTCAAATCGAGAGTCACATCAAAGACGAACCAACGACTTCTCAGACGACAGTTCGGTCCAGTCAGATCCAACGAATAAAACCAAGTGTATTTTCAAACTTATAAGAGCTGGGTTGGTATCTCGTTTAATTTCCACAATTTATTTAGTTCATTTACATCTCATGTTGTATAATAATGCAACATTACTTTTTATTATCTGGTTCAATTTGTTTAATTTAGAGAAATAGAAGCGATTGAAAATTTAGTCGAGAAATTAGGAGCAAGTATCCTGAGTGCGAGAGACAAATGGGGATACACGCCTGCTCACTGGGCTGCCTTGGATGGTAACGTTGAGGTGCGATCCAAATTTTCCAAATCTTTCCATTCCTTCAAATTTAAACTATTCTAACTTTTTAAATTATTCTGCAGGTGATGAGATATCTAGTCGAAAGGAACGGACCTGTAGATTTGCCCTGCCTTGGAACTCAGGGTCCCAGACCAATTCACTGGGCTTGCAGGAAAGGTCATAGTGCAATAGTTCAAATTCTCTTGAAGGTAAAATCCAAGAATTGAAGCTATAATAATAATAATGGGGGTGAAAAGAAAAACAGTATTGTCTTATTTCGAATTCCAAATTGCAGGCTGGTGTAGCGGTCAACGCAGCAGATTTCAAAGGTTTGACTCCCCTAATGACTGCTTGCATGTTCGGTAAATTCGCAACCGCCGCTTTTCTGCTCGGTTGTGGAGCGCTGGGTCAATTGACGGATATCAACGGCGACACCGCTCTGCACTGGGCAGCGTACAAGGGCCACCCCGAACTGATTCGCCTGCTAATGTACAGCGGAGTAGACTTGCAAAAACCAGATTATTTCGACTCGACTCCACTGCACTTAGCTTGCTTATCCGGTAACGTGGCCTGTGTCAGGATCCTATGTGAGAAAAGCACCATCGAGCTCGATCCCAGAGATAAGAATGGCAAAACTCCCTTACAACTGGCCAAAAGTCATCGCCACTTTGAAACTGTCAGGATCTTGGAAACCGAGCAGAGGAGAAGGTCCAAATGGATTCCTCCCATCAACGAATTGTGGTCAGTTTCTGTAAAAGAAAAAAGATAAAATTTTAATATTTAAAATACCGTTTTTAACTAAATTTTTACTTTCTCAAGGGAAATGCTTTTTGGAGGAGCAGGAAACAGTAAGCGACCACTTCTGTTTTTCCTATGCTCAATTCTACTCTGGGGTTACCCGATGTACCTTTTTAAATGCATCCCTTTGACTTGGAATCTCATCAGGGGAAGTCACTACAGCTTCATTTACTGGAACATTGTGATGTGGATTTCTTGGATCGTGGCTAACAGAAAAGATCCGGGGTACCTGGCACAAAATAGCGATGCATATCACAGAGCTATAAAACAAGTATACAATTGAGATTGTTCCCAATTTGTCGTGATAATTTTATCATTTTTACATCAAATGAAAAACCTTTGATTTTAGATCCCGTATTACGATAAATGGAAGAAACGAAACGTGATACTCTCTAGACTGTGCCATAGTTGCAAATGCTTTAGACCACTGCGTGCTAAACACTGCCGAATCTGCAACAGATGTGTGTCTTATTTCGATCATCATTGTCCGTTCATTTACAACTGCATAGGGCTGAAAAATAGGTGAACAATAAGAAAAACAAATTTAGATTAAAAAAAATAATGTGAAAACTCAATTTTCTTTTACATTTCAGAATGTGGTTTTTCTTCTTCGTGCTAAGTGTTGCCATAAACTGTTCGTTCACAATTTACTTGGCTTGCTACTGCATCGCAATTGAAGGCATCCACATCCTATACATTTTGGGAATCCTCGAAGCCCTCACTTTCTGCATTTTGGGGTGGATTTTAACATGCACTCTGGTGAGAACAAGTTGTGAACTTGATTTTCAAATTGAAACGTGCAGACAGTGAATGGAACATTAATTGAGATGTAACTGTTTTGTTTCCAGGTGTTACACGCATGCATGAATCTTACTACAAACGAAATGTTTAATTACAAGCGCTACTCTTATCTGCGTGATAAACGAGGCAAATATTGCAATCCGTTCAGCAGAGGTCCAGTGTTCAATTTCATCGAATTTTTCCTCTGTCCGCCTAATCAATACGGCAGCGAAATACAAAACTACCACACGCTTTCCGACGAAGTCATGTAATTTAACAAAAAAAAAAAAACTTGCTTCGTTCATTTTCTACCGCCGGTGCAATAACATTTTACAATTCTACGATAAATGCGCATTTTATAATTTGATAAACGAGATAACAAATTCAAGCCAGTAGGGTAAGTTAAATTTAAGAAAAAGATGTTTTTAAACGATTTTTATTTTATAAAAGAAATCATGTATTGCTCGTTTTCTATGGTACTTAAGTTACTACTTCTCATGAAATTGCGAGCCAGGTTAAGTTTCAAAGTTTCGATTAATAATGATTTGAATGTTCGGTGTTTTTTAAGACGTTTGCTGTTACTCAAGGTTGAAACAACGTTTCGGTGATTGAAGAACAATTTTATATGAAAGATTCTAAAAACGAGAATTAGATGGTTTATAAAAATGTTGTACATACATAATTGATTGGGAATGCATTCGTTCACAGTTGTATGTTCACATTTTGGAAGATCATCAGAGATAATTATACTACGTGATATAATATAAACGATATTTTTGGTCATGGTTACGGTATAAATACAAATATAATATGTTAAACTTATATCTACTTGGATTAGAAGGAATGCATTTTCGCTGTATGACAGTCACGTGTATATTCTATGAACCGAACAACTAAAGTAGGCATTGCTCGTTAAAAACAGATTTTATTGTCTTGTACAATTGTCAAGCCATAAAAATTAAGTCCAAAGTCAAACTTTCATTCTCAATTTGTAGATAAATTCTGTAATTAACGATCGATACCATTGACAATCGCGCACATAAAACAACGTTTTTACCATTATATAAATGCACATGCCGGAAAAATAAACCGTCGTACAAATATTCTACCCGTTGTCTCACTTTTACCATACTTAAAACTAATGATTACGAATGATATAAATTTCTTTATGTCCACACTTTGCTTCAATTTATTACAAAATCACGATTTTCATAAACTATTTAAAAAATGTTGTCTCAAACATTATATCTGAAAATATCATTTGGTTTAACTTACAAATCTGTAAAAAATATAGGATTTGTAAAAATTAAATTTGTAAAACTCAGTAAAAAAAGTAGATGGATCATCAAATACTGACTCCGTAAAAACACTTTGAAAATACTCATCGAAAAATCTTTGGCATAAATAGCACATGACGTACATAAAAATTTATTGCAGCGAATAGAAAAAGTCGTAATTTGGTGGCAGGTCTGGAATCGGTGGAGGATCTTGCGGTATATCAATACCATCTGCGTCGAGTAAACGTAATTTGATTTCCATCGAGAGGAGAATTTCCAAATCCTTTTCTTTTTCTTTGCTGGCCATGTGATTTTTTCCATCTGCAATCAATCATTGAATAATTTGATTACAATTCTGTTAAAATTTTTTAATAAAACATCAGTGAGCAATATGTATTTAGTAACTTACGCAAAAGGGCATTAATCCCATCAATCCAATAATCATAAACCTGTTCATCCGAAGCAACAAAGTCCAAACTTGATACCTCCACAGAATCAAGCATAAGAGAGAATGCCAAAGTGTGAGTCGTCTTTCTTCTTTGCAGGTCTTTCATGTGAGGACAATCTCTGCCTGTCAGAAGACCTCGTATCTCCACGACAGAAAGTTTTGTTTGCAACTCGTCAATTGTTGGCACTGATTTTTCATCGCAATCACCGTAATGAAACACTTTATAATTAGGGGACAGACGAATGTACCAAAATTTATCTTTGATTCTCTGAAAAATATAATATACAATAATATAATTTATGTATAATTCATCATCAGAAGAATATCTTCGGAAAACAACAAGCTTACTTGTCCTCTTGCACTGTACTTCGTGAACCTGGTCCCCTCTACCAGATATCCAAGTCTCTGATGTTGAATCAAATCCAAAATTTCTGGCGTGATTTGTTCTCTGAGTTCGACCATCGGTTTTGCTTGGCTCTCAAATTCTTCCCTGCTCGTTCTTTCCTGTTGCCACAGATTCGTAATCGCGGAATAAGGAAGCTGTTGCAGCAGACTCTTGAAATTATCCAAGTCAGTCGGTTTGCTCTGCAAAGCACGAGTTATTTGCTCTCGAACCACTGAAAATACTTTGACGAAATCTTCGGTCGTCGCTTTCATTTCTTTCCAAGTTTTGTTCAGTAGAACGATACAGACACAGTATAATTCTTCAAATGGATGGTCGTGAGTGAAGAACATTGGATGATAAGATTTGCCTTGCTCGCTGGGAGCGTCGCCAATTCTGAGAAGCTAAAATACGTTTATTTATTCATTAGTTCAACTTAATTAATTAATCAAGTTCAATTTCATTCGAGATTAATTTGCATTACCTCACAAAGTAGTTTCACGAGCTCAACACTAGTTCTTCCAAACGGGCATTCGTGCTCATCAGCTCTACAGGAGTTTTCCAAAACAACCTTTGTGTAGTTCTCGGTATGGTTTCGAGCAAAATAAATCATACAATCAAGCGCGAGCATTCCCGGAGGAATCTCATTAAAATCCATCGCAGGATTGATGTCATATTTGAAGCCTAATTTTTTGTAATCTTTCGCGAAGAGTCCCTGTTTTCGTGCAGAGGCGTCTCCCCCAGTTGTGCCATCTGTGTCGAATGCAATTTTACGTAATTCCTTGATTTTTTCATGGGCATCTTGATCCTGAGGATCCATTTTTGTTGTCATGCGTTGCTCCAACAAGTTCAACATCAGAGTTTGAAATACGTAAAGTTGGTGTGCCATTTCTGCTCCAACCTGAAACAAATGTTAAGATGTTGAAATATATTCGAAATTTCTATTGTTCAGCAGTATATGAACACTTTTTTATAATCTACCGGTTTTGTGGTCTGAATTATATTGTTTAGAAACAAATTTCTAATATGTTTTGATTGCAATGTTGCAGCAACAGCTCTTCTCTTTGCGATGTCGGCTTTTAGAAGTAGAGCATTTATTAGTGCAAGAGTGTTCTGTTGTATCTGCGGACTCGCACTTTGCAGATGGTTCGAGAGATTCGGGTAGGTCACTTCTTTCTCCACTTGATTGTATTTGCTGGAAGAGTTTAGAACAATGTTTTCCAAAATGCTCAAAGATGCTTCTATGACTTTAAGATCCTGAGTCACCGTCTGGTTGTTTACGTAACTTGCTACTTTGTTTATGAAAGTGGATTCCAGGATGTCCCAAGAAACCGTCCCATGTTCCATCAGTTCGACAAATGATAGAAGAGAAAATGAGAGCGAGTTTTTTAATTTCCCTCCTTCGATCTGAAAATACAAATTTACATTAATCACATAATTTTTTTATTTATTGCAACTGGATTTAATTTATTCGTTGAGAAATTGTTCCATACTTGAGAAATAATGAGATCCAATCCTTTCTCTTTGATAAACTCCGAAGCGAATGTTACGTCTGTGCTGAGAAAGCTCAGTTTCTTTAAAGCAACAGCTTTGTTCATAACGTCGGCGCTGTTTAGTTTGTCAAGAATCTCTGTAGCAATTTTTGACGGTGAGAATTCTAGCCGCAGGACACTACCATTTTTAACTTCGTTGCGATTCTTTTCTGTGATGTAGTTTTGGTTGTTGGTTTCAGAAAATTTCAAGGCGTATGATTCCGGATTCGTCAAGCCCCATCCGTTACAAAGTTCCTGAACATTACAATTGCCAATTACAAGATGTAAGATCGCAAATGTATGATGCAATTTTTCTTTCAAAGGTGTTTTTTTGCAATTACCTGTATGATTCCAGTCAGAGGTTGTTTTTGATTGAACTCTGTAAGCTGTGGGACCTGGCCAGGCATCTCCACAGCTATTTTGACGACGTTCGAATCTTTTTGATTCGACATCTTCAAAGTACTAGTTGAATCGCGTTTATCCATCAGATTGGCGGCTTTGTGACAATTTTGATCTCAAAACAAATGTTCCTCCTTCGCTGCTTCACTTCATCCCAAAACTGACCTATCAATAAAAAACACCAGACGAATAAAATTAATTTCAGAACATGAAATAATGATAGATGTAATTAAAATAGTGATGCAAATTGTTTTTATTTAAAGATACGAACAGACATACTTCGAAAAAACCTTTTACAAAAAAAGACCTAAACAAAAATTGAGAAATTTTTTAATAAGAAACTTCGTTACAAACAATAGATAGAACCCTGACCTTTGATATGAATAATTAAAAAACAATAATCTAGAGGTTAGTCTTGACCAGCTTTTGATATTTTTAAGAAAATAAGATTTCTGATTTTACATGAAAGTTTAAAAATAAAAGAGTTGGAAATATATACTTGCAACAAAGAAGAGTCGTATTTTTTTCCTTTAAATGCACAAGGAAGCTCTTTTGACAAGTTACTGCTGATAGAAGTAAAAGAAAGACAAGGATTGTTTTGTATTACACCAGAAATTCGTTTGAAGATTGGTGTATTCTACTGGACTGCTTCTTCTCATTGGATGCAGGTTGACACTTAAGTTCCAGCAGTTGGTAAACAGTGACTAACCACCCCCTGCAACGTCACGTATTCTAAATATAGGATAGAAAGAGACAGACTGCCAGTACCAGATTTTCAATTTCCGTTAAGAATAATTTTAAATAATTTAACACGATAAAATTTTTATTGCCCTGCATAAAGGTATCGACTTTAAACTAAGTATTTTTTTAACAATGCATAAAAATAACACTTGATTAAAATAATTTTGAAAAATATAATTTTCAGGAAATTTTGATACGTCCCTGAAAGTCAGAGTGTTGACCAATATAGGTTATGTTAACCTGTGTTCCAGCGTGAGTCTTCTTGGAGTCATACTACCAAAACAATGGTAAATATTTTTTCTATTTTTTACAAGTTTATAATTGTCTGGGTCTAAAATTTAAAACCGACGTTTCATTAGTTTAAATAAAACTGCCATACCGGTGTTAATTGTTAACCATAAATAAGAAAAATGTGACTTTGGAACGATTTTGAATCATTTTAAAATTTTCATCATGGAATATTTTTTGTAACAAGTGTATTTTCTTGTAGACCTGCAAAAGAAGAAACGGAGGTCGTGCTAAGCACGGTCGTGGACACGTGAAACCAGTTCGTTGCACCAACTGTGCAAGGTGTGTACCAAAGGATAAGGCTATCAAAAAATTCGTCATCAGAAACATCGTCGAAGCTGCAGCCGTCAGAGACATTTCCGAAGCCTCAGTATACCCTCAGTATCAACTTCCTAAATTGTACGCTAAGTTGCACTATTGTGTGTCCTGCGCTATTCATTCGAAAGTCGTTCGCAACAGATCCAAAGCTGACAGGCGTATCAGAACTCCACCAGTTCGTAATTTCCCCAGGGTACGATTTTGAAATATACAATACAAAAATTTCAATGTAAAAAATTAAAATTACTCTAATCTAATGATAATCGTTTTCTATTGCAGGATATGCGCCAAGGACAAAACAGAAAATGAATAGTTTTTTATATTATTTCATAATAACATCTAAAAATGAATAAAGAATAAAAATTATAAAACAAAATCTTGTAATTGAAAGCTGATTTATAAATGTAAAACCTATCGTACCGAGATTTGATATTATTTTCTTTTTAATTGTAATTTAATTGTTATGAAATGATAAAATAAATTTGAAAAATGATAAAAAGTTGCAAAAAGAAGGGCAAACTGCGATCTGCAGTGCCTGCATATGGAAGCGACAATTATACCTCGTCTAACCTATATCGATTTACCCCCCAATTTGGAAATCGCGGTAGTTCGAGGAGCGACGTGAAGACTCGACCGTGCAGGCGTGTAAGGTGCTCGATTATGTTGCTTGAGAAATTTCCCAAACAACACGTTTCGAGGTTTACACGCGCAATCGGGAGCCGAACACAAGCTACTTTAAGCCGACCACGTGACAACACCCACTGAGCAGATCTGCCATTGAATTTACGATTAGCGATCAATGTTCAGCTGTGCCATCACTAGCACACACTTCCAATGGTACGGCCCTGCCACCAACTTATATACTCCGTCCACGATCTTTTTATACTTGCGAGAAATGCTTGCGCGTCTCGACATTTGAAATCTGTTGATTTCTCATACAGTAATTTGTTAGACAAAATTGAATCATTCAATTAATATACAGAATAATGATTTTATTTAAGGAGCAATATTTTCAACTTTCTAAAACAGATGGAAAATTAATCATTTTCCTTTTATGTTTTAAAGACCAAAAAATCATATTTGAATTATAAGTAAAATTACATTGGCATGAAAACAGTATATCCTTAATGATTTTAATAAGACAGACAATTTTTAATAACTTTTGAAATTTTAACAAATTAAAAAAAAACAATAAAAAGAAATTTTCAATTAAAAAGTTTTTGAGAAAGTAAATAAAAAGTTTGCACATATTAATAATTAATTAATTTCTTTTATTTTTTGTAAAGTTCATCGATTGCATTCGAATTGGAATATTTGACAGGTCGAAAATTTGACAGTATTCGATATTTTTATTTACAGTCACCCAACTAACCACATTGTATAATTGTAAATTATTTGAACACTTTTTTTTGTTGTTTCATCACCGCCGCTCATGTTGATTAATTTACCTACGTAATGCAAATCAACAGCGATCAAAATTATCAGAAACCAGTTCATTTTTGTATCTCGATAACAACGTGATCCGCGCGATGACATTGGCCTGAGTGAGATCAACTTTTGCAAAATGGGGGTCTCTGCGTCGATGAAAAAACCTACCGAGCGTCCCACATCTCCTTACAGGATTGATAATAATTGTGTCATCATCGAGGAAAACATTCCTGACATAATTCGCCACAAAAAGATTTCTCACGTGCCACCCGATCCTTACATTAATGATAAACCAGGCAACCCAGGTACCAAATTTAGGTAACTAACAAAAAGATAAAAAAAATGTAAAGTGATAAAAATTAAATATAAATAAATTTGATATAAAACTCGTCTCTGCAGATTGTTTGAAAATTTTTTTCAGGAAAACAATGGTTTCATGACTTTTCTTATTTCGCAGGTACTTGGGATGAATTACACAAAAAAGTGACGGACCTCTGTCCGGTGAATTTTGACGGATTGCAAATAATAAAGACGCGAAAGCTCAGTAAACATTTTAATGTGAATCACACGATAGTGATGAGTGCAAAAGTCCCTACCGGGTACAAATTCGGAGCAAGTTACGTGGGATCAAAGAGAATTGGACCTAACGAGAGGTATCCTTCGTTGAAAGGCGACATCAGGACCAACGGATACATGAACGCAACCTTTCTCCACGTCCTGGGTTGTCGATGTAGATTCAAGATCAACGCTCAGATAGATCGTGAAGAATACAAAGTCATCAACTATGCACTGGATTATCGAACGGATGACTTCACAGTGACCACAAAACTTTCGGACATCGATCCTTTTAAATTCTATGGAAAATTTACATTGCAGTATCTTCAGTCTTTGTCACCTAGAATTGGTAAAAATAATTGTGATTAAACGCTTTCATTTAATGTTGTAATATTCGTTCATAAATTTGATCCTCACAGCAATTGGAGCTGAAATTTCCTGCTGGAAAGATCCAACTTATCCATTGGACTGTCAAACGAACATGTCGGGAGCATTTCGGTACAGCACTGGACCCAGAACATTGTCCTGTGTGTTGGGAGAAGATCTCTTACGAGTATCGTACCATCACGTAGCAAGCAAAGAACTTCAGCTGGGCGTCGCCGTGCAGACCGATATGCGGAGTCACGACTCAAAAGCAGAGATCCATTACAAATTCGATTTGAAACCAGTGGACGCAGTTTTTCACGGTACAATCAACTCGAAGACGAGCATCGGCGCAGTCATTGAAAAGAAACTTTTGCCAATTCCTGGGGCCACTCTGTTGCTGAGTGCTTTTTTTAACCACAAAAATCAAAAACTGCTCGTTGGTATTGGATTGAACGTGGAATAAACCAACGACTTGACGTACAATTA
This sequence comes from Trissolcus japonicus, assembly GCA_030522925.1. Lineage (NCBI taxonomy): Eukaryota > Metazoa > Arthropoda > Insecta > Hymenoptera > Scelionidae > Trissolcus > Trissolcus japonicus. Next base: position 200,878 of record JAPYZS010000219.1, on the reverse strand, counting down.
ATGAGCAGAGATTTTTTTTAGACTGTATAATTTGTATATTAAAAAGTAGCATTGAAAAAAGTGTGTTTTGAATCATTAATTTGGAAACTCATTAGGCGAAACAATCATTTATTCACACTCGACTCCAACTTCAACACACATCTTTATGTTTTATGTAATATAATATTTAAGAGAAACAATCGTATCACAAATGGAATAGAAGTCTTTGTACAATTTTCGAATGAGGTTTTGACAAAAATAATCATTCGTCTTCATTCGCGCGCATTTTTTCCAATATTTCGTTAGCTTTTTGTCGTTGACTCAACGGTGTCAGCTCTTCCAGGTTAATCGGAGATTTACCATTAATCAAGCCATAATTTTCATCGGCGAATTTTAGAATTTCACAGATCATTGGAGATTCCACGCCGAGGATGTATTCACAAGTTTTTGGTTCAAGGAGGAATAGAGATACACTGGACTGACTTCCAGTTGGATTCTCTACGCATTTCAGCTTCACCTGTGAAAATTAAAAGCATTCAAAATTATATAACGTAATTTAAATTTCAAATTCATACATTTTATTTACAAAAAAATAATAATTCAAGCATCATTTCAAAGTTAAAAAAATGTTTACTTCTGTTTGGCGGAGTTTTCCGGTTTTATCACAAATCTGTCCGTCGCTATAGAAGTGGCTCAGTTCTTTTCTCTTGTCCAATGGTTTGGGTTTTTTGTTTGGATGAGCTTCGATCCATTGTATGTGTTTTTGTTTGTCAAATTTACCAAGGTTCACTACAGTCTTTTTACCGTCTTTCTCAATGTGATACTGCGTCACTGATTTTCCGTAACAGAACTCATATTTCCACCAACCGTTCCCCTATTGAAAAACAAGTACCCATGAAGTCAATCTGACAAAACGAGTATAAGGTAATAGAATTAAAACTTACACCACTCAGACAATTTTTGCCACTTAAAAAATTTTTAACTGGATTCAGTTCCGCTCCACTTGTGCCAGAATCTGAGATCGCACTAGGAGTTTCTTCGAAGTAATTTTTGTCCATCAATTCCATCGGCCTTATTTCAACTCGTACTCGAGGTTCTCCATCCTGGAAATGAATTATAATCTTAAGTGAATCTTATGGATAGTTTAGTGAGATCAATGAATAAATTTTGAATAAGAAACATAAATGAAAAATAAAATTTAAAAAACAACATGACTAACGATGAATTTTGATTACAATAACAAAACATTAATTTTCGTTTGCTTGGACAAAAGTGCGGATATAAAATTGTATAATTTTTTGAATTTCAACATGATTTGTTAATTCATTCTTATTGATTAGTGTTAGTTTGAGCTGGATGCATGAAAGAGAAGGATAAAATTAATATGAGTATGTATGAATATTGAGTAGATGAAGAAGGGACAGAGTGGAAAATAAATTCCCACAAGCCATCACCACGAATGTAACAAATCCCATAAAAGCCTGTTTGCTTAGAATGCAAAATTTCTGACCTGGCCCTCCTCATCTACATGGATGAACGCATAGACTTTCTGGTGCTTGTCATCCTGTATAACAAACAATCAAGACAATACTTATTCGTGCAATTCGGAAAACGATCCTTCGCGATAATTCAAGTCACTTTTTAAGTTCATACAAAGTTAATGATAAGCCGTTAAAGTTCAGCTGTTAAGTCCATAAATTTGCTTCGTTACAAAGAACGCATCCACTTTCATTTTGAATCAATCATTTTACATCAATTAAATTTGAATCATAATTTCGATTAGATCACTCTTTAATCATTAAGAAAAAGGAGACAAACAATTTTCAATTGAAAAATTAAAAGTTATTGAATAAAATAATAAAAAGGTTTCGAACGTTTATTTAAATTTGATTTTACCGTCGATTTCTGGTGTCTGAGTTTGAGACTTTCAGTTTCCATTGCAACCAAAGCCCTGGGTTTTTTCGGAGCATTTTCTACTGGCAAGCAATTGATGTCATTTTCTCCGGTATTTTGAGGCTTGTAATCAGGATGGGAACACAACAGCGGGGACAAAACCACAGCTTCGTACTCGCAGCTTTGAGTTTCTTTGAGTGAAAAGATGTCATGGTTGCCATGTTGGTAGCAGACGTATAAAACTTTTATGGAACGTGGTTTGTTTGTGACATCGCACAAAGTTCCATCTTTCATCTCAATCTCGACATAAGGCATGTTAATGCCGTCGACTTTTTTCACAGGAATTTCTGCTCTGCGATTTGGCCTCTTGGCTAACTCGTCGTATTCAGCAGAGAGTTTTAGTTTTTGCGCTCTGTCGAACGTCCCCAGGTCGAATTCTTGAACTTTAACTTTCTTGCCATCGCGCTCCTCATGATACTGTCTAACTTTTCTCCCATGACAGAGTTCGTACGTCCAATAAGTTTCCAACTATATAAAAAACATACATAAACAAATTAATCAAAAAAAATTTCAAACTCATAAAAAATGTTCAAAATGAAAATATTATTCCGACCAAGTGTTGTTTATTTATTTAAATGTAATAAGTAGCATAGATCATTAGTTTATTAATTTTTTACCTTGACAGAGCATATTTTTTTAGTAAAAAATGAGCTCAGTATTTCAATCGGGTTAGGTCCTGTATAATTTTCTGCATGATCCTGTTTCTGTTTTGTGGTATCAGGGATGAAGCATTGATACCTCTCATTGTTAGCTGTTGTTATGAAATATGGCTCAACTTTTTTTGGCGGTTCCTAAAATACGAGTTCATTAAACTATAAATATAAAATAAAAACATAATAAAAAAAAGTCAGGCAAGTGTTTTATCTGACGTAAAACAAACACTTACAAGTAGATCCGTTTTTCCTGGCCAGTTAATCTTGAACAAAATCGTGTCGTCGAAATTATGCGCATTGTCTCCAAATGTCAAGTCGTGAACTGCAACCAGTGTCAGACAAACCGCGACACGCCAACCCCGCAACATTTTGTATTTACTTTGACAGCAGCAGATTGCACTCGATAATCAGCCCACACCAATTTACCATAACTTTTTGATTAAATCGATTTAAATTAAGTAAACTCAAACATTTGAAACACTGTCACTAACCAAAAGCGTGACTTGACTTTTCATTGAATTGTCCACGCTGACATATCGACTGCTATTTATTAAAACTGCACCAGGTTCGAAACAAATACGTGTAAAATTTCGATCCGACAATTTTTAGAGTAACCTAACCTAACCTCACGATACTGTTCTGAGAAGAACAGTTACTTACCGACACTTTGTTCCTCTCTATCTACACTCTGAGTGAGCAAGACCTTTCAAGTGTGGCGTACTTTCAGAACGACAAGTAGTGTTTTCGGTTTGATAACAATTCAAAAAACAAACAACACTAAGTAACCGCCGCAAACTGAGGGTTTTTGTAATCAATACATAAATTTTATAAAACAGAGGTAAGTCTTTTGATTTTAAATTAACTATTCGTTTAGAATTTGAATTGTGCAATTTTCATTAATTGGATTTATGAAAATTTTGAGAAAAATCATAACTCATCAGAGGCGCTGTGTAACAATGTTTTTGATACATTAATTATAGAGCTTCGTCAGTGATGAGAAATGGAATGTGATAAGTTGCAACGTTGCAATTTAATCAGTAATGCAGAATATTAAGAAAGGTTTATTTATAACGGTTGAAAAACAGTACAGAAATTAATCATTCCGCCAAATAAAACGATCAGTGAGTAAAGTGAATTCAAAAATTCAACCGAAGGTGCCTCTGTTGATTTATTTATTATTGACAATGTTGACAAATTTTTTCATCTAGTTTTACTTTGATTTAATAGTGCAAATAAAATTATTGTTTTCATTATTTTTTTTTTCATCTTATTATAAAGTGAGCAATGATATAGCTATTAGTAAGATCATTTTTCTAGGACAACATTCGATCGAAAGTTCTAAAATCTATAGACTTAAAAAGTTGTATGAAGATGAGTGATGAAACGGGATGTAAAAGAAAGAATACAGATGATAATATTGATGACAAATGCCAGGACCCTAAGAAAAAAAGAATGGAAACAGAAGATGATATCATAATAATAGAGGATGATGATAAGGAAGAAGAAGATAATGCGGCGGTTCGTCAAAAATTCACCAAAAAGTGTCTTTTATATGTTAAAAAGAGAAAAGCTGATATAACAAAACTTACACACAGAGTAAGTAAATTTTTTCTTTCGCTTTTTTTACATTTGAAAAATAACATGCTACTTTTATTTCATTATTTTGTCTGTCGGCAGGAACTGATTGGGATATTTGTAGACCAATTCGTTGAAACTTTTACTCTGAACAGCACAATGCAGAGACTGAAAAGAGATTTAGATGAAGCTTATAGAACAATAGAATTGCTAAAAATTCAAAACAGAAATATGTCCAAAAGCATAACAAATTTCGATAAAGTTTTGAAACGCCTTAATGAGGATTTAAAAACTCGATCCGGTTATGTTCGCCCTTATGTGATACAGAGATCTGTAGGCTTACAAATATCTACGTCAAATACTCCGGTATAAATAAAATTGTATTTCATCCTCAGTTCATTTTAATTTATACTTTTTCTTTTCGAAATAATTTTTAATTAATTAATTTTACTATCCAGCAATAATATTTTTTAACATGCTTCATGAAATGTTGAAAAGCAAAATCTGATCTGTGGATTTATGTCTTGTTTCTAGTGCGATACAAATACATCTGAGCTACAACCTCGGAAAGGTCCTGAACATTTTAATGAGAATGCATCAGCACCAAATCCTCAACAAAATGAGAGAATACCTACAGAACAAACTGAAAACACGGGTAGTCCAGAAATAAAATCTCAAACGAACAAAGATACTGAGGTGGATGAAAATATTGGTTTAGACGATTGGAAGTCAGATGTAAGTCCACTGGGAAGTCCTGAACAAATTCCAGAGTTGGATCAACAAAATTCAGAAAATGAAGAACCTACGGAGGAAAAAATTGTAGAACAGGAAACGTCGGATGAAACAACGGGCCTTCCTATAGAGTACCTCAATTCTGATGAAGATTCTGATTCCGAAACGGAATTTGAAATTTTCAAAGAGATTACGACCATAGCCGCATCAGTTGAAATAGCAGATAGTCCAAGCGAAATTGCAATGGATGACTTGGGCGAAGTAACAGTCGATGAAGTAATCCGTGTATTATCAAGTTGTGGCTTAATAAATCCTGATGAAAACGAAGTTGTGAACGATAATGATATGTTGAATGATCTTCAAGAAAACAAAAAAAACAGGGAAATGGTTGATGATGTCTTGTCTGTCTCTTGTCCTAAGTTGATTGAATATGATAATAACCAAAATGTTATACAAACAGAACTTTGCGACAAAACCGATTTTGTTTGTGAAGTTGATGCAAGACTTCAAACAGAAGCAACGCAGATACATGAAGTTCGTGTGGATTTGTTTTTAGACATGTTTTTGTTTTTTTTTTGTTTCTGTTTAAAATCATTTTAATGAGTTATTGATGTTTATAAAATCTGTTCAATTTTTCAGGTTCAAAATGAAGAAGGGAATAGTGAACCAACGCCTGATATGCCCAAAGAAAACGTTGATGAAACTAAGAGTTTGTTAGTTATACCAAACAAAAGTCAACAAGGTTCACCAGAACAGCAACAAAAAGAAGAAGAGATACAGCCACCAACGAATCAAGTTAGTTTAAAATTAAACTAAAAAGAATTGCTATAATTACAAAATAATTCTTATAAATTAATTTAAAAAATTGTTTATGTGCAGCCGTGCACAGCAGAGGCATCTCTTAATCCGCTCCCACCGCCTAGTTTGTGTGGTATTAAAGAAGATCTTGGTATATACGATAAAATATTTAATTTCATATTATTACTTAATATTTACTGCAATGAAATGTTTTATTTGACCCATTTTGCAGATGCGGTGTTAACATGGGCAATGCCGGATGGTGTAAATCATGAATCTATAGCATCATTCGAGATTCTATATGCCTTTGATGAAGTGAAGAATGAACGTTCCGAATGGAAATGGAAACCAATCGGAGTCATTGAAAACAAAGATTATCCGGTGATGTGCAAATTGGGAAAGGTATTCAATGAATCATCAAAATTCTTAATTAATGGAAGTATAAAACAAACGCAATGAAAATTTCATGACAATTTATTGTTTTAGTTCCAAGCGGGTCGAAAATACTGTTTTTCCGTCCGAGCAATTGACAAAGAAAAACGGATTAGTCCTTACAGCAATGTTTATAAAGTTGAGTTTTAAGTTTTGTAATTTTATTGATCAGATGAACTTTTATTAAGATTGATTAATTTGCTGTCTTGAAAACTGATTGTAATTATATAACCAGATATATTGAATGTAAAAATTTTTTTAGATCGATTTATATTGTACAGAAAGTATGAAATAAGGTTGACTTATTTTTGTAAATAAAGTTTTTACATTTTTAATTTTCCATGACAAATCAATGATTTCTTGGTTTTATTTTAATTAAAATTTAATGAAAAAGTTATTTTTTTATAAAACCATAAAAAATGGATTATAAATGATAACTCTACAATCATATGAATTTGATATTTTTATTATATAATATTTAATTATCATTCAATACGGATTAAATTATTAAATAATATTAACATTTCAACATTATAGTCACTTCTCACTATATTTAAACTTCATATATGTATTTTCCCAAATAAGTCAGTGTTATTTTCTGTTATATTTTCTCTCTTATCATAATTAAAATATTATATTCTCAATTATAACTTTTTCTTGAAACCAAAAAAATGATAGTCATAATTGCTACTCAGTTGAGTTCAGATAGATCTTCACTCATTTTATAAACAATCATCCTGGATGCCAATGGACGTCACACGTTTTTCAGCTATTTGCCAGGCCCAATCGGCGGTCGTCATTTTCCGCCGCGGAAAGTACGGTATACAGGCTCCACATCGGAGCGGGAATAACTTGGTTTTCTCTCTCTAGCGCGCCCAAGCCTCGCTAGTCTCTCGCCACTGCGGCGCAGATCAGGGAGGGTATTCCACAAAATCCCTGAAGAATAAACCTGTCGTCACATCCATCCACCTTGGATGACGACGCATGAACTTTTGTACTCCCAACCCTCTCTTTCGAGGTGCGGACCACCAATCAGAGCAACACCCGGGGCATACGGCACATCCCAGGTTGCTGCCCGCCTAGGGTTTGCATCCAAACCATCCCCCCACTGTACCCATCCAGGAAGATTGCCGGTATCATGTCAAATGGCAATCAATCCATTCCTGAGTAGCGTCGGACTATCCGAAAACCGTTTTCAAAATCCGTCTATATATGTTTGTATACGAAAAATTTCGTACTTGCGGGAAAGGTTTGTGCGATAAAATCGTCCATGACCTAGTTCGTTGCTAACAGATGGCGCTGTTCAAAATATTGTGTCCCAGGACATGAATCTTGAATTAATTTTTTTTCTTCTACAATAGATTGTAAAGAGTTTTTAAAAATACAAAAATCAAGGATCTTTTTTAAAAAAATTTAGTTAATATTTTGTTAGTTTTGTTCTAACATTGTATAGTTAATTTTTTTCTAGACGAAAGCGGTAATTATAATAATTGTAAGAAACTGATAAAGAAGATAGTACAAATGGAATTCCTTTGAATATAAAATTTTTATATCTCATTTGAAACAAATTTATCAATATATTTTTATCATTTCTTTTAATTATGCATTTCTCATTTTTGATGAACTTAAAGTTTTCAGAATTATGGCAACACTGCCGAGCGTCGGCAAGCGCGCTCGTTTCCCATTGGTTGCGGCCGGTTTCTGTCATGAAGACTCGAGAAAGTGCGTTTCACTCAGTGTGCATTTGGTTAATGTCCGCCATTGTAGCTTTACGCCACGGAGCAGCGTTAGTGTTGACATAGAAGACGCTTCTCCGGCATTGTTTATCCTGTTCTTAACAATCGAGAAATTGTCATCCGCACAATCAAACGACTGTTTCACAACTGCGTTACAATAACGCGAGTGTATCTCACCATATTTTCGAGGTAATTTTTCTACATTACTCAAATTTCTGTTCTCTTGTTGTACGTAAGCTACAATTCTGTTCGATTCGAAATCAACAATAACTTGTCATGTTTCTCATCAATTTTGACGTTTTATCTAAAATTAGAACGAAATAATCAATTTTTATTTAGAACAAGGATTAGATATAGATATATAAAATTCAGTAGGGATTGTTTATAGTTTCTAGTGAAACGCTTTGTTTGATCGTTGTAATTAATTATAGTTGGTTATATTGAAACAAAAAATGTTTTTGTTATTATTCTTATTCACTTTGTTTCCTGTTTTGGGGCAACGTTTAGGAAATTGATAAACGTCGAAAAGTGTGTAGCGTCGAACGTATTATCTAAATTGTATCTTTGACGTTTCCATTTTTTTATTTCATTTTATCATATCATTTCAATTGATAGATCAGTTTTAAATTGCTTTCTATTTCAAGTCAAGCTAGTCGGTTCATTTTTTTTTATTCTAGAATGTTTGACCGCAATGTACTCATTTACCGTACCATGAATACTTTCAATGTCTTACATTTTTTACGCATCATTAATCGAGCGTTTATCATTTGCAGTATCGGCGAGGATCGTTTTCATCTATAGGCAAAATCAAGATGTCATTCCGAGGAAAAAAGCGTGACAGTTACGGTGGAGGGCGGAATTATAACGACAGGAACATGGGAGGCATGGGAGGTGGCAACATGGGACGAAACAGCGGCGGAAATAACATGGGAGGACGCGGAAATATGGGAGGCGGTGGCGTCAATCCATGGGAAAGTGGAGTTATGCCCGGGCGAGGCATTTTACCCACTCCGAGCAACTTGAACCTTGCGTCTCCGCAGGCCCAATTAGCACTGGCTAATAACCTTTTGTCCAATTTATTGTGCTCGCAACAAGACAATCAGCCGCAGGTAAAAAAAGTACCTGAATATGATTTTCAAAATATAAACTGAAAATAATTATATCACCAAAAGGGAAATTGAAAATGCTATCATTGAACAAAATATTTGTAGGTTCCATCATTGTTGAGTCTCGGGAACAACTTCGGAGGACCGGGGCCGAATTTTGGAAGTCAACAAAACTTCCAAAACAATCGGTTCAATGACCGGACCATGCGACATTCCATGAAAAATCAGCGCGCGCAACCCTACAACAAGGTATGGGTCGACATTTGACCAATGCTGAAATATCAAGAGTATAATTCAGCATTTCATGCAGAACAATAAACGGCTAATTATTTAACTAGATTGAAAACTATTCAGACGAATTTAAGCATAGCGGTTATTTTATTGACATTGAGACAAATCTGTTTATTGTTCTGTACCTCATCAAAAGAAACAGTCACACAAAAACCAAGAAAACATTTTTTTTGTTTTAACACACAAAACCCGGATGAATGTTTGCATGAACCTGGAAGTGGAATGTTTGATCTCCACTATTACGACACACTCAAACAACTATTTACAACAGGTTTTTTTAAGAAAACATAAACAAAAAAACAGTAAGGTAGTAATAGAAAATGAGAAAGCTCCTAAGAATCGAGACACGTTGGCGTGTCTGTCAGCAGAATTTGTTTTGCTCTTTTCCGACGTGGAATCAGTCGACCGACCATGTCCTGTCGGTTCGCCTGTGTTGAATCTTGGACGTTTGCGTCTAATAAACTTTGTTTGTTCGAGCTAAAAGAAAAGAATGTTAAGCATCATTAACTTGAATGAAAGTGAACAATTCTCATGACCTGTGGGTCGTTTTTTTTCCGACCAATTTTGACCATCAGATGGGTAACCGCGGGCGCGATGGACTCGCAGGCCGACGCGGCCCATCATCCGCCTCTCGTACGTCCGGCGGCCAACATATGAACGGCAACCAATCCCAGCATCGCAACGATAAATCTTCTAAAATAAATAGCGCCTCTAAACAAAATCAGAGCGCCAAAAAGGATCATCAGGACGCTAAAGCTTCCGATAAGACTAATGACAAAAGCGAAATCAAAAGGTAAGCCCTATTTGTCGAGCAATCAAACGGGCTCGCAAGCAATTTCAAACAAATACATATCAAATTGTTGTATCCCGGGTCCTTAAGTTACGTTTAATTGACTTTAGACAACCGGGGGACCACTTATTTATCTCTCTTTCTCTGTCTCTTTATCTCAGCCCTTTAGAAACGATTTCCGAAACAAAAGTCATATCAAACGTTTTATTCTAAATAAGTACGCTCCGTTGCCTTGGTGCCTCTCCAGTTTCGTAGACGCACATTTGTGTCCTTGTCGATCCCCAGGCAGAGACGAGGCACTACCAAAGGCACAGACTCGAAAGCACACTCGCATATATGTATATATAATTGTACATTATATACAATTATTACCGCTCTATTATATATAGATTTATGTTTATTAGAAAGAGAGAAAACAGTCACCCTGATATCATCCGGCTGTACCTTCCTCATTATGAATTTGCCTCGTTTATTTATTGAGGATTGTATTTTATTGTTGCACTATTGCGCCGAGACATTTTATTATTATTTTCCGCACATGACTCTTGTAAGCTGCTTTATCGGACAGCCCTGCTCGAGCTTTCCAGCACAAGAGGGTGCGTGTATGAATGTTTTTCCAGATGATATATACGTATATGCCTGTATGTACAACGTTTCAAGTCTTCGGCTTTTGTTCTCGAGATTGTATCCTCCATGCAGGCAGTCGCAGTCCAGTGCTCTCTTAGTTTATTTCTTTTTGTAACAAAATTGTTTCTCGACATTGATTATTGTCTATATATACCTTTGACCAAAGACTATTTTATCAATTCGTCATTATTTGTATCTTTAGGTTTTGTTTAAACAAGATTTTAAAAAGAAAATCAAACTTAATGACTCAAACTTGTAAATTCAAGTCAAGCTCGTTTTGCATTTGCAGTATAAAGAAGAATTTTATAAGAGACACATCAATGAATTTTCAGTCAAGGTTTTGTACCTCAATTTTACCTCGTTGCATTGCTTTATAAAAAAAAGAAGAAACATAAAAACCATTTGAATTTGAATAACAATTTTATTCTAAATGATAATTGGATTAGAGTCAAATTATTTTTACAAAGTAATGCAAAGTCAAGTATCATAACTGGATGGAATATTAATTCACCGTTGGATGTTTCCAATAATCTTGAAACTAACAGAGAAGATGGCGATGAGACAAGCGACGCAGTTAACGAATCTCAGGACGAGAAAATGGAAACTGAAGGCGAGGCCAAAATCAAAGAGGAAGGAGACCAGACTGAAGACGAGAACAAGGATGGTGACAAAAGTCCAAGCAAGGGTTCTGCTGATAAGGACAGCAAGGCTGCTGGAAAGAAGTCCGAAACTCGTCACGCTGAAAGCCGTTATGCTGATGTTCCCATGAGTCATATGTTCTGTCATGTTTGCAATAAACACATGTGGGATGGATCGGTAATTATTCAATTCTTTTTCTTGAAATTGATATAAAATTTTGAATTTAACTTGAACCACTAATTTTCTTTTTTCAGTCGTTTGAGAATCACTTACGCGGACGTGCTCATCAACTGATGATGGAAAAACTTGACGAGTCCTACAAATTAAAGGTGGATTTGATGCGACACGAATTGAGAGTTGCGGAAGAGCAAAGGGAATTGACTTTGAATAACTCGAAACGTCGAGGAAAGAAGGTATAGTCAAATCCCTGTTTCATTGATTTTGAATCGAAGTTGTTTTTCATGAAGACAATTTTTATTAACGTATAAAAACTTCAAGTTCAACTTATTTATAAAATGTTTATTGATTTCAGGTTTCTGTCGATTTAAATGTTCGTGACTACTGCACTATGTGTGATCTTAATTTTTACGGAACTCTATCAAGCCATCGTAAAAGTGAGAAACATCAGTCACTCAAGACTTTCTTGCATCCGCGTTGCATTCCTTGTTCAAAGGAATTTCCATCTCGTATCGAGTTTGACGAACATTGTTTGACGCCATCACATATGAAAAATGCTGTTCACAATGAGGAGATGAGAAAGAACAAGAGAAAAGGTGATGATTTGAGTCAAGTATTTCATTAATTTGAAATAAAATGAAAATGTTTAATCATATTGAAATTAATTTGTTTCCATTAATTTTCAGACAAATTGGCTAAAGGCGAGGCGGAAGTGCGCAGCGCCGAAGAAGAAGATAAGGACATTGGATCCGATACAAAAGATAAACTCGACGACTCTCAAAAAGAATCTGATAACGAAAATTATCTCACTGACTTGGTCGAGGAACTTAGCAGTCCCGACGTCAAGATTCCCAACTACAAATACTGCCGTCAAAATCAAGTTATCATTGGACGATCAATGGTGAAGGAAGCGCAAGGATTTTACTGCGAGAAATGCCGTCGGTTTATGCTTAACGAGGAGGATATGAACAGCCATCTTCGTACCATCACTCACTATCGCAATTTTGTTCAAGAGGCGAAGATTTTGATCAATAACGCCGAGGAAGCTGCAAAGAAAATTGCCGAAGAAGCTGCAGCAAAGGTGAGTTACTATCATGGTATTTTCGTCTTACATCCAAGTTTCAGAACGCAAAAACTAAATTGTTTTCCTACATAATTTTTAGGAAGAAGAAGAGAAACTACTCGCAGATGATGGCACTGAAGAGGATGATTCTAAGCGTCGTAAGATCGAAGGAGATGAAAAGAAGGACGAAGATGTTGAAGAAGAGCAGAACTCAACTCAAACCGCTGAAGCGTCAGAGGATGTGAATGAGAGCCAACCTGATGTAATCATGGAAGAAGAGCCTGCTCAAACGCCCGTTTCTGCTAAGGACAGCGACGCCAAAAAGAAGGCTGGTCCCAAGTCCGTGACGGAATCAAAAAAGAGCGAGAAATACGATCCGCTGGAAGCCGATGCTGAAGATGATGACGAAGAGATGGAAAGTACTGTAAACGAAAAAACTGAGGCGGAAGTGGAGAAGTTGCTTGACGACATTGACATGGATGAGACCCCGTCGAGAAATTTGCTTGATGATACTGGAGATGATAAGCCAGAAGAGGAAGAGAACAATTCGTCCAAAGTGGAGCAACCGGTCGAAGCGGTTACCAAAACTGCACCTCGCGGTCGAGGCTTTTACCGCCAAAGAGGAAATCGCGCCCGGAGATCACGACGTTAAATGCGACGTTTAATGATTCGTTTGCATTTTAACGATGATAATTGACGTTTGTCCTCTACCTTTGATCGTACGATCGAAAAGTATTAGACCAACGCTGTATAATTAATAATTGATAATTGGTTAAGTAAGATATACACCTCGATGTACTGCGGACTTAAAATGCGCGTTTTACACAAAAATGATTGTACACAATAGTATAACCATAAATGCACGATGAGCCCTATTTTTTTTCTCATTACATATTATATGTATATCATAATACGCAATGAATTTATCCAATCGCAGATTTGTTTTTTTTTTCTCAATAATGAAATTCAATGATATTATTAAAAGACAAAATGTTCTATTTATCCATTGTAGAAAAATATTTGAACAAATGAAATGCAGTAAATAAAAACGATACTGCAAATGTTGGTTTTTGGTATACAATTTTTATCCCAAGCTTGATATGTTGATATGACACTTATTTGTATACATTTTGAAGTTATCAAATAAACTGTAATTAAATTGGTAAAAGTTTATTTGTTTTTTTTTTTTAATTTGGAACGTTTTTTGTCTAATATTGAAAAAAATTAGTTGGCAAACAATTTTGTTGATGTACTGAAAAAAAGTAGATTTGAAAAATAGTATGATAGGTGGCGCCACTTCAGAGAGAGGTGTGACACACAACCGCCACCACTGCAGTTGAGTTGAATGGCGTAAAGTCTTTTGGCAGTATGGCAGTGCAGTCGCAAGCACTGTCGAATGGTCGAATCCTAACCCCGTGGTAGATCAACGAGCATGAGTGTGGACGCGTACGGACCGAGCAGCCAGACGCTCACGTTCCTCGACATCGAGGATGCCGACCTTATCGGCGCCGACACGCAGGGCAGCGAGTTCGATTTCACGGACTTCACGCTGCCGTCGCCCAGCCAAACCCAACCTTCGCAGCACGACGTCGCTCAGAGCCAACAAAATTCCGCAGTCCAGGTACCCTTACTGCCTGCTCCTCGACACAGTTCTCTTCATAACACAACAATTTTTGTCAATTTATGCCTTGTTTTTGTACCGTCTCTCTCTCTTTCTCTCTCTTGTTGTTTCATTTCGGAGCATTTTTATTTTGTATTGGTAAAGTACCCTTTTTTTATTTCAGAAGTTTGTTTTTGTTTGACCAGTCGCGGTTTATGATTATACGATTCTGGGCTGCAGATTTTGTCAAAAACTTTGCAGACCATGCGTCTCAGGCGAATGTTTGTCAACGTGCGCTATTGCGCTCCGCGGACGTGCGCTTTCGCCTTTTCTAACCTTGAAATTGGGTGGTCCTACATTCTGTAACACGATGATTTTTTTTCGGAGTTTGCCTCATTTGGGTCAGCTGGAAAAGAAATTTGTTGAAATCAAAATTTAAATGACGGTTCTACGTTTACACGGAAACGTTGCAATTTTATTCTAAATTGTTTTATATAGTTGCTCATTTTTGAGAACAAATGATTTTTGAATATTATATTTTCGTGAAAAAAATTTTATTATTCGTTACAATTTGGAGTCCTTATCAATTTTTCAAACGTGATAAGACATTGGATGTTCATTCGCGTATAAGAATTCATCACTTTTGTCGCTTACTTTGAATTATAGATCTTACAAGTTCATTTTTGACTGATAAAATGAGATTTTGTTTTATTTATAAACAATAGCATTTTATTGTGTACACGATTTATAAATATAAATGTAAAATATAAGGTTGTTTTCATACATTCATTTCACTGATAAAGATACATGTATATATAGCTATAACTTGAATTCTAATAATAGATAATATAAAATTTCATCTTCCCGTTCACACCAACATAGTAGAATCTTGATAGTACGCTAATTCTATTATTCCGCGTTACAATGTTTGATCAATGGAACTCAGCCTACTTTAATTAATTCACTTGATTGAAAAATGTTTGTTAATCCCACAAATGTGCATATAAGGCAATAAACACTATTCTTTTTTTTATCTGCCTACAAAAACTTGTGCATTAGTTCGATCCTCGTTTGTTCACAAATAACAAAATCATTTATAATCTTTTAAAATTCATTACATAATTTCTATTGTGCAATCGTTAACATTTGCAATTAATAATTCAAAATGCAAAACTTTTTTTATTAGTAATTAAGTAACAGTTTGTCATTTTAATTAGAAAATTCATTATCGTCAATTGAAGTTACATTTCAAGATAACATTTTCTTTCATTTTTTCTAGTTAGAAACTTTTTACCGATATTCTTATTATTTTAATTTTAACCGAATAAATACAACTATCGTTGTCAAAAGTCGAACGCACTTTCAACGATGCATTTGCACCTGCATACATATACATGATTACATAAATTACAAACTCATAAAAAAAGGATAGACAAACAAATGCTTAAGCAGTTGAAGAACCAACATCAATTTCTTTGTCACAAATTACATGGGCATTTCTTTTAGCAATAGTGATTTTAATGTAAAATTTAAACATTGATAATGAAAAAAAAAGGATTCAATTCGAATAAACAGATGTTTATCTTAAGCTAATCTTCTGAACGATTTTTCAGATCAATGGATCCGGGATCAATTCATCTTTGGACCTCAAAATATCGGGGGCAGTGCAAAGCCTGGCAGAGTTGCAATTCGAGGAAGAAGAAGAGGAGGCGTTTTACAATCGTGACTTGCCGGATCATGCGTGCAAATACTGCGGCATACACGAAGCCTCTTGTGTGGTGATGTGCAACGTTTGTCGCAAGTGGTTCTGTAACGGCCGAGGAAACACTTCTGGATCACACATTATTAATCATTTGGTTCGGGCTAAACACAAGGAAGTCACTTTGCACAGGTTATTTTTTCATTCTATACAATTGTTATCAATCAACTTTCAGTAGATTAGTATGAATGCTTCATTTTTGATACTAAAATATGAACTTTATTATTGCAGAGATGGACCACTTGGAGAAACCGTTTTAGAATGTTATTCTTGTGCTACAAGAAACGTTTTTGTTTTGGGTTTCATACCGGCCAAGGCAGATTCTGTTGTTGTACTTTTGTGTCGCCAACCTTGTGCTGCACAAAGTTCTTTGAAGGATATGAATTGGTTAGACCTCATTTTTGAACGTCAATTTAATATTTAGTTGAATATAAAATTTAATTAAAAAACATTTTTTAGGGATCAAGAACAGTGGAAGCCCCTTATTGAAGACCGCAGTTTTCTTGCTTGGTTGGTAAAAATACCTTCGGAACAGGAGCAATTAAGAGCGCGACAAATATCAGCTCAACAAATTAATAAACTCGAGGAATTATGGCGAGACAACGTAGATGCGACTTTCCAAGATTTGGAAAAACCAGGCGTGGATGAAGAACCGCAGCAAGTGTTGCTGCGGTACGAGGACGGTTACCAATACCAGAACATCTTTGGTCCGCTGGTGAAACTGGAAGCAGATTATGACAAACGTTTGAAAGAATCGCAGACTCAGGAAAACATCGAAGTGAGATGGGACGTTGGGTTAAATAAAAAAACCATCGCTTATTTCATGCTCGCGAAAACTGACGGCGATATGAAACTCATGCATGGCGACGAGCTACGTTTGAGATACTTGGGAGAGCTGCACAAGCCTTGGTCTGGCATTGGGCACGTTATCAAAATCCCGGATAACTATGGCGAGGAGGTGGGAATCGAGTTGAAAAGTAACTCTGGTGCGCCCACCGATTGCATAAGCAATTTTGTTGTTGACTTTATCTGGAAGAGCACTAGTTTCGATCGGTAATTTTATAACATCAGTTATATTCCATTCTATTTATTTTTGGATTCATCTAAAATATATCATTTTCATTTACAGTATGCAACAGGCGTTACGGAAATTTGCAGTAGATGATACGTCAGTTTCTGCGTACATCTATCACCGTCTCCTGGGTCACGAGGTTGAGGAGGTGTTGTTTCGCTGTCACCTACCGAAACATTTCAGTGGACCAAATCTGCCTGACCTCAACCGATCGCAAGTTTACGCAGTAAAGCATGCAATCCAGCGTCCTCTGTCACTGATCCAAGGACCACCGGGAACCGGTAAAACAGTTACGAGCGCCACGATTGTATACCAGCTGGTGAAACAGAACGGTGGCCCAGTGCTGGTCTGTGCTCCCTCCAACACTGCAGTCGACCAGTTGACCGAAAAAATCCACAAATCAAATCTAAAAGTTGTTCGTCTCTGCGCAAAGTCCCGCGAGGCTATCGATTCGCCTGTTAGTTTTCTCGCGTTACACAATCAGATCAAGAACTTGGAGACGAACACAGAGCTGCAGAAGTTGCAGCAGCTCAAAGATGAGACGGGAGAACTATCAAGTGTCGATGAGAAAAGATACAGGATGCTGAAGAAGGCTGCGGAGAAGGAGCTACTTGAGGCTGCGGATGTGATCTGTTGCACGTGTGTCGGTGCTGGCGACCCGCGACTCCACCGCCTCAAGTTCCACTCAATTCTGATCGATGAAAGCATGCAGGCCACGGAACCAGAGTGCATGGTACCGGTTGTGCTTGGCGCCAAGCAGCTCATTCTTGTGGGCGATCACTGCCAACTTGGACCGGTCGTTATGTGCAAAAAAGCAGCTCGCGCTGGCCTTTCACAATCGCTATTCGAACGTCTTGTGGTCTTGGGAATTCGACCATTCCGTCTTGAGGTTCAGTACAGAATGCACCCAGACCTTTCACGATTTCCCTCAAACTTCTTCTATGAGGGTTCGCTGCAGAATGGTGTTTGCGCGGATGAGAGGAAACTTTTAAAAATCGATTTTCCCTGGCCCCAGCCGGACAAACCCATGTTCTTCTACGTCACTCAGGGTCAGGAAGAGATTGCCGGAAGTGGTACGAGTTATTTGAACAGAACAGAGGCCTCAAATGTGGAGAAGATCGCCACAAGATTTCTCCGGTGCGGAGTGAAGCCTGAACAGATTGGTGTTATCACACCATACGAGGGACAGAGGGCCTATCTTGTACAATACATGCAATACCAGGGGTCGCTCCACTCGAAACTGTATCAGGAGATAGAGGTCGCAAGTGTAGACGCTTTCCAAGGGAGGGAAAAAGATATCATCATTATGTCCTGTGTGAGATCGAACGAGCACCAAGGAATCGGTAAGACGAATATCTTGATCAAACTTTTAATCAAAAACATTTTTCCATCAGAATATTAATGTATCTTTTTGTTGAAACAGGTTTCTTGAACGACCCTCGGCGTTTGAACGTGGCCCTGACCCGAGCAAAATATGGCATCATAATCGTGGGCAATCCTAAAGTACTTTCGAAACAGCCGCTTTGGAACCACCTCTTGAACTTTTACAAGGAACAGAAAGTCCTGGTCGAAGGACCCCTTAACAACCTTAAAGAATCCATGATTCAGTTCGCAAAACCGAAAAAACTTGTCAACGCCGCAAATCCAGGCTCGCACTTCATGTCTACTTCGATGTATGATGCTCGAGAGGCTCTAATTCCTGGATCAGTATATGATCGCTCCGGCTCACAGCTGAACGGAGCTCAAAGTCACAGTCCTTACTATCAGCGGAATGTTGCGCTCGACATGTTCAGTAGAACTCATGACAGTATCAGTTATATCAGCCCTGAACGAGCGCAGGCTGCGATGAATAATGTCCCTGTGCCGGTAGGCATGTTCATGAACATGGCTCATGTGCCACCTCGTTTCTACAACCAACATCAACAGGCCCTTCAGGCCCGTCAGAATCAACGCAATCGTCGTGAACAGACACAGAGTAAACTCTCCAAGATGGGTCCACGGTTTGGAAAACTGAGTCAGAACGAACCCAATACGCAGCCCTACAGCCAACCTGGTCTGCCGCTCACCCAAGGCACAACACAAGCCATGTCCCAACCAGGATTTAGCTTGTCTCAGCCAGGACTCTCGCAACCTGAATTGTCACAAGACTCGTTCGCTGTCGGAGAATTCCAGTCGCAGATGGACGGACTCCTTTCGCAGGACTCGACTTATCAGGTCGATAGATAGTCCGGGGTTTACGGTTTCGGGGTATACCACTTTCGATGTGTATTAAAAATAGAGACCTTCAGTTATTTAAAATCGAATTGACAAGTACACATATTAAATTAACAGAACTTACGAAAACATTTTGTTCCCCAAAAGTGGTATACTCTTTTTCATGATTTCACAATTCGCAATTTTCATTTTTTGGTCTTTCGTTTTTGCGACATTAAACTGAACCACTTTTGTTCATAAGTATATTAATTATTTAGTAATTTACATTCAGCTAAATAATTTACTTTTCAAAAAAAAAAAAAAATTATAAAGGTATCACATTGAAAACATTGTAACTTTAATTTGATATGCTTATAAAATAAAGATGGTAGCAAACTGAGAAATCGATATCAGTAGCACGTAAAGTAAATAAGAATCATAGGGTTCATAAATTCGTTGTATTAAAAAAACATGACACCTGGAATGAAGTCTTGAATAAAAGAACTAACGAGTATGAAAACATTATGATTGCAGGGCGACCGGACAGGATTTTACCAATCAGGACAGTCGCAGCCGGGAGGCCAGTTTTCTCAGCCGTACTGAGCCGAGGACGGGCGGCTGAGCAACGCATTAGCCATGCAGTGTCGCATGAGCGACTGAAGGCTCGTTCGGACCGACTCATCATTGACCAACAATAAACAAACACACTAACTGCGCAAACAGTAAAACGGCTTGACGATCGCACACGGCTCTTCAGTCGGCAGGGATCGTCGTCGCAACGCGAGTTGGACAAGTGGAGGGGGGGACAAGTGTGATTTGAGGGCGGCTTGGGAAGTCGCCGCTCAAGCGGGGCCCACCTCGGTGGAGACCCGACAACAAGACGCAAACGGGCTAACGTGGGACACCTTTTCGTTGCGCATTTTTTCACAGAGATGACACTTCTTTCGTTTTGTAATTTTCGCTCTCCAATATTATCGTCTCATTTTCGATTTCTATAATTTCAATCTCGCGCACTTGAATCTGTCGCGCACACCGATTATGAGTTGTACGATCATTTATTTCAACGGACGTGTGTGTCAAAATGTTTTGAAAGTGCAGTTGAAGCGCTGATTGACCTCCAAAATTCGACAACGGCACTCTGCAATTGTATATTCGCTCATCAAACGTGGATAAATAAAATCGTACACAGAGAAGATTAAACCGACAGATGCGTGCATGTCCTTTTGTTCGGATTCTTGCAGCACTGCTTAACTGCACTTTTTATTCTTAAATCTCTCTTTCTGTCCATTTTGTCTCTTTCGTTTTTATAGAAAATGTATAGCAATTATACATTGGTTTATTCAGTGCATTGAAAAAAAAAAAAAAAAAAAAAAAACATGAAATTATTATTTCAAATAAATATGAATTTATAGTCAGCGGCAGACTGATTATTATTTCTCATCCCGAAAACCATCTCTGGCATTGCGTTATAGTGGCGGGGCAAAAAAATTTGTTGATAAAAATGTTGGATCTTAATTAACACCTCATGAGAATTTATACTTGTCCCAGGTCATTGATCACGGAGAAATACGACGCGGCGAAATTCGCCAGGCGTGAGAATTTGCTGCACACAAAAAATGATACACTGTTATAGTTGAAAAAATGAGAAGAAACAGGAAGAAGGGATGTATCCGTCGAGTTCTCTCTTCTGTCTTAAAACAGGTGAGAGAAGTGGCCGCAAAGGAAGAGAGTGTGTTCTTTCTGATCGACGCCGCCGCAAGATTAGAGACTCCCAAATGAATTAAAAAGCAATTTTAATCTGAAGCAGGTACCAGTCTTTTAGACACGATTACCCTCGATAATATCTTATGAACGATACCGCCCTTTACGGGTAAGGGAATACGCGAGCCGAACGTACAAGCGAGACAGAAACGGATAGTTTAGCTCGACATAAGATAATGGAAACTTTATCGTAAAAGAACAATTTGAAGGATCGTAATGAAAAGAAGCTTTTATAAAGGATAATGAGCTTTCGTTTATATCGAATTTATAAACATTTTTTCACAAATCTTTTACTGTACACCAATCATCTTTGATTTCTTGGATTAAAAATTTTTATCAATCAAATTATTTGATTCATTCGGTCGTTGATTTTTATTTTCACTATTCAATAATAGTTGATTAATAAATAATAATAACATAAAAAGAATACTGAATTTGCAAAAATTAATTTTGGTTTGAGTGTTGCAAATATTGTCGGGGCGATCTCGATAAATCATCATCAAACCACTCCCCGAGTTCAGATTCTTGATATTGAGGAATGTAAAAATGTAAATCACACATTTCGGACAATTTTGTGGTTACGGAGATAAATCAAATAACTTGGAGGCAAGTAAGGCAGAGGAAACGAAATTTTTGTTTGCATCGTGTATTATGTGCAGTGTCAAAGACGGCGTGTCATAACGATTAATGTATGTACTTTGGGACTTTCTTTTTTCGTGTTGCAACGCCTGTACGTTTCATCTAACAAACCTATCATACTTTTGGGGCTATTGAAAACGTCGTTTCCATACCAAATTACAATATCAGTTTATTCAAGTCAACGATTTTTGATTATAAACTTTATTAATCTCGGGGGATATGAAAAGGTCGTCATAAAATGATTTAATAATGATCTTACGAGCGAAATTGGAGAATATTTTACGGATCAATTTCTCCCTCTTTCATTGGTATTGTTCAATTTCAGCCGTAAAATAAGTATAAGGAGACCGTTTTGTTTGCATCTTTGAGATTTTCGGGTCATTTAATAACAGTCGGCATTATATCCAATAAGTAGTCCATTACACGTAAACGCTGGTTCAAAACACGTTATTAATTCCTCGCGAAATTGTCCGAACCATCACGTGCAAAATACATTCGTTTGTGGCGTGCCTGTGTGTGTGTTGCAATTATGAAACAATGCATTGCATTTAATTACCTGGCACTAATCAAGATTCCGGTTCTCCTCAAGATGGATTCGGCATTGCTCGAATTCCTAAAATAAAATAATTAACACAAAATCTTCTACCAAGCATATTCAAAGGAATAAGTGTGTTAAAACAAATTTCATTAACATACAAATTTTAACGTATGTATTTAGTTTATAAATAATGAAATTTAAATAAAAGCCAAGTACGATGGAGTAAAAAATTGAACGAGAATTGAAAAGGGTTAGTTGATTAATAAAAATACTATTGAAATGATTACATCAAATATCTATTTATTGATATTCAATCAGCTTTTTCTGGTATATAATGCAAATTTTTGTAATGTTTTAAAATATCTTCTTATTATAAATAATTGTTAGCAATAGTCCAAAAGGGTTCAAATCGCGAATTGCCTTTCGTTCTCTTTTATCAGTTTGAGAAAAATATACAATATTTGACATTTTGTTTTTCATAAGAACGGTAAAATATAACTGAGAATACAGAAGAATTGCAATATTTATTTTTTAAATACAAAAAATTTATTATTTATTCAACAAAATTTATGATTAGTCTGATTTTCTTTTCTAGGATTATTATTATTTTTTTTTCAAGCATTACTTTTTTTCTATGCCTAATTACAGTCAACAATTGTATACTTTCATTAAAAAAGGATAAAATACACCTAAGACACAGTTTGGAGGTATTTGCATGTACGAATTTGGTGGCATAAAATTTTGTGCAACCACTTCAAATGAAAGAAAATTGAATAAAGAAAAAAAAACTACCGTCAGGAAATTGTAAAAAAGTTTGACACAAATTATTGTAAGAAAGTTGAAAATGGTACATTTTTAGTGAGATTTCCATCATTAAATGTTTATTATGATCTTAGCATATAAAATAACTGAAGTGTTTGCCCAAATTTTTCTCTGACACAATCTGAAATTGGAATAATTTTTGACTTTATTTTTTGGATCTTATTTATGTGTTCGATGACAAAAACGGCTTATACGTTTTTACGTTTACATATTTGACATAATCGAACGAGTATAACATTACAATTTGAATGAATTAATCTATTCATCTACAATGCCGGTACTTTATATAGAGATCTAATAAATAATATTTTAACTCTAAATAATGCTTATCGGTTCAATTTGTATGCCGAACAAATCTATTCCTATAATAATCATACTAAATTGCATGTCAATGTATTTTTTGCTTTTAAATATTATTTTAATTACAAATACTGAGCAGAAGGCATTAAAATTATAGTATTATGTACAATTTGTTTGCTTGTTATTTTATTTATAATACGGATTATCAAGGGTTGTATAAAAATTATTGTTAATGCATGTTTGCAGCTCTCAAAAAACTCGGCCTCTTAGATTTTAAAATTATAAAGTCTATATACGGTTTGCGATCGCAATTTTTTTGTTATCTTTACAAGTAAAAAGCGTCCTGTTCTCCACCGATGTTGATTAATTAATTATTACGGCTCGTATAAACATTTGGCAGAAAATTATTATAATTATTATGATTAATTCAATTTCTTTACATGTAATCAATATTAGTGTTATCGTAAGGAATAACATGTTTTTTTTATATTTCTTTTTATATTGCACCTACGTTTAATCAAAAGACTGAGACCAATAATCGTCAGCCGATTAGTAGCTCCTTTGGCGACGCCGAAAAAGGCATTGTCTGAACTCCAGGCGCTGTAACAATTGCCTTTAAGAATCGTTCGGATTCTTCCGAGCCAGGACTGGCAGTGAGACTGATACTGATTATTATTTATTATATAGGAGACTAGATTATTTGAATGTGCAAACCATTTTTTCATCATGACTTACAAATTAAACAAAATAAATAAATTAAAACTTATATTAAAAAAAAAAAACTTGTTTCAAGATTGAAAACTGATGAAGTTCTTATCCAAATTTTTCTGTGATGAAAAAATGGCAAGATGAATGTTGTTATGAACGATTATTCAAAGTTTGCACATTCTTTGCAAAATTACGTGCGCGATTATAATATGGTCACGTAAGAGTTTCTAGAGTGCAAAATAACTTACACAAGTTTATTTATCTCTTAAATTGAAGCGTACAATCAAATAATTCGTGAGGTATATGGGTTGTTCAGAGAAAATCGTATAAAAATAATTAAAAAAAAAAAAAAAAAAAAACATGGTGACAAAGGAAAATGTATACGTTTGCTAAAAATTTTGTCCGAAGTCTTACTTTTTTGTCGTCTAGTCTCCTTGATTCACTAAATAGCTTGTCAGTCTTATTACAGGTTTTTTTTTCTCTTCTCATTTTCCCATAAAATGATAGATACGCTAAAAATATTTGAATGCTGAGTTAATTATTGAGTTCTGTTTCTTTCTGTCGTTTTTTCAACGTGTATACGAATCGCCTCTTTAAACTTTGATTAGTTCATTGAATCAAAACGCTTTTGCGTTTCTTAAATTTTAAAAATATACAAGAGTAAGCTTCCTTTTCTGTATAGTTATGCTTTTTCAACAAAATTTTCATCTTCGTTCGGTAACAAATTGGTATATGAAATATTGTTGATTTGCCATTCCGCGGTCATACGGAAACTATTTTTTCTGTTCTGTTCTCTTCTTTTTTAGATTACGAAATCGAAATATAGTGAATATAGCAGAATTATTTAATTTGTACTATCGTTTTAATTTAACTAGAAAATTGTTTCACTGCATTGAATCGATATGAAAGTGCAAGTTCCGTGAGAACCTACGCGCAACGGACAACAAAAAATATCAAAAAATGATTCGAACTTAAAAATTAACGGTATAAAAAAATGGAATAAAAAAAATGTATACAAAAGATGAGAAATTCGATGTTGCAAAATGTTGTCGCACTTGTCATATCAGATTCATTGCGCGAACGGACAGTCTTTAGTACTGAGCCAACTTGTCGTGGCTCAAAATCTTAGCCGTCTCTCAAAAGAAGGGACGGTACGGGTTTTTTCTCTCTTTTTTTTCCTCTTAATAATTCTCTTAAACATTTCTGAACATTAATTGCACGTGTTTCAGTTTAGCGATGAGAGTGTCTGAATCGACGCCGTGACATTTCTATCGTGACGTGATCCTTGACGCGTTGAGACCTCCTGGGCTTTTTCGCGTTGTTCGAGGACTTTCTTGTTTCTATGACGATCAGCTCGCGCGGCTCCATAATACCCATGTTCGCGGTTATTAAACTATTGTGATGACTGATATTGAAATGCGGATTGTATTTGATGAAATTGAAGCACTCCTGTCGGCCGTGCGGATTCTTCATCGGCTTGCCCCATTTGTTGAACCCGAGATAACGTGAATTGTCGACGGCGCTTTTGTACCGCAGATACGATCCGTTATACACCTCGTAGAACTGACATCGAGAACTCTTACGTTTCCGCGGCTAGAACAAAACAATTTTTTCCATGCCTTTCATTTTATTCATCAATGATAATCAACTTAAAATAATCAAATTCAGAAATATGTTGAGTAAGATTGTTTTCAATCAATAAAATGCAGATAATTAAAATGATAAAAGATTGTAAATAAGATGAGGCTTTGATAAACAAAAAATGTGAATTTGTAATTCATGAACAACATTATTCTTATATTTATTTATTATTTTTTTTTTCAAATTATTCTCTTGAAATTTGAATTCACGTTCAAACTGAGATCTCATCGTAGGAATAATCTCGCCTTTAAAATTTCTATTTCCTCCTCATTAATACAGAAATTGGAGAGGGATAATTAGTCTCTAATGAAAGTGTTTCATAATAAAATTATCGCCGTATCTAAAGCACACTTATGAATATTCAAATCTGAAATTGTAATTTCTAAATTGTTATTCAAATCACTTCTGAATCTGTTTTCAAAACCAATTTTCTTAATTTGAATTGTACATTGTTATAACGATTCATCAATGCTGACTCTGTTAATTACAATATTTTCTTAGTTATATATTTTTGTTTATACATTTCTCTACGTTCGATCATTTTTGCAAAAAGAGGGCGTTAAAATATTCTTCGTGTGAAAAATTTCCAAGTGAAATCCTCATCGGCATCGTCAAAAGGACGATAAATATTTGGGGCTGCTTTAAATGTGCCTGACGGGAGGACGCCAAGTGAACTACTCGGAGAGTCCCAGACTCTCTGACGCAATCCACTTTACACCGCTTACTCTTGAAAATAATTCACTTGAAGGAGGAATATTATTTTGTTTACATGTTTCATTAGCTTCTAAACTATAAATGGACGCGGCAAAACTACGGCAACGTGACCGAAGAGACAACGCGTTGAAGTCTCTCACAGACTCTATTCAGTTCTTGGAAAACATTCAAATGAACTGACCGAGAAAACAATTTTTTATTCCAGCAGACTCTTAAAATATATATTTTCTGTATAAAAAATTAATGAACATTTAAAAAATCTCAGTAGTTATTCTAGATCGTCTTCCATTAATTTTTCTAAGATGTGGGAAAATTCTCCGTCGAGAAATGTCTTTAAAAAAATTGGCTACAATTTTGATTCAAAGTGTCAAAAATTACCAGTCCTACGAGTCGCCATCGTTTGTTGAAACAGATGTACCGTTGACATTTTTCTGCAAAAATGTACAGTTTCCCACTGAAGTCCTCAGACTGCGTTGACAACTTTTCTGCAATTCATAAAAACAAATAATATTTATTATAAACAAAATGAATCTGACAATACCATTATATTTCATCTCAGTCAATTAAATGAAAGACAAATAACAATAACAAAAATTAATCAACAAAAAAATGAAATGAACAATTTCCATTAAAATGCAAACAAAAAGAATTTAAAAGATCTTCACAATATTGAAAAATGTTGAAACTCAAATACAACATTATATTGTCGAGCAGAATGATGGAAGTATCAACGCCTCTTAAAGGCGCTTCAACATTTAATTAAGATGTATTAAATTACACGACGATTTTTGATCTTAGATGACTGAGGAAGAAGTTAGAAGGCAATCTGGACGTTTCACGTGAGGCGTAACTTATAATTTGTCACTGCGACTATTAATTTGTCTCGATGAAATTTCACATCTCAAAAATTTCTAATCTTTTACCAGGTGCCTAAATCAATCAATCTTTTGATTAATTTTCAGAAAAAAAAAAAATAAATAAAAAAATACTTTGATGAAAGGAAAAGTTGTGAAAAAAGTTAATCTTTGAATCCACCGAAACATAACTATATTAGATGAAAAAGGTGCGATAAAGCAATGATCGGGATATATTTTATTTTTGCAAAAAAAAAAAAGAGCATGAATCTTATTGGTTTTGGTTGATATCCACTGTAATTGACGAAGTACATTGGTATCCTGAGATAGGGATCGGACGTATGACAGGTGAAGTCTGGTTTGCCTACATGACACAGTAATGATACCTTTCGACTTACTGGTTATATTAATAATTAAATTCTCCGCACGGTATTGACTGCAGGCTTTGAAATATTATTGCACATATTTTGAAACCGCGTCCAATAAATTTATTTTTTAAATATCCCGCCATTATCGAGCGGCGCACGAAAACGATAACCCGATCGCTTGCTTTATACGACCAATGGCGAATGATTGCACTTTTTATGATAACGATAACTTTTGTAATGAACATCTGACTCACACAACTATAAGATGTGTAATCGACCAAGTGACTAATAATAAAAAGGAAGCTGGGATAGTCTCTTTGCATAACTGTAACAGCTTTCATGGGTAAACCCGATGCGAAATAATTTATGCGTGACTCATGCGCAAAATATCTGCCAATCAGATCTGCTCAGTTCTCAATTTCAAACAGAAAACACCGAAAAATAAAAGACAAAAATGAACATTAGAAACCAAAATTTTCGCATTTGAAAAAAGCAGTTTCACAGGATCGGTTGTGCAGCAAGACAAATTTGTCAAGATCGAATCGGTTAGACATTGGCAAAAAGTCATATTCTTAGATTGAAATCCGGGAGAAATGGTTCGTTTGTACTTTTTATCCAATGAAGCTGATAGAAAGTAGTGTTTAATTTATGATCTGCGTGTACTGTCTCATTTACCATTACTGCATGACTTTGTCACCAGTTAATCTAGTAGCTCGTTCGAGTAATAAACACTCGGGTTCACCTTAGGTGGATGCTCCACTTCCATAAGATTTTATTCGCAACAAACGTCCGTTTCTGTTGATTGATTTAGTTTTCGATGCTTTACGAGAGATCCGATGGCAAGATTTTTTTTTCAATCCCAACCGTAAAGTCCGCCGCGATCTCGGACGGATACTAAGTTACAAAACTCATTATCAGAAATAAAAAAAATGAAGAGGCCATTGTCAAAATATAAAATTAATTTGATAAAAACTTCCAAGTTACTGACGAGGCGACTCGGCAGAGAGGAAAGAGAGAAAAAAACTACCACCCAATTAAGGGAACAAAAACGCCTGCAGTTTTTTGACAAATTTTTTCTCGCCCGAAAATAATTTGAACAAGTTTGAGTTCCCACAAGAACATTAGCTTAATTGATTATGCAACTGGCAACAGAAAATGATCGTCGCGGTCATTTTTGTGTTACAGAAATATCCCAACATGATGAAGAGAAAGAAAATATATACATTTTCATGTTAATTCGGGGTTAAAAATATAGAAAGACATTATGATGATCGAGTGTTTCACGAGTGCCCTTGAAGGAAGATTTAAAATTTAACATTATACTGGAGAATATGCGTTTACTAAACTAGAAGTGATAAAAAATCTGCTAACGATTCTTAAAACTGAAACTCAACAGGGGTCTTCCACGGTCATTACATTCGAAGAACTCGAATCTTCACCTAGATCGGTCTCACGTCGTGCTACAAGTTTAACGATCAAGCATCAGGCGCAGTTGAACACACACACGCCCCGGCTTTTCGCAAAACTTATCATTCAAACGATTCTTCGTCAAGTGTATCTCCCGCGAGACGGAATGTGCTCAGTCCATTAAATTTAAGTGTAACTTTTATGTGCTAATTAACAAACTTTTCAACACTATATCAAAGAATTGTTAATGCGGTGATAATTGAATAACAACTTACTTAAGTAGTCAAATTACTCAAAATAAGTTACGTCAAGGAAAAGAGAGACAAAGCATGGACACTTGTTACATTTGCCGATTTTGCGTTCAACTTTTCGCTGCTTTTGGATAGGAACACGCTACCGAACATTTGTTTTTATTATAAGTTGTATTTCTGATCTGCGATGTTTTTTTCACCTTTCTCAAATCAAGTTGACAAATACAAAGTTGGATTATAATTGGAGTTACATGAGACAGAAAAAATTATAAATGAATGGGAGTTTTACGTAAGTCAATAAAATTTAATTTTGTTTGTATGAGATACTCACGGTATGGCGCATTGATTAT
Organism: Trissolcus japonicus; assembly: GCA_030522925.1. Classification (NCBI taxonomy): domain Eukaryota; kingdom Metazoa; phylum Arthropoda; class Insecta; order Hymenoptera; family Scelionidae; genus Trissolcus; species Trissolcus japonicus. The sequence goes on along the minus strand of JAPYZS010000219.1, from coordinate 171,350 downwards.
ATTGTGCCCAGTAGCTTTCACTGAACGACCTATTACGGTAACGTTACCACTACTGCAAGTCGAATATAAACTTACAGATCGCACCATTGCTGGTACACCACCACACATTACCATCTGCAATGTAAAAGAAAAACAAAAATAAATTTTCACTCGGTATATCATTGAATTGTGTTGATGTAACATGACCTGACCAAGTTTTAAAATTGTCCTCGCGTATATCGTTTCTCCGATTCAAAAATAATATCTCGCGGTAATTTTATTCGTCAATCTGGATTGAAAATGATTGAAAACAAACAGTTCGATCTAGCCGTTTTTTCTTGTTTTTTTCATGTTAGGAATTATAATTTGGATGATAATTCAGAGATTGAACATTTCAAAAGTTTCGAAATTGATTGATTTGCATTCCACGAGTTCTTTACTTTGAGGCTCCAAAAAATATATGCGTAAAAAAGACGAGAGAACCAATGAGAGAGGCAAATTTGGTTTGTACATTCAGATAAATTTATGAGAAAAATACAGCTTTTTTAACGGATATTGGCGAATCTACGAGGTTCTTTTTTTTTGTTAAATGGTTTCGTGCTAATTTACAGCAAAAACTCGTTTAGTTGAGTATTCAAAATTGTCGTTATATAATCTCTAAATAGTCATGCCATGTTAGGTGTTTTTCAATTCTGTTTTGCTTAAAAATAGAATAAAATTCGATACTCTTTGATTGAATAGTACCAGTTGGATCTGGCATTGGGATGGGACAGTTCGCATGCCGCAAGCTTCTAGAAAAAATTGGTTTTACTCTTTGAATTCTGCGCGCACGTTGCATGCTTTCATTTCGTACTGATTTAAGCCAAGTTCACTAAGAATGCTGGAATTTGTCTAATGACGCGTGGGTCTAGACTATATTCAAGTATGCACAACATTCCAATGCTAATTCCTCGCTGCTCATATATACATTGTATATTGCATTGTTACTATTTTTTTTTCAAGAAAAAAAACAATTCCGTTTAAAACTATCCCTGTAATGTGATTATCATTTTTTTTGTTAAACGTATTTACTATTAAATTATTGCGAGCACTATCATGCATTTAATTGGAATAGGAGAGCAAAACATAAAACTACTAATAGAGGCTTTTATCCTTTCAGCATAGATAATTTTAATATGAGTGAATCGCTATCGAAGCCATTTAGTTATTAAATTTTGAGGCATATTGACATTGCTTTTGATCATTAGAATGAAAATGAATTGTTTAAATCTCTAAAAGTTGTTAAAAAAATTACAGTAATGAATAGTGCAATAACAATAATTGTAACGATTAATAATTCTAATAGAGCGATATTATAGACAGCTTACCAAATGTGAAATTAACTTTATCAGAATTGCAAGTTGTAGTATCCTGAAACAGAAAAAAAAGAGACAAAGTTGTAAATGTATGTTTTCCAGCCGAGCAAATAGGATTAGTATAATTGACATTCATTACATGACTTGGAATGAATATTTTAGACATAATATTTTCAGCAAATCCCCGGCCGTCTAATACAGGTGGTTAACAGAAACCGACCGAGTGATCACGGATTACAAGATTCGCAGCGACAGTTGCCTTGAAAAGATGAATAGATATCGTCTTAACTGTCAGTTGCAATAAATGTAAACAAAACTAAATTGCACGTCTCACGTCAGTTCGATCCTGCATACAGTTACTGCTAACAAAAGTACGATTCTCATTTTCAGAGACAATTTTGATGACAAAAAAGGAATAAACAATATAATAATGAAATCTGTGGAATTTGTCCGAGGTGAAAAGCTCATTCGAGATTGCTAACATGCGTTCATTTAACACGCGATAATCAGGGTGTCATCGAAGGAGGCGCTTTTTAATTCTTCACACACTGCAATATGTCAAAAGAGTGAGGAATGGGTTTCTCTTTGTTATTGCCAGATGCCACGGGAAGAGATGATTAAATGGCTCGTGAACACCGGGTGATTAAAACTTCATTTTTCAATCTCCATCACTCACCTAATTGATTTTTGAAATTTTCTTATTCACATCTTTTTGAGTTGGGTTGATATCATTACGATTGTCTCGTTGACCGGGATGAAAACCAAACTCTCAATTATGCTAATCAAGTATGTATAAACGTATTCTTCAAAGAAAAACGAAAATGAGATACAAAAAAAAAGGTATTAAAGAATTTTAAATAATGAATGTTGATAAACTAATACCAATGAACGAAACTTGATTTTACTAGTTATCTCGTGGTATTGTTAGTGCAAATTCAACTTTAGATAGTAAGATACTCATACATGTAATAAAGTACTGGAAGCACATTTAACAGAACATTATTTGACTTTCAAACACTCTCAGATACAATTTAAATAAATTATACATTTGTAGATGCATAGTGATTATTTACCAGTTTGAAACAGATTATGAAAATGTTTCACATTTTGATGTGAAAGGGTAAGGTAGAGTAGAATTTTATAAAAAAAAATGTACACAAAAAAATGATTGACTATATTAAATCAGATTCAGTGAAATAATCATGATTTTAACATAGCAACTTAAAAAGTTGAATTTTTTGTCCGCAATAATATAGTTCTGGTAGATAATTTAGACAAGTCACTTAAGGTGTAATTTTAGAATGTAGTAAATTATTCATCCCAAAAGTTTTCGATCATTCCGTTAACAGCATGAAATCTAGCGTTTAAATGATATTACAAACAGAATAACTGAATTTCAGATACACCGGCTTTAGTATTGCGGCTCAGGTTGTTCCGCAGGACGTAATCGAATGTTACGCATTTACATAACTAATGCACTCAGTTGAGCTACCTGTTGCCGAGATTTAGTCGCCACCTTTTTCAGACTTTTTTATCTCATCAATTCAGGATTTGGTATCGTAACTTTGAAAGTCGGTTTCCGATGCCGATCGCCTCCATTGTATTCCAAAGGCGGAACGGTTTTTCGGCTTATCTCAATTGTCGGCGATGGTTTGGACAAATTTTAATCGACTTTAATGGCCCATTAAAATAAGACTTTTGCAAAGGCCCGTTAACTATCTCAATTGCAAATGAAAAACAATTTTTACGTAATTCAATCTTTTTTACATATTATTATTATTTTTATTATTATTACTATTATTATTAATATTATTTTGTTGCAAACTTTTAAATTTATGTATCCTTGCCGGAACGCTTGATTTATAAAGATGTCAACCAACGTTTCATACTAGACACTGTAAAAAGTATGTAAACAAAATACTTTCAAAAAGACAAACATCATAAAGTTGTCGGTCGATTGACAGGCAATCCGTGCAACGTTCGGAATGAAATATTCCATTCAGAGATAAATCTTAGAAACAGCAAAGCAAATCTACCAAGGTTTATATGTTTTGTTAAGTTTGTAAGAAATTTACTAAATTGGCCACCATCATCAAGCATTCCACATAATTTTGTTAAGTAAATATATAAAAGCCTTTTTGGGAAATATTTCAAACAGTTTTGGTATTAAAATGATATCCAATTTTGGCATGATTTTTGTAAGTGATATTTCTTAAATACCAGAGAAAAGAAAATGAATTCTCTTGTTTTTGAATAAAATGAGGTATTACTGTTTGAAAAGTTTTCAGACATATCTGCAAGGTTCATGTTGGCCTTGCAAATGTGTGGTTTCCACTTTGTGACTCACTGCGAAAAGTTCAGGTCGTTCTTCCGAGCTATAGCCAATACAATATTACGATTGTTTTTCAAAGACAGTTCAATGAATTCGCGTAAGGATTTCAACAACTTTCCCATACTGCAATCTCCGCTTCGAAACTGACGAGTCGGACAAATATTGAGCATTCGCAAAAATAAACAACGCCAGATAAATCACAGTTTTGCGTTTCGTAAAAGATTTTATAATCGCGGAATGGTTTTCCATTCGTTTGAATCATATTGTCTGGCGAATTTAATGCGACAGCACGACGCGCGGAATGATTGTTTTTATCGTTACGACGTTTGTCATAATGCCTAAATAAAATGAAGCACCGATTCGAACGTCCCATAAAAATGTAATGCAATTTTATGTAAAACAAATTGTACAAAGTGTATATAAACCATAGTCTCGCAAAATATTTTCCTCCGTGTTTTTGGCTAGGTAGATTTTCGTCGGGTTGATTTATTTTTCTCTGATACGATACATTAACTTTTATTGCAGTTTCCAAGCTCTGAAAAATTTACTGCAATCTCTTTTAAAGGTTATAAGAATCTTCAAAACACATTCGTTCTTAAATGACGCTCAAAATGTATTCCACTTTGTTATTAGACAAAAAAAATGTTCAACCTCCAAACTGAAAGCCAAGTCAATTAGTTGTTCCTTTTTTTTCTCCCCGAAAGCTCTTTATTTTTCTCGCCGACTTTAAACATATTAATAAAAATGCATCGGAAATTTAACGCAGTCCCTTCGCTGCAGTTTCTGATGTAAAATTACAGGAATGTGACAAAAATGACATTACTTATTTACACGACTGTGCGTACGAGTGCTCTGCAAACAAGGTAATGTATTTATAGAGGAGGTACACTGCAACTTCGTGTTCTTTTCCTTTCTCTCCTTATCATTCTTTTCTCCTTACTTCGTTTTTTTATCGTCGGTTAAACTCCGACTAAAAGAAGTATACTTATCACCAACTGTTATAAATTAACATTCATGCATTTTCAGTAGCCACGCGGGTTTCTTTTTTTCCTCTCTCTTTCTCTCTCTCTCTCTCTCGGCACAAAAGCAGACCTTCTAATTCGTCAAAAATTATGACCACATTTTATTGTCAGCTATCGGTTAAATTCAACGCCGGGAAAAAGTTTACTGGAATTTATTGCCGTGTCACGTGTCAAAGCATTTTGCAATATTTGCTCTACTGCATGGATAATTACAATGTTTTTTTGTCATTTCTCGCATATATTAGACGTATTTTTAGAATGTCAGGCTCTGAAAGTTTATAGTTTGAGCCTCTATCTGTTTATGTTGATTATACAGCGCGGAACTTGTCAGGAATCCTTATCAGTCTGTAAAGTAAAGATGATACGAGACTCCTAACAAGTTCTACTGTATTGTTCAAACAGTTATTGTTTATCAAATGCAAATTAATCAGGATCATTTGATTTTGGTATTGTCTCATTTACTTTGCTAAAAAAATAAAAAATAAAACATTTTATTAAAAAAAGGAGATATAATAATAAAACCTATTTGTCTGTGATAGAAAAACGAAATTTCAAAATGTTGGAAACTCTTGTTGAATTGTTAATAAAAATTTATACAAATGGATTAGTTGCAGGCTCGTTTACAATTCCACTCTCATACGCCACTTGTAAGCATTACTGTAAACGATCGCTTGAGTTTCAACCTCTATGTTTGTGAGTCATGCATGGAATGAACTTTGAGTGATTCTCTATAACATATGATGAATCCGTTCAACTTCACCGGACTTAATTGAAATAAATTATTGACATTTTGTACACTTTTTTTGGCGGTTAATTAAAACAAGTTAATGTTCTCATGTTCAAGTGAGTTGTAATTGTTTGTCTTGTGATCCTGCTCAACTTCAACCAAGTATATTTTTACTTTTACAACAAACCTTGACTGAACCTTAACAGAAAGCTTAAAAAACCGGTCGCGCGAGTACAAAAGAGTGTTTTGTCACGACGCACCATTTGGTGAGGTCAGGATTCCTATTGCTCGTCGTATAGAACATAACTTCTATTGTTCCTGCAATACAAATGAAGATGACATATTTTTGAACCAAACTTGAAGCTGATGGGAAAGAGAAGAATCATCCGACCGTAACTGGCCTGAAAAGTTGAATCACTTTGAAAAGATTTTTTTTTTGCAAAAGTTGAAATATTAAAACAATTGTTCAACTTGTGTTTTAAAAAATTAGTAAAAGTCACTTTATTTATAAACTTTTGTGTAACAGAGAAAGTTTCTTTGCTAACTAACAAATTTTCAGCTGAGTATTTTTCAACAAAAATGTATTTGTTTAATTTCATTTACTCTGAAAAAAAAAATCCCTCAATGTGTTTGTCTAAGCCATCACTGTGTTTCCATCATCTCGAATTTCTTGTAACTCTCGGGAGAAACGGAGAAATCGAGGCTGCGATTTTTCGCGACCATTATTTGTTCTACTGGAGAAAAAAAATTGTTACAAAATTGTCAATGAAAGAAAGTACAAGTTGACTTGTAATCGCCAAATTAGCATTATAAAAATGTCGCCTTACATTTGGTGTGTTGACTTTTATTGAGATATAAGAGAGAGAGAGAGAGAGAATTTGTTAAACAAATTTGTATGCGACCTAAATCACGTGACAGGAGCAGTGTTACCAGAAGAGTGTAGAATGGTTGAGAATTAGTTGTACGTGACATTGACAGAGGCCCCGCCCGTTGAGCGCGGATGTAATTATCTAAATACGCCCGAAATGAATAAAGGATTTAAGAGGCCCGTCAACACATATCAAAGGAGGATGCAATATGTATGAATGTAACACAGGCAAAGGCCTGAGTATCCCTGGCGCAAAACATGCTAGCATCTCACGAAGCTTACTCCCCCTACGATTTTCTTTGGTTCACCCCAGTCAATGGGACTCGATGCAAGTTTTACTGTGCACTCTTCAACTCAAGTGTTTTTTTGTTTGTAAATACCAGGAATCTTCTTCCCTTTTTCACGTCGAATACAAAGGTCACTTCTGATTGTTCTCTTCTTCTATTATTTATCAAAACAAAGGTGTTGGAGTCAAACCTTATGGTGTTATGCATATCATATTGTTTTGCTTCAACTCAAAACTTTGTTTAAAAGTCATTTGTTACTCTCTCCTCTTGCATTTAAAAGGGTCGGGGTTATTTTAAAGAAGACAACTAAGTTGCTCTGCACTCTTCTTATAAGACTGTTCGTTCCAAAGCTAAATATTGTTCATTGTTCATCAGGTATACCATAACACTTATAATATATTCCAGATCGGATAGTGTTTCGCGATTATTGTTAAATAAATAATATCGCTGAACAATGACGTTAAGCGCGCTAATTTAACTTGACAGAGTAACATTTTATTATGTTATGTGTTACTCATATTGATTTTTCTTCCCGATGCCCAGTTCTACTTTAATCACTGTTGCACACCGTTATGCGCATATCGTGGTTGTGATCATATGCTGAGAAAATACGATTGACAACAAATGTGTGCATAACAGTGCAGAGAAGGTTAACATCGTCGAGCAAATACGAAACGGTTTTTTTTAATTATCCCATCCAAAGTACCAGTTACAACATTTAAACAAATCCTCGAAATTTGGCCAAAATCGTATTTTTAAATTTAAAAATAAGCGACAGTTTCCTTTTTAAATTTCCTGTATAAAATTGCATGTGTTTACAAAATTTAAATAAACAAAGGAAAAATATAAGTACAAATGAGTTTTCATGATATACATTTTTTTTCGAAAATTCATGTTTGTCATGAAAAGCTCATATCATGATGGACTGTTTTGTTTTTTTTTTTTGTAAAATGCATCAATTTTCTTATGGTTGGAATCTCTTCGTCATCTCGGTTATAAATATTTAAGGGATAATATTGAATTTAGTTAAAGAGTACAATTGATGTAAGAGACTTCTCGGTATGAAGGAGTATGCATTTAACCATCACATCGACTATGTATACACTTGGGGCATATATTATAATCGACATTATCTACAACCAACTTTTTAGACATAACAATCTAAACCGCATTACAAGTGTTTATCTACCTACACTTTGTAATGCTCTTATATGAGCGTACATTTGCAAGCGAGAACGGCATAGCCGGTATGCAATAAAAATCTATTTTGAGATCCAGCTTGTTAACTAACTTTTTTTTACAAGACTCATTGCGAAAATTAAGATTTCATGCTAGAGAATAAAAAATGTTGTGCGACCGAGTTTATAGATATTAAATCAAGATGCAACTCAGTTTTCACGTGACAAAGGAGGAGGTTGCAAAAAACAACAACATTGCAAAATGCTGAGAGTATCGCATTACTGAGAATTTTTCATCATTGATTTATCACGAGACTTTAACGAGAGTGAATAACACGGCTTGGAAAACCTCAGTTGCGAAATTGCGCTTATGATTTCTAATAATTCTTTTCTATTTGGATTTATGAAGACGTATTAACAGAATAATATTGAATAATTATTCGAAAAGAGCAACGTGGTATATCTTCTTCTTTATCAGCATAAATCCATTTGATTAAAATGTGGTCGCAGAATGAAGTCATTAAAAATTGTATAAATATAAAACATATATGAATACATAAATCAACGTCTTTGGTTATTACATATCAGATGTGAGAACTGGAAATTTGACTCTACCATCATCGTTCATAAACCAACTTTCTGTGACAACGATGACATTATGTTAATTAGTTTTGAGGAAGTTACTATATGAGCTCGTGAAATGCAATATCAAGGACTAATCTTTAATTATAATGTTAACTCCTATTCGTATTTTGTTCTTCGGTAAAGTGCCAATGTGTTAACATGATTTCGAACAAGCATACGTCATTCCCATCACTCATAAAAACATCTCCTGAATAAAATTTACATACGTTGTTTATTTTGATACATTTTTATGTATCGCACCTTTCTCTGCGCTTTCATTCACAAAATTATGGAACAAGCAAATGAAACCACATCAACGCACGTATAAAAGAAAAACTTGAAAAAAAAAAAGACAAAGACCGAAAACAAATTTATGGAATGATTTATCATCACATTATTTAGTGTGCAATTAATTAATTTGAAAAACGTTACGGAACGAACCGTAAGATGAGAAAAAAAAAGATTGAAAAATAATTTTGGAACGGAAAATTATAGGTTATAGTCATAAAAATAAAGTACAAGTGGTTCAGAGGATGAAAACTCGCATTATTAACGATGTTAAAACGCTATAACTGATAGCGCATCGGTTGATCGGGAGGTACCTGTTCGGTGCGCTCGACACTGTTATCATAGATTCAATTAAAAATCAACTGAAAAGCCTTTTCAACAATAATTCGATATTGAAATCGCATTCGAAGGCAATTGATTGCTAAAATATTTCATTTAACTTGAGTGCTCTAACATGTTAAATAATTTTATTTAAAATTTTTATAAACAAATATTTTTATTATTTTTTTTTTAAGAAAAATGTTGCTAGTTACTGCGGTTTATTACCGCAGTGCGAATCACCGTCAAAGAACCCTCTGTTTCGCTAATCACTGTTGTCTTTATATCCGAGCGACATCTCAGAAACGATGTGACGAAAAGTGACATCCTTCATTGAATTATGACATTTTTAATTTGCCCTTATGTGTTGACCCGCTTTATTCGACTGAATGAATATATTGCTACTGTATCAACAGCTTTAAATTGATAAAGTGTATCACTTTATTATACACATTATTTCATACATTGTGTTATTTCTAGGGGATGTTTTTTTGCAAGACAAGAAATATTCAAAATCCATTAAAACAAAAAATAACATAATAGTTCTGATAATTTTCATTTTATATTTTTTTCATTGAAATATTTTTTCTGCAAGATATAAGGTTCAGTTCCGATAAAGAACTTGACATTTTTTCCCCTTCTAATTTCTTTTCATGTGGTAGTTATTGATTAGAATTGTTATGTAGAACACGAGCGGAAGTTATACTTGAAAATCAGTGAAATATCTAGAACAGCTGGTATTAGCGTTATCTTTGAAGTCGACGGAAATCCCGAATCAATGAAATCCTTGAAATCGTAGGAATTAGTGGACAAATGGGGATACTGGAAACCGTCGTGCGTATCTGTAATCACTGGAATTGTCATATCAATCGCACTCAAATCCTGCCTAGCTTTGTGCTCAGATTTTTTTGATCCAAGATAAAAGCTTTCAATCACTCCCATTTGCCAATTTCGATAACCCTTAGAATTTTTCTCTTCCAGTATTGTTCGAAAGTAAAGGAGAGATTAAAACTAATATGTCCTTTAGAATTTCCCCAGAATTACCACAGTTCTGATCCCAACAAGCGAATTTCCATTACAATTTTAATTACACAAAAAAATAGTTCATCTGAATTGAACAAGAAAACTGTTTTACAATCATCATTAGATTTATCTGAAAAGAGATTTGCAACTTTCGGATGTTTGTTTCAGAACGGGGTTAATCGTTTGTGCAAATATCGTCGGGTTCAAACAAGTTCGAGTTGAGTTTGATTCAGAGAAATTATCGAGCGCTGGAATGTTATCAAGCACTCGAGTTCAATCAAGTATTATTGATCTTTTTTTTTTTTCATTACAATAATAGAATTGTTAAATTAAAAACAAAAAAAAAGTACAATTCATCTGGTGATTGGCAGGTTTTAAAAAATGAACGAAAAAAATGCGATGAATTTGAAAACAACATTGAAGATGAAAAATTAATCATCTCATTTCCTGTCACGTAACATACGAGTTTATAGCATGTTGTCTTGTGTGATTCTTGGGTATTTCACCGCGACTTTATTTATTAGTCAGCTTAGCCTTCTTTTGATTGAATACGCTTCATTCGAAAGGTATTTTAATTGCACCTCATGCTTATCTCGAATGTAGTTCTTTATCAGAAATTTATCATCCGATTTCCCTGACTGACAATTATCTCCTTTCAATAATCACCGTGGTTGCTGAATGTCATAATCTCCTATTTACTTATTATATTAAGCGACAAAAAGAAAAAACTCCGCTATAAAATTATTATTTGTTGCGCGAGTTACACGCGTTACATTTGAAATAACTCGTCGAGCACGATAAAGCGTACAGAAAATTGATTGTTTTTTCGTAGTTAAACCTAACAACTGATAAAGACTGTATTTAACATTTCAATTATAGTAAAAGCCTGAACATGTGTTTGTTTTGTTTGACAAATTGTGTAATTAATCTCGAACATGTCTCGATTATGATAAATGGGATATGATAAATTTGAGCATAAATTTAATCCTACATCTTTTAGAAATATTTATAATACCTTGAATTAATATTAATAGATGTTAATATTTCGATAGTTCGATACGAAACTGAACTATTTCTGATGATGCTTTTGTTAAATAAATAATATAAACCAGAACTGACGATCGACTTGCGGGAAAAAACGAGTTGAACTTTTTATAGCATTGGCTTATCGACTTGATGGCTGCACGTATCTGAATAAAGTACGAATTCACTTTGAACGTTTCACAAGAAATCTGACGTTTCCGGAATTGCTTCTGAAAGTAACGCAGATATAAAGTAACCACAAATAATGCGACCATAACTTATTCGGACATGTTTTGATGTTGTTTTATATCTACGTCAACGAATGTCTGGGACCCGAAGGCTCCATAATACATTTTCGGCAACTCAACACTTTACCTAATTCCATTATATATTGAAATGTACTTTCTTACTTATATATTTCACTTTTTTTTATTTCTGAAAGAAACATTATCGAACATACAAAAATAATAATAAAAAGGGGTTTAAGAAGTGTTTAATCGACAAGTTTTTTGTAATTAAAATTTTTTTCCGATCATATGACACATTGTTGATAATATGATAAGAAACTATACCAAAAATTAAAAATTGTATGGATCTGTTAGTGTAAATCATAAACAAGAACGAGTTCAATTTCAATCCCATTAAACGTTAAAATGAAATCAAAATTTGTTTGGCACAAAAATGCGAGATATTCGAAGAGGCTGATGATGATGATGCTTATCGCTTTCGCTTGATTCCCGACCAAAATTATAGTGCAGTTCCTATTGCAGTTAGTCGGAGTGCACAATAATTTGTTCACACAATAAATGAATATATTAAACGATGATATTCATCTGCAAGATACTAAATCAGTTTAAATAAAAAGTGACATTAACATACTTTAATCTTCATTCAAACCAGTTAAGTGTGTCTCTGGATACATGATACACTGAAACATGGAAGATATGACACAAAAACACATGCAGATGTGATGTGAGGTATAGTTTTACCGTAATCAAAATAAGTTCTTATATCTGATAAGAATCTTGCAGTATGCATTATAAATTCAAATAGATTAACCATTTATTAAATTATAACTATACGAAATCTCGAACTGCAACACAAGTCGCACGTTCGGTTAACACGAACCCGACGAGAATTTCGGGAATATAAAAGAGAGTAAGTTAACCATCCTTAATTTCGTATATTTATTGAAGACTTTTCTGCATCTTCCCCGTCATCAGAACATTTACATATTCCAAATGAATTGTATCTGCTGTTTTCTGTTTGACAATCGCGGGAATGGAAGATAAAAAGAAAAAAACTGATGAATAATATTTATAGGGGAGGATGTTTTTTTGAAAGTAGATTTATTTATAGTTCGAAAAAGTGCTCCCGAAAAATGAGCTCGGCGTCGTTTGATGGATACGCCGAGCCACTCAATATAACAGGATTTTAGGCATGAAAACAGATAGTGAAAGAGGTTACCATACATTGACTCACGTGACGGCGTCGGCGGCGCGTCCGAGAGTTATAACTAAATAAATCCTTCCCTGATAAAACTGTGCAGTTCAATGGAGGATAAAGACATCATGGAAAAATCAGCAAAAATTGATAATAAAAGTGAGGTTTATACTGGATGTTTAAACATCCAAAGCCGCCGATCTTTTTCCATCAATAAAATCGTCATTCTTAAAAATTACAAAACTTATTTTTCATTATCTGCAAGAGTCGTTTGTAAAGGTCATTTCAAAGCAGAAAGTTGAAAAACTTTGACCGAAATAGATGTCAAATGTATGCCGTCAGAGAGATGATAAAAGAAGTTGGTTTTATAGAAATGTTTTTAAATTTGTTGAAACCGCCCGCCCGAGCAGATTCAATCTGGTGGGTCTAACAAAAAAAATGCCTTCAGAATCCCCCGATCGAGTCGAAAACATCTCTATGAGATCTAGATTTCATATCAGAAATTGGTAGTTAAGACCTCACAAGATTTATTGTTCGATATCGTGCACGACCTTGTACAAATCGGCACAAACTTCGGGATTCGAAATTCGGTAAAGCTTCTATCTGGAGATCGGAGATAAGATGTCACAAAAGAATCGGAAAGTGTTTTGAATGTTGGATTGCAAGAAAAAAAGGGATCGCTCGAAAGGGAAAAAAGGGGGACAATTTAATAGAATTATATTTTTACGAGAAGCTAAGTTGTGAATATCGTTTTAATATCATGGCTTAATTAATGGGCTTGGGTTGAATTCAAAATAAATGTTTTCGGAGCCCGAAAAGCCGACGACTTAGTCACGATGTATAAAACACTTTGAAACATGTTCCCCAGGGCCCGAGAGCTCGTGTAATGACGATGCAGTAATATTGTCCAGAGATTGCGTAATTGCGGATGAGCAAGGACATACCGAGATAACCCTGACAGCAGCAATCTAAATTTGTACCCACCTCTGAAACCGAGGTTTCAAACATTCCTCGCCTTTTTGACTATCAATAACTAATCTGATTAGCTGTTACGAAGAGATTACTAAGCAACTCGTCGACCGTTTATCGCCGACGTTCACTTTCGATCGGTCAAAAATCATGCAAAGTCAACGCTGCGAATTCCTGCTCCTCAAAAACAGTCCGATTAAGATAGACGGAACTTGATAAGTGAATTTCTGATTGAAGAGCCTCGAGAATAAAAATCCTGGCTGGTGTAAAAAAAAAAAAAAAAAATACCTGTAGATACCCAGATTGGTCTGGGATCTCTTCAAAAGTATTTAAATTTGTCGAAGGAGGGAACAAAATGACAATGAGAGAAACAATTGCATTGTTGATTCAATATCTGCGTACAAGTCGCTCGAAGGAGATAAACTTCTATGAATTTTTTTTTCGCAATGCCATAAAAGACTATAAAGTTTTATTTATTTATTTTTTTTTTTCGAGTAAATTTGAGATCTGGCAATTTCTGTCAAATAAAAAAAGTCAACGGGATCGAGAGGGGGAAAAAGTGGATACGTTTTCTGAGAAATGTAAGTTAGACTGTTCGCATAAATAAAATGCATTAAAGTTGTGAAATTAACGGAACGTTTATAATTTTTATGAAGCGAATATCTGACAATTGCAAAATCAGGTAGTAATATGAGACAGCAAGGATTTAGATAAGAGCACGATATGCTTTTGCGTGAAAGTATCGGTGGAAAAAATGTATTGATATATGAAGTACATACAAACTTGTGGAATACATTCGAGTTTACAATAGTCGCCACATGCATATGCATTGCTCTGATCGGGCACAATAATTATGAGCCCACATCTATACACAAGGTCGCGTGAAGCACTGGAACTGTAGTTTTACCCTCGATGGCTTTCGAAAATTTTACCTCCGCAAAATACATCAGAGACGCATTATCAAATTCTGGTTTATGCTATCTCACGTTACTACCACTCGACTGTCTCATATTACAGCTAATTTTCATTATTTTTTGTCCATTACATCGCAATGAAAAACAAAATGGATGACCAATTTTTTTAGGCCTATAACATGTTAACGATGAGAAAATTTGAAAACTTTGTGTTCGGAATTTTATAACAAGTTCAACGTTACGAGAGGCACAGGGTCTCAAAATTATGTTTCTCCTGTTGCTACTCCGTACATGCGATGATGAATCATAAAAAAAAAAGGAAAACTAATATGTGCGATTAAGCAAATCAAAAATCCAACTTTCCTCAGCCTAGCGAATAAAAAAATTCATGTCTAGCAAAAAAGCGAACTTGGAAAAACAAACAAAGATAAAAAAAGAGAAGAATTTGGCATTCGGCATGCATAACATATTATTTTTTGCCAGTTTGGAATTTCGAATTTTTTTCACTTTCGGTACAAAAGTATTTGTTTTTTCAGCGTTGAAATTTAAGCACAGCGTCTATCAGAAGTGTTTTGTCTCTCTGTATTTTTTTCAAAGATAACGTACGTGCCCACACGCATATGTATATACATTTGCAACCAGTTGCGAGTTAATAATAATGAAAAAATTGCACTCCACATAACGCAATAGAATAAATACACATATCACACGGACGTTAACCATCTCAAATATCATTTCAGGTCTTTCGGTTACGTTAACTTTGAATTTGATATTTTTTATATTATAAATTATAAAAATAGAAAGAGTCATTGTCCTATCTAAAATCAATGAAGAATTATTTCAAATAAATTGAATTGTTTTGTTCGAACTGTAATATTTTGATTTTGACTCGTTGGCTCGTTCTATTCAATTGCAAAATCTATAACAAATTGAAAACTAATTTTTTTTGTAGGGTTGCTTCATAAAGTTGTATCATTGGTTATACGAAAACATCGACATCAGCTTATTTATGACCATGATATATACTGAGTTACAAACTTTGCCGCACAATGAAAATAACCCCAACACAGTATATCTTAAAGACGATCGATTTGACAAATAGGTCCGATGGTGTAGTGGTTTTAGGTATCGTTTTTTGTGTCCGTAGAGACTCTTCTTCCAATACTGTATACGTTTAAGCTCCAAACTTGGCGGCGCAAAGTTTTATTTATAACGTCTTCAAAAATGGACGAGCAATAATTTATTATTCAAATTAAAATTTTTCGCGTCAAGAATTAATCAACAATTGCAAAACAAAACTATAGGCGCACGAGTTATGTAATGAAAAATAGTCTGTTATTTTTCTCACAGAGATCGAGGAATGAAACTTGCGGCAAACTTTTCAATGCAATTGGATTGCATTCGCGGTCGCGCATTCGTAAATTGAAATGTGCATGTTTACATGCCGAAAACTTTTGACGGAAACCAATATAATTTATTGCGCCAACATTTCACAATAAAATGAAAAATGTTTTCCTTTCTCGAGTTCTCATGCAAAATAATCAATTCTCGATCAATCACTATTCCTTTCTCATCAGTTTTTTTATATCTGCCTCTCTCTCTCTTACGAAAATGGTAATGTACACATTTTCGTGATAAATTCTCAAGTTTTTCCTTCCAGATCTTACGTGAAGAGTATCATTTATGTTGAAAAAAAAAAAAAAAAACTGTTTCACTAGTCATCGCTGATGGTATACATTTACAATCATAAATAAAATTTTAACTTTCGGACGTGAATGGGCAAAAGTTAAGTACATTACTCATCTTTCATTTTTCTTTATTACAAATATTTCAAAGTCAACTCATTTGTTCGGAATCCTTGGGCGAACAAAATTAAGTGAGAATATAATCGTCATTTGTCTCTTTTCATCAGAGGTTAAGGAACAAGACTGAGTGGTGCTACCATATAGGTATATAAAATGACATAGAAGATACATCTGTGGCTAAAAAGTTTTTAGTGTAATCTTGAAAATGAATAGTATTATAAAAAATAATTAGAGTCAAATGTGATAAATAAATCAGGCACTAATGAAAGAGGTTTCTGTCCCTTTTTTAATAGACCTTAATACAGCGATCAGGTGTGGCAAGTGTCCTATCGCTCTTTAGAACGAGTTTCTATTTTCTGCCGAAACAGCATATTAATATTGATTAAAATTGAATACAAATTCTTTTCTTTCTTCACGTACCAGTATTCTGAGAGCGTCCGTGATTAATATCTTAATTTCCTATTACTTTTCGGAGATTGATAGCGTTACAAAACACAGCATTGATTTAAACACCCGTTATACAGAAATTTCACCAAAAAATCCATACGTCGGACAGCGCGAGCCGCAATCATTAATACATGTGACTTTTTAATTCACTGACCGGGCCTTTTGATCTTTGCATTTCGTGTGGCACTGGCCCGTACCAACAGAATTTACAAAATTTGTCGATAAAATTAATCCGCAATCATATGCCACCTCGGAGACCTCTTACGTCACATCATAATTTTATGCAACAATAACGAAACGAGGGGGAAAAACTTTCTAACAACTCCATCGAGATGGAATTTTTGGAATTTCGCCGTTTCCAGAACGTTATTTTAATTTATCATTTTCACACGTTCTTTTTTTTTTCTTCATTCATTTTTGTGCCATTAATGAAAATCAGTTTTTTCCTCTCTTTTTTTTTCGGAACTTTTGTCGATATTTTTTACTTTACACGACCCTTTTTTTTAGTTAATAAATTGTCCAACTTTTTTTCTACCTTTTACGAAAACAATTATTTTAATCGAAGCGAAACAATTTCACTGATCAGATAAAATGGTTTCCACGCGTCTCGTTCTTTCTGACTCTACATGGCGAGAGTCAAAATAAAAAAAAAAAAAAAACAATTCACAAAATTCCGCGTTGGTGTACACTGGTCATTATACATCGGCTGTTTTCTTTCCTTTGTTTCACATGAAGTCTTCGCACATAACAAAGAGAGAACCAAAATTCAGTGGGACCACTGAATTTAAGAATAATAAAACATACTTATATATGCGTTTAAAATTTCATATCTCCATATGCAAATATACGCTCAGGAGAAACACTTAATTCGATCTGGAAAGCAGTGATTAATTCTTCATAATTAAATTAATTCATCGAATCGGTTGTTTTTGTTCGCACGAACTTTTTTGTTCAAATAAACGTGTAGTGCTGATTCGTCGTGTGCAACAGTGATCAATAATCATCAAATAATAAATTTCTGCAAATGATGGATTGATTTGACTGTAACTCGATTAAGAAAGTGACACATCGTTTCTGGGAAAAGTATAAGAACTTACTTTTTAATCCCACTGTAGTTATAAATTTTATGTTTGAGTTTGTTTAAATTTTGTTTTTTTTTTTTCGGTATTTATGAACCGAAAAGGCGAAGAAATAAAAAAAATTAAGAAACAGAAACTTTCTGGCAAATGTATAAGTGTTTGAATAAGTGAAGATGCACTTTACATTTCTGACGGATCCCGCAGAATCATTTTACTATTCAGACAATGAAGACTCTTAAAGGGTATAACGGAATGTCATTTTGTGTAACCGTCCCTACTTCAACATGGAGTCTTAATGAGAATGTCAAACAAACTAAAAAGAACACGAAAATTATGTGAAATTTGTATCGTTGCTTCAAACTTTTACTGTGTTCAAATTTTACGTTTGTTTCACGGCAAGATTTTTTTCACGTACACCACTAATACTTATTTCTTTTTTGCCCAAGCCTTTTATTTATAACGTGATGTATCTTTTTTTTTTGTTTTGTAGTTTTAAAAATATCCTATCGAGAATGTATGGAGAAATATTGACGACATAATTTAGCACCTAAGGAATTTCGCATAACCGATTATTGAATTTAGTTATTAGAAAAAGAATAAATTTTTGCGAACGCTTGTAACTTATTTAACAGGTGTGAGATACGATATTTTTATACAAGTTGAAAATTTATTGTCGGAGGAAATTTTCACCTAGCTACTGATGGCAGAATTAATAATAAAAATAAGTGATACAAAGTGTCATTGTTTAATAAAAGATAAAATTGATAATTGCAATGAAGCTTAAACATTTTATTGTATAAAATTATATCATACATTGTGTTGAATTTTATTATTGCAAATTAAGACATAACAAAATATAATACATTTGAGGCACGAATATGAAAATAATCCATATTTGTATTATTTATGGATTTTGTTCATATCGATGCTCATTTTTATAATCATATTTTCTGCGAATAATAAATCTTCCTCTCGATACTAATAAGCGTATATCATGATGAAAATTGGAAGTATATACAGGGTGTCCGCAAATATGTGGGAATCAGATTTTTAGCATTTTTAAACTCGGCGTGATACCATATAATGAAAATTCTTCGCATTCAACATGTATCAAATTAAAAATACCGTTTCATTGTCATCGGACCATTTACATCTGTACATTTTCATTTAAAATGTCAATTAATTTGGCATAATATGCAAAAACGCGTCACCTTAAAGAAAGCTTACTTTTTAGTACCCAAATTAACTTTATCAGCGAGATCATTTTAACTGCTTTAAAATTTTGCCAAAAAAGTTGTAAAAATGATAAAGTCTGCATCAAAAAATCGTTTCGAGATGTCGAAAACATCTCCTTGGAAAAAGAGCATAACAAAGCAAAAAGGCCACAGTTTCTCGTCGCAAAACGTTTATTTCACCTCCAACGGTATTTTAGATTCTGAAACAAAATTCAATTTTGCATTCAGACTCGAAAGTCAATTAGTGGTATGCGAGAAATTCCTGACCCATAACAATAATACTTGAATGGGAACCTTTCGTGCGGGATCAATGTTTTTATTATAGGTCGGGAATTTCCCGCTCACCTGTAAAACGAACATTACAATTCATTTTTTCCCTCTCGTTAAACTAACCTTTTTTTTTTTGTACTAAGTGTCGGCAATTTTTTTTTATCTAATCGCGTTTAATAATTGAGTAAAGTCTGCACGTTTTGTAACACCCTATACGACTGTGTGTAACAATGACGTCACCTGAACCTCGTAGTCGAGTAAACATATGCGGCATGTTCACGCGTTAATTTTTAAATCTTTTTTTATCGATTTTTTCTGTTTATGATCTGAAGGGCTCCGAAGTTGTATATACATACCTTGTCTCGACTCTCACGGAGAGGAGGAAATTCACTGTTCAAAAATTTCGACGTGCCATTTTTGATTCTCATAATTATTGTAATTATTCTACAAGGTCTAACAATTGAGTACACGATTTTTGACACGCGTGAAATAAAGTTAATTATTATTCAGCAAAGTTTGATTATGGTAGCTCAATTTTTGACGTGTTTGCGGATCTTGCGATTTTTTTTCAAATTTGAAACAAATTTTTTCAACGTTTCAACAAAACTGAACGTAGAAAGGTATAACGTAAAAAGTAAAAGTGAATTTACTCGAACAAAAAGGTTGCAAGGAATTTTTTAATTAACATTTTATCAGGTATTATTATTTTTACTCGAAAAGATAGGAGAAATATGTACGAAGCTTTGTGTCGATTTTATTTACATTACAATGGTGCAATTTTTTATTCGACAATGTAAATAAAATTGATAATTATTAGTCGGTGTTTGTGACAGTGGAACACACACTATCTACAGGAATTTCTGCGGGCGTATATTATACAACTCTCGTGAAGCGATCATGAAATTGATAATTGGCGTCTATTTGTGAATTTCGTGTTGAGATTAGTCGCTCCGACCAATTTCTGTTTTGCCAAAATCGTAAGTGTTAATAAGACGATTAGATAAAATTGTACGGTAACATTTTATCTTTATTCATGCGCGTGACTATATTTTTTTTTTTCACAAATTGTATTACGAAATCGCGCATTTTATTACTCGATTCCAATAAGTGTTCCATTTTTATGTCACTTCGTAAATAATGTTAAATATGTTAATAAAGTGGGCTTTGCGGTATTTAATTATGTTAATTTTAGCCTCACTTTTCCTACGAGACTCATCATGAAATGAATTTTTTTTTGTTTCTCGATGCCTTCAAACACTCCGACAAAATGGTTTTCTCACTGATCGGAGTGCGCAAAAAAAAACTTGTTGATTAATACAATTCATTTTCGCCGACAATTTGTGCAAAAAATCAACATAAAATTTATGACAATCCTTCGTATTTGCGGCATTCGCATGGAGAAATTTGCATAAAGTTGACGCAGAGCTGATTATTAGGCTAATGAATCAAAAAATTTGAACCTGTGCAGATAAATTAGTTTTCAATCGTTTCGGTGTGCGCTGACCGTGGGAATAGTACGTCGTGTTGGTGGATCTATATGTGAAAAGCATAGATGGGCGGGTCCATTAGTTTAATTGCGTCTGCGAATTCGGAATACTACCTTGTTTACAACTCCAATAATTTAAACTCTGCATTTTTCAATTAATTAAAACTTACGGCATCGAAGTCGACGTGCAGCCTGGACTAATTTTTCGGATGCAATTTTTACGGCCCCCACTTAATCAACAGCGCGAAAATAATGTTTGATAAAAAAAGCAAACTGTCCGTTTCAACAAAATTTTATTTAATTTATCGCCCGCTCGATCAAGGAACAGAAATGTTTCAGTAAATTCGCGTTGCGACAAAAAAAAAATTTTGTTTTATTTTCAGTTTTTCTTCCACTCTAATCAGTTGAGTCGAGAGTCCAGAAATGTTCGCGATGTCACGTTCGTGGCTTTTATCTCGCCGAGATTCATTGAATTTTTTTTGTCCCACAATTTGTTACCACTTTTTCGCTGTTCGACGAATAATGGGAATATTTTTCAACCTTTAATAATACTAACTGGATTCATATTTTACTTATGAATTTCAGAGAGGTTCAATATTGTACTCGAAAATACAGGAAGTAAAACATTGTTTGATAAACAAATACACCTTTTTTTCCCTATTAATTTCGACGAATCTCGTATTTGTACGACATTTGCAATTTTATGTTCAAACCGCTGACGGACTTGTGAGAAAAATGTTTGAATGGCCGAAACATTAGGACGAAAAGGTACTTGAAAAGCGGTGTGCGATCAGATGTGAAAATTATTTGTCTTTTAAAATACGACGGCATTAGATTAAATACTCTTGAATAGATTTGTTTACAGAAGATTCAAGTTGGCTTCTATGGTGTGTTTTCTAATATTCATTCTGAAATGTGTGACCAAACATCTTGACCCTAATTTGTATTTCTTTTTTTTTTGGATTCAAAAGAAGAAGACAAAAGTCTAGAAATCGATGAATACAAATCAGAGAATCGCTTCTCATCGCTAAATTAATTGAGTTATCACAATTTTATTTACTGTGAGCACTAAACTATCTAGCGCCCATAAATAAGTCACCAGATTTGAATATCAAAATGCGACATCCTTCTTTTGTTCTTCTGTCAAAATTCCAATACTTTTTTCATATAAAATCTCATTCAATTAATGATAATAATATTTACAGATTTTGTTACGGCTATTTTGATGCAAAAGATTTATTTCTTCGTGATCATCCTCCGGAGCTCCTATAATCTAGTTTGCATAAACAAAAAGAAACTCCAAAAGAATACTGCGGTGCCTCAAAAACCAGACGAAACGAGTAACGATGTTTTGTTTCGGCACCGAGCAGACAGCTACAAACCAGAAGTTCCGCAGGGGGCCATCTACGCTATCTTCGTTATTCATGAAATTCAATATATTCAATTTGTCAGGGCCTGAGAAAAGAGTATACAATAAGATTAATTTCGTCACTTGTAAATAATTATTGGATGCGCGAAGCCGCATAATTTAATACTTTGTGAAAAAAATGCTTTCATGTTGCCTCGTCATTAGAAGGTTTGAATAAAGAAAAAAACGTTGTTCAACATTTTCATTTAAATACAATTTTCAAATCATTGAAATTTCGAGTTTGAAGTTTTCCAGTTTTTTTTTTTGTTCTAATCTAAAACAGAGAAACTGTCATCGTGTTTTTTTTAAAACGCAGACCGTTAGAACAAAAAAAAATCGAAGCAAAAACAAAAAAGGGAGGCATTTTTAAAGAAAGTTATTTCGTCGATAGGCTGCTAAGTTATGTAGGAATGTGATTGGATCGATGATTTATAGCGATTTGATGGGTTCGGTGTGTAATGAAATTTTGTATTGACAATAAATTATACCGCGTATGGTTAAATTGTCGGGTGTTAACTTGTAACGATATTGTTTTACCGACTGGATCAAAAACCTACACATTAGTGCATTTTAGGCAAATGATTGGGCGGCGCGGAATTTGAATTTTGCCCGCAAGCTGTCATACATTAAAGTCAATGTGATATTTTTATTGGGAATATGCGCCAAGTAATAAACGTATACCAACTAATGCATGTATAATTACGGGAGACTCAAACACGAGAAGAAACAAAAAATTGTTTTTCTACGCACATAATTTGTGGGCTTTTTTTATCTAATACCTCTCCAAATAATTACTTTTGCTTTTTTGTTCTTTTCTAGAAGGTTAAATCTTTTTTTCGAACCAATCTTACAATCAAGAATTTTAATCCTTTTTTTTTCCTCATTTGAAAATATTATAATTAAAACAGACCATAATTATCAATCAATAATTCATTACTGATTGAACATTTTTTGATTGATAATTTTGCTTTTAGTACACGTTGTCTGGAGATTGTCACAACTAGTTATTTTGTCCTATTGGCTGTAAAACGTAATCGAATAATGAAATCAGTTCCCCAAGACGGAGTTCATACAGACTGTTCGCCGTCACAGGAAATTGTACACCTTGAGGGCTTACTTGGTCCCTTGAGTTCGATTTATCAGAAATGTGACGATTTTATGCCTCATATTGAAACTGCAATATCGAATGGTATATACCATAGTATTTGTTCACCGACGTTTTGCATAGCATGAATCAATCTCAGACATCGATAAAAACAGCTATTCATTTGCTTTCAATATTAATTAATAACATTTTCAGTCGGAGGAAAAAAAAAGGTGTAACACAGTTACAATAATAATAAGAATAATAATAATATAAATAGAAGGCTAAATAATCAAGTGAATTTTTGCTGTCATATTGATCATACATTTTGCATTTAAATTAAACGTGTAAGTGGACTTACAAATGGTGCTTGTAATTGATTACGTGAAATGTCATAAATAAATTACGCGTGGCCATGGTAGGCGCGCGTTTTTTCCTCGGCCTTATCCATTGCCTTTTTTTCTACACTCTTTTCAGAAGGACTTTTTTCATCTTCCAAATAATAATCTAATTAAGAAGTATATTTTTTACCTTGATGAATTTTTTTACACCGTTAATTTGATTGATTTAAAAAGCCAAATGAATTTAATATCAATTTTCAAGGACTAGGAGAGAGCATGGTATTAGATAATCTTGAAAATATAGCAGTGGGCGCGGTAGCTCGACAGATTCACTGTTCCAAGATAAGTATTTAGGCGTAAAATTGATAAGCAAAGTGTTTTAGACGGCTGACTGGAATTCACACAGTGTTATCCCGCACTTAATTAGGGCACCAGTTTTCATTCGATGCGAATTAAATTTAAAACCGCAGTGTTCAGATGTATATAAATATAATCATGAAAACCGTCAGAACCACCGCATCATCATAAAAGGAGCGGAAAAAAAAGGTGAACGCTAACAATTTGAATTCAAAGTCATTTTAATCTGTAACATATATTTTGTTTATACACTTGGTTGTGTTATTGGCTGTGCACATTGCGTGAACGACCAGACCACAAAGCAGTATCGTTGTGACGCGTGACATTATGAAACAAAATATATTTTCTACAATAAAAAAAATCATCTAAGCTGCGCACAGAATTGTATCGTCCAATCAAGGTTTGAATGACAAAATATACATTCAGTTACAACTCGATATATTCTTTTTCTCCATTCTCCCAGGTAATATTCAGTGTTCGAAAAATATTTTGCAGGTCAGATGCAAAAACAATTTAAATTCTGCGACATTATTTACGGCTGAACAATTTGAAATAAATTTTTGTTTTCATATTAAAAAAGTAGTTGTTTTAATTTAATTGAATGACGCAGACAAAATCTTTTGGCCGAAAACTTGATACGTGGAATGCAGTATTCCGAAAGCATTGATATCGTAATATAATTTGTGATAGGTTATTTGAATGGCCATTCGTCTGTGTGCAAAACTGATACGAAGAGATTTTTTCTTTCGGTGCGTGTATTCTTAATCACGGGTTTTGATGTTTATCATCATTATAGGGTTCTTCAAAGTGAGATGGTCATTATTGTACACAATTAAATTTTGTATCGGAATCGTTTTCATTTAAATTGCATGATAAATCAACGTGAGAATAAACATTTCGACTTTTCTGTCAGTCTAATTAATATCATTCGGTGCAACAATGAGCCATATAATAAAAAGAAAAAGGTCCCGAAGGAATAAGATAAAAATCCGTTTGGAAACAGAAAGGCGCCCAGTTGAGGGCCTGCAAGTTTATTTCATAAAAAGGTTGCAAATGTAAAACGCATCACCCGGCGTTTCTATCATCAAACGGCTGAGCAGGAAAAAAAAACGCTAACAAAAAAAAACATCTATTCCCTTAATACTAAATTATTTTCTGCACCCTAAAATTATGCTAATGCAATTAAATTTATGGAAAGCAGTTAATTTGTTTTCTACGTTTAAGTTTGTAATCAATTTATGTCCCGAGTATTTAAAAAGTATATATTTAATCCACTTAAGAAAAAGTATTCGAGATATTCGCATAAACACGATATTACTTCTGAGAGACCGCAGACATATATTTCGGTTGGTCAGTTCGGACAGCAATTTTTAATTGCCGCAACACAATAAAAGCCCGTGTTCGAGAGAGACTCGGGGATTAATATAGTTAAATGTATCATCGTTCGGGTCCTACTGCTTAAATGCGGAATATTATCTTTGTAATTAAACTAAGCATTCGAACACGGTACTCAAATTTAACTGCTGGCGCCTGACATCGGGCCCCACGTCGGAGGCGCCAGCAGTTATCGCGAAATAATTTAGAACAATATCTCTGTGACAAAATGAAAAATGAATAGTCAACTCACGTGTTAAAAGTGAGACGCATCCAGACGCGTTGCGTCAGCAGCGTCGACGCATTGCGTCGGGCTGGCCTTCGTAGCTCCTTTTAAAATATGTTCATCTAGATCAACTGTTGATGTGCAGCACGTTTCAGCGAGACCAATTCAATCGCCGACAATGTCACTAAACAATAACCATTGACGGTCCGGCAGAGTTTTCTCGCAGGTTGTACATCATGCTTCCAATTAACGAATCTCGCCGATTTCACGTTTCCATGAATGAAGCCAACGAGCGTCGATCCAAGCGCACTAATCAACCGGCACGTGCTAATAGTCAACGTCATTCGCATCGATCGTTCATTACGACAATTAACCTCTCCCAAAGAACAACGACCTCGTGGATCCCGTCTAAAAACAAACAATTCATCTCACTCAGAATTTTACGTTCACGGTTCAGCTATGCGATAACTTGATTTTTTCGAGTTCCGCATTTTATAATCAGAGAAACACACATCTGACGTATAAAAACTCAAGGAAATTTGAATTTTTAACTCACTTTTTTTTTTCCAAACTCAATTTCACCATTTGTTTTTAACTTTAATTAGTCAATTTATTCAAATTAAAAGAAATCAGTGAATTTATAATTGACGCCTCCACAGAACCCAATTTAACTTTTACTACACGTATAAAACAATATTGATTGTCTAGAAACTGAGCATGTTATTTAAAAAGCGTGTGTTGACGTGCAATGCGAGAGTTTTTTTATCAAGCGAAACCCCTCCTGCCTTATGTCGTTTTTTCATCAGTCCAATTTCTGCCGATCAAAATTTAATTGAACGTACGTCGCGCGCGACAGAATTTATCGCGCCCAACAATTTAGTTATTAAACGAACTCGCGTACACACGAATCTCACTCCCCCGTCCGACGATTTATCTGACTGGACGCGAATTTATCGTAGAACTTTTTGTCCGGCGCGAACACAAGTGGGAAGGGGAAAGACGTCGAAGAAAGTACGACGTTATTTTTCTTCGCTGCTATTTTGACCATCCATCAAAAGCTCTCGGCCGCACCGGGGGAAACTGTTGTCGTTGCTTTCTCAGCGCGGATTCATTAACTTATGTCCGCGATGCTTATCTGGACAACGGATTCAGAAAATAACCGAAAATCAAAGAGCAATATCGTTTGGCTTTATTGCCTCGACTTTTTTATACCTATATATATAATTAGTAAACAAAACTGTTTTTCTCTCGTTCGCGAAAGTTATGCACCGCAGTCGCGCGTGATTTATTAACGAGCAGAACTCAATTTTTGAATTGAGACACTCCGCGCGCACGGTCTTTACGATCGAAATTTTACTTATTAACTTTTTTCGCCACGGCTCGTTTATCACCTTTAATCAAAGTGATATATGTTTGGCCGGCCGCGGCGCTGATTATTTTTCGAAGTTATTATCCTTTTAAATGGAATCAATCATAAATCTGCGCGCCCGAGAAATATCAATTTTGAACATTGGCGATCGAGGCTTTTGCAAATGTTGGGCACGTGATTTGGGTCTTGGGCGAAAGTTGGAAAAAAAAAAGGCAGCAATTAAAACAGAAGGGGGATGAGGAATGGGAGACCAACGACTAATGAAAGACAACGAATCGGCATGATTCCGACATTACGCTCTTTTGTGGACGCAGGTTGATGAACGTATCTATGAATAAACGCGTGTTTGTTGTTATTAAATATTGAAATGCAGCATGACATGATGGAAAAACGACTTAAGCTGTTAAGCCCTCGGTCGGTGTGTCTTGGTTTTGTATATCACATATAGGCGCACACACGTGGGGATTTAATGTCGTAAAGACTATTTCAAAGGTCGTCAAGAAGACGGAGAGGTGATAATTAAAACCAAGGTAAAAGCATAGACGCATGTGGCTCACCATCGGTGAGGCTTCTCTTTTCACTTTATTCAGCACTTTCTTTTTTTAACGTACATACCTATCGTGCCACGCTCGCTCAATATTGAAAAACACCGGCGCACTGTAGCACATCAACGATTAGCACTTTCCAACAAGTACATCCGATGTTATTCACAACCCTCGCGCGCGTAAGATAAAAATTGAATCATTACACGTGATAATTTAGCGCAAGTGGCTGGCGCACGTCCCGACTCAGTTCGAGCATGTTGAATTGATAATTCAGCCCCGAGCCGAGTGTGCGAACGTACAAGCGTGGTAAGTGTAACAAACGATCGGGCGCATAAGAAACGAAAATCGATTGCAAATTAGAGTCGGCTGGCTGATCTGACAGTCGGCGGCGCGATCCGCGGGACACGATGGCAACGCGGGGTTGACACTGTATAACACAACACCAGTTACGATAAGATACGATGTGACGCACGCGGTACACGACTCGGCACGGCCTGATCGAGACTCGCTAAGTTGCGAAGTCTCTCGGAGGAGTGTGCGAGAGCCAGCCCCACTAGTGCTCGCTGTACGAATCTCGCGCTTACCTGGTCGCCACCGCCGTGCGGCTCTCTCGCCTAGAGAATACCCCTACCTTTCGTTTTGCTATCCCACCACGTCGTTTTGTGTCACACACGAGGAATTGAAGCCCCTCCACTTATGTCTTCCCTGCTTTGACTACACATGGAGAACCAAATGCACACGTGTACATACAGTCTCAGCACCACAACTTACGACACTTTACTGTTTCCGCTAACGCACTTTCTAGACATTTGCTCTCTCTCGCTGGGGTAAATCACCACAACCCTTCAAACCTACCAACACACACACACACACACACACACATGCACACATGCACACACACCTCACCCCCGCATTCAGCCTCGCAAATCTCTCACTTACCCATTCAACGCTCCCCACCCCCTCCCCCTCTGTGTCTTCTTCTTCTTCTCCTCCCTCCTACCATCCTTCGTCACTTTTTTGTTGTTATTAAATAATTCGTTTCCACGCATTCGCTCGGCCAACTATAATCACCGGCTTCGAGGTAAACACCAATATCACGGCTCGGGTGCCGGCGCGCAATTATTTCTATTGAGGGTACTCAGCAAACTTCTAGCACGTTTTTCAAGGTTTAACCAGCCCACGATCAAATATCGCCCATTTCTTTTTCAAGCTTCCGTCTTTCAAGAGGGCATCTTAAATGCTTCTAGGATTTTGCCGCATCCTAATATCACTTCACGAGTTCGGTTCACAGGTTTCAACGGCCACATATTTTTTTAATATTTCAATAAAATCGATCATGATTATTTCAAACCAAATCAGTTTGTAAATGTTTATTTACCTTGTAAGAATTGATAAAATGCAATTAATTTTTTTTTCAAAATTGATACATTTATATTTATAAACAATACGAATCTGGTTAGATTCACTTTTTAACTTTATTGTTGCATCATGCAGCTGTTGAATCGTTTGAAGTTTAACCGGATGTCTTGTTAAATGTCAAATGCTTAACAGGGTGAAAGGATATTTGACGAATTTTTGCCAGGATCTTTATAGTGATGAGTTTGACCATTTAGAGGCTACGGATAAAGATAGCGATCCACCTGCTGGAATTAAAATATAATGATGAGCGTGTAAAGGAAACGGCATTTAAATTAATCAACTATTTGGTGATGATGGAAAATTGATGTATGCCATAAATACCTTAATTTATATAAAGAAGTTATGGTTAGTTCAACCTAATTTAAATCGTCAAAATCCGATGCTTTTCTGTTTTGACGTATGCGCTGACCAGTTTTTAGTGGACCGTAAAATTTTGGTGACCCCTCTTTTCCTTAAATGTCTACCAAAATTTATGGACAGTACCTTAGTGGTCATTAAATTCTGCCCACTGTCACAAGTTTAATAGATTGGTATTAGAAGGTCTACACACAAGATTATTGGTTTGTCGGACAGAATTTGGTTGAGATCATTATTAACCCTTAATATTGTAGACTGAAAAATTTTTTCTATCAACATCAAGATAAATTTCTCTATTATAAATTTTTACACACACATGTCCTAAAATGTTGGCAGGAATTCTCAATAGACGACGTTGAATATATGACGATTTAAGGATCATAAACTTACGATAATGAAATGCCTTGGTTAACACAATCAAGATAATTCGTTTTTAATTAAAAAGAAAGGAAACTAATTTATATTTGAAGTGGAACATTGAGTTAATCATTGTAATTCATTAGGACGTCTTCTTTGCATTCAAATAACGGTAACATGTATTTATTCATATTTCGATATTTTATGCGAACACAAATTTTGAGGATAAATATTTTTTTATATTAGGATAAAAAATAGACTTTTATTACACGAACAACTTTTATAAACAATCACGGCCGTAAACACTGAAATTCTTACTACATTGTATTATAATTTAGTTTTTATAGTAGTTTTGATTGTTTGTACTTTTTGAAGATATTTCATCTCTAATTTAATTTATATCACATTATTTTCAACATTTAACGAACTTTCACTTGTGATAATAGTACACTTGACTTGTATATATGTACATCAGAAATGAATAAAAACTTTTAATTCGAGTTTGATTGATTCACTTGCAGAACATTTACCGCGTTATAAATTTGTTTGACGTATGAGAAAAGACAAAACATAAAATACTGACTCTTTGGATACTGAACATTTTTATGGGTGATATTTCATTGAATAGGTATAGATATACCAACAAGAAGTAATCTAACATTTTCAACCCTATATGAATCACCCTAGTTCACATTATGTCGAGAATTAAAATATTAAAACGAAGAGGCATTTAAAATTTTTGATATGCAAAAATATTAATCGTCAAACAAATTTTAATAAAGTATACTATTTATAGTTTAGGAATGAAGATTGGAAACAAATAATATACTGTGAAAATTGCTCTAAAAATATTGTTGATAAAGTTTTTTTCATGAACGAATTTTTCAATTCATAAACGGAATATCACGAGTAAATTCTATCAAACCATTAAAAAAACTTTCTGTAACATAAACTGGAATCATAAAGAAAAATATTTCAAAAAAGTTTTCTGAAATACGTGAACAACTGTACCGAACGTTCTTTCATTTTAGTTTCACTTCTAAAGTATTAGGTGGCAGCACTTTCAAATGAGAGAAAATACAATCGACTCCTGGTAAGACCGTACAGTGGATAAAATCACTCTGTATCGAACAAAGTAAGTTCTTTATGCAAAAAAATGCATTAAAATTATTTTTATTTAAGAATAAAAATCGATGATATTGAATTTGATTTTCAAATCAAGTTTTATTCATGAATACATTAACATTAACATTCCTTGTACGGCTTTATCCCCTCCATTTTACACAACTAAACAATTGGCCTGCGCGCCAATGCTTCTGAAATGTAAACACTAACAGACACGCACTATTCTGCCGTCTTCTCACCCATGCAGGTTTGGGCCCATTGAAGAGGGAATGAGTTAATGAGAGGAATCATAGAAAATCGAAATAATTTATTTGCAGTTTTGGATACTTTTAATCCTCTACCATAATATAGTGGAAGTTAAATGTTGATATGAGCTTTATTAAGGATATTTTTTTAATAATTTGTTCGGTAGTGCTTAGCGTTTATTCTGATGCGCTTGGGTAAGAGTGCCATTTGCGCTTTATGTTTATTTTTCGCACATAAGTTGATTTTTTTCGGCAAATTTTCATCCTATTCACTTAAAAACTTGCATACTTTTTGTTTAAACTATAATGAAAGTGTTTGTAAGACGAATTTCCGATTAATTCATTCAAACAAAAGTTATGTTGAATATAAAAAATACATCAAAAGACCACTAAATTAGCCTATTTCTTACATTCTTGCACTCGAACTAACATAACCTTGCAACTAATCCAGAAATCGACAATTTGTCTTACAGAATAATATTATTCAAAAGTTTTGAAAAATTAAAACATTTGAAGGTTGTGCGTTTAGTTGTACATTTTGAGGTTAAGCGTGTTTTAAAACTGTACCCTGAAATATTTTAATTTGAATCACATTTTTTTGCAGTGTACGCAACGAGTACGGAAAAATTTCCGAAAGGTTGAGTTAGAACACAGTTAATGTATCACTATTCAAACTTTGCACATTTGAAAGTAAAAAAAATTATTTTGCTGAAATAAAAAATTGGAAAATTGTCACTAGTCAATTTGTGCACAAATTTTTGGCATAAACCCTAGAGTATAATTTATTGAAACAGAATGTGCATTTTTCATGAAATCGAAGCACAGGGAAAATGAAAATTATAAATTGGCACAATAGTGCTCAGACAATTATACTTGCAATGTATAAAAAGTAGACATTAAATAGATTTTATATGAGTTTGCATATAAAATCTATGTCTGCTTTTTATAATTTGCGAGTATTATTGTGTGACTATTACTGTGCACAAAATTACAATGTTCATTTTCCCTGTGCTTCGATTTCCAGCAAAATGTACATTCTGTGTTTGATTAAATTATACTCTAGGGTTTGTGCCAATAATTTGTGTTCAATTTGAACTACAGACAGATTTTCAAATTTTAAA
Organism: Trissolcus japonicus; assembly: GCA_030522925.1. Lineage (NCBI taxonomy): Eukaryota > Metazoa > Arthropoda > Insecta > Hymenoptera > Scelionidae > Trissolcus > Trissolcus japonicus. The sequence goes on along the minus strand of JAPYZS010000219.1, from coordinate 139,350 downwards.
AAAATCTATTTCATGTTCTTTTCATTGTAGTCCTTATTTTAATGTACACAGATTACTTCCCAACGTGCACCAGTTTGAACGTGTAGAGAATAACTGTGTAAAGACTCTACCTTTCGAAAATTTCCCACCCTGATAACCATATTTCTGTAAATTTCTTGCAAACTTTACATAAATACTATACAGAAATTTTTTATTAAAATTTCTGTATAAAAATTGTGAAATTTTTTATATAAAAGTTTTTATTTTTTAATTTCAACGTACGAGTACGTGTAAGAATACGGGAAGTTGTTTTTATTAAAGAGTCCAGTACCTCTGATTTAAATTTCATCTTTATAAAATAATTTATATTTATATAAAACAGCAAATATTCCATTGTCCCAATTATCCCAACTGTCCTTATACAGGGTGTTTAAGATCACCCTTAAAATCCATATGTTTCGAACATTCGGCTCTAAAATACACTGTATACATTCAAGAATTTAAATTTAGGAGATAGACAACTGTAAATTGAATGAAAATATTTATTAACATCAAGCAAACGTGACGAATGATGTTAAAAATCTCTCATCTTCCACAAAAAAGCGTCATAAGTCATTGCAGTCTGCATGATCTGAGTTCAAAAAAGATTTAATTTAATTTATTATCTCAAAACATTTGTAAATGATTCTTAAGTATGAAAAATGTAGAAATACTGTTATATTTAATTGCAAACCTTCAGAAATAATTCCATCGATATAACAAAAATGCCGTACCCAGAGATTTGCACTGGGATGTTGCATCTCATTTGCATCATTAGTAAAGCACTTTTGGTTTTTGTAGCTATTTTCAACCAAGATGAATTATAGCTATTAGGCAATATCAATTGATATTTTACAGGACGATTAAACTGATAAAAATAAATAATTATAGGAATTTTACACTGACATTGATGATTTGATTTCATCATGTCCAGTAAGCACATAATTTCCCATCATGGAAAGACCAAAGATGACGGAAAATATTGACAGGAACGTTGGTAGAATTGTGATTATATATTTAGGGTGTTTGGGAATCACTTTCACCTACATAGGAAGTAAAGAGATTAGTGAAAGATGAAATTTGTTAATAAAGTTCAAACTCACCATGTAAAAACAAAATGTTATTGCTCCTCCATTTATCAGGACACCCACCAATATAAGTAAATCAAAACACTTGTTCGTTGTCTCAATATGTCTTAATAAATCAGTTCAAAATATTTTTTTCATTATTTTTAAATTAACAATAAAGTTTATTAAATAATTATACTCTACTCAATGAAATCTAAATGCCTTAAATACAAATTGCGAATATTTATTTTGCTTGTACGATAAGTATTTTCAGAAATATATTCAGTGCCAATGGTCATCATGTCATTGCTTTAAAAAAATAAGACATTAGAACAAATTGTCAGTATAAATTTTATCTCCACCAGCATTGTAACAATTTTTTACGTCAGTATACGAATTTCTATGAAATAGGAAATTGAACATGTTATTGTGAAACTAATGAAAGCTTGCCAATATGTTAAGAAATAGTAACCATTATACACGTTAAATAAATGATTCAAAAAATAAGAATTATTAATAATTTCAGATATCTGCATTTTTTGTAAACATTCAGGTTTGTTAGAAGAATTATGGCATAATGGCATAGTCAAAAATATGGGAATTATGATTGACAAAATGAAGAAAAATGCTATCATTGCGTCTAGATTACGAAAATCGATCAGTAACTGTTCTAATTAAATACATTAAAATATGTAAAATAATTTTCTACTTACGAGATGAAGTTGTCAGTATTTTTTTACAAATCGCTATATAATATAGTGCAATATCATTTCGTTTTTGTTTCTCTTGTGTAGTCACTTGATCAATTTGAGTTAACAAAAATAATATCTGTCGACATAAAATATAATTTTTCAAGAAACTTTTTGTTATGTGACACACATGTAAAAATTGACATATGGTTTGTGATAGTTTTGAGGCATCCAGAATTAGTATATACACTGTTTTGACCAACATTGGTCCAATGTAAAATCGCTTATTTATTTTGGCTTGTTTTTGGCAATTGCTACATGTGTAGGTGTTACTTGTAGCTGATATATAAACTATTTCAAAATATTTTGAAAATTAAATAAAAATTAGGTTACATGCTTTCCATTCACTACAAAATTAATAGCAATTAAACCGACTCCCGAATGAATAGTTAACCAAACACAAGTTAGGAGTAACTCATCATAATTGAATTCAATGAGAAACAAATTCTTAAGCTAAAAACAGTAACAAACACACACGATGTACATTTTATTACCACGATTATTCGTTAGATGTAATTTATTCGTTGATGCTACATTATATTTTCTTTACACATGGACATACTTGTTTTCGAATAATAAAAGGGACGAAAATGAATTTTGATATGTGCAATATTCTTGTGAGAAATTTGTTTTTAACTAATACGTGTCCAATACACCAATAAGAAAACTTCAAATATTTGTAATCCGAGTCCAAAACGCTAACAACTTTATGGTCTACGGTTAACATAATGAAGGTTGGTTATCCTCCGATATAGAAAAAAAAACCTTTTAAAACGTCATATGAACCGTTTGAAAAATACATTCGTACTAAAACGGCTATAGACATGTGAACTGTTGCAAAACATGCAACCACATTTCAATAATTGCTGCATAGATAATGACACATTTTCTATTCCGTTATCGTACTTTTCGTAATTTCTCAACTGTAATTTTATAATTAGTGTTCATCTATAAATGATGACTTCTATCGATTGATGTGCTTCACCGTGCACATTTATGCTGGAGCACAGTATATGTTTGATAATATCTGAACGAACAACTATACAATTTTTTGTTCATCACATTTTTTTCAAACTTTTTTTCATTACTAATTTTTTAAATACCATTCTTAATCAATCAAAAATAGATTTTGATTACGCGAATAATTTGTATAAAGAATCTCGGTGATAAATATTGAATTTCTTAGTTTCTTTTTTTTCTTACGATATTTCATTTCTTTTCTTTTTCTATTTCTTCCAACGATATTTATTTCTAATTTTATAAATATGACACTGATTTGAAAGTTCGTTTGTAAACATTTATGAAATCTAATTAAACATAGGCACCTTTGAAATATAAAATCATACAAGTCGGGAAACAAGGGTTCATTAAATAGTGGGGTGTAGTTCAGTAAGTGGTACTGGGTTAACTCTAGGAGAGTTCGAGATTGGTCGAGTAGATGACAGTTGCCGTCTAATGTACTGTAGCAACTTGGACAAGTTAATTTTTGAATATCTTTTAGACACTGGTGCTGATGTCTTTATTTGGATTTCTAGGTTGATTTCACCAGGGAAAACTCAAGTTCCAGTACATGATGTTTACTCAAAACATCCAACAAGAGAATTCGGTCCAGCTATAGGTCTAAATAGAAATAGATGTCTCTTTGGGTGGTGACTCTTTCCAATCTACGTAGCAGATATTCCTTCGAGGATTTAAGAAGACTGGGTCGAGAAACGGAACCAGGGTCACAACTCTAGAACAGCAGCGGTTGGAAAGAAAGTTCGGCGGGACGAGCAACTAGTGCTCAAGCCAGGTTATCCTGGAGCCGTTTTCTATAAAAGGAAGAGAGCGCGATTGTTTGGGGCGACAATCTTAAAAAAGAGGAGGGGGGAGTAGTATTGCATATAGTGAATTTTGCATGTGTGCCATTTAACAATTGTTCAATTGCATTAATTATAAATAAAAACAACTTATTGTACATCAATTTGCTATGTTTTTAGTTTTTTTTTCTATATTTTAGAAATAACAAATATATCATATATATGTAGATTTTGCAATAATATTTTTGTGAAATTAGTCATCCCACACGTAGTCACAAGTGAACCTGAATATTATGTGGCACATTTTGATGTGTCATCTTGAAGATAAAAACAAAAAATTTCTCTGGGAAAAAAATGTAAACTAATTCAATTACTGAAAAATAGAGACATTCAAACTTTTACTGCCCTAAACGCCTGCACCAAACTCATTTTTTAACCCGCGCATAGGATTTTCCTATGGGTGCATGGAACGACTCCATTGCAATAAAAGAAACGCGTCTGCCGTTACAAGCTTTACATAGGATTATCCTATGTACATGTCCTATGTCTATGTGCGCATAGACACACTTTTCGTGTGTTTTCGGTCTAGAAGGTGGTCCTTTTCATGATACTACCTACTGTAGCGGAAAGTGCCACTTTTCTTGTCAGTATGGAGGCTAGTGGAGTGAAAAGTTGTATTTTTCAGGATGGTAGAGAAAATTAAAAAAATTCTAATACCTATTGACCCTCAAAATGGCAATTTTTCCAGGTCGTAACAGGAAAAATAAAATGTATCACTCTACATGAAAACGAGTCACATATGGCGGGTAGGTGGGAACTTCGCCTGCGGCTCAGTATCGTCATCTTCCTAGCCGCCGAAAATAACTCGTTTTCCTGTCTAGTAATACAATTGACTATTTCTGTGAATGCAGGAAGTTTTTATTACAGTTTTAGTACTTTTAACTTCAATTTTATCTGTATAAAACAATTTTAATTTTTATAAAATAGCAAATTTATTCGATTGTTCTTATTAACCCAACTGTCCCTATACAGGATGTATAAAAGACCACCCGCATAACCAAATGGTTTGAAAATTCGGCTTTTACACGGAAAAAATTTCGGTGCTACTCCTGTACCGATAGTGGGGCAGCAGCTGTCACAGAAGTTAGGTTTGGCTGCCGTTCCAAATTTGGGACGGCAGCAGTCCCATATCTTGTCCTGATGTAACTTCGGTAAGCACTTGCAAGCACTTGGTCTGCCTGGCGTGCCGACTTCGGACGGCAGTCGTCCCAAGTGATGGGAAGTTCTGCGTTTTTGACAATTGCAACGCCATTAAAGTACGGCAGCAGCACCGAAATTTTTTCCTTATAAGCATCCTGTATAATTTCAAGAATTCAAATTTAGGAAATGAAACACTGTAAACTAAATAAAAATATTTTTTAATATCAAGTAAATATGACTACTGATCTCAATGATCTCTCATCGTCCACAAAAAGGTGTAATAAGTCATTGCAGTCTGGAGAATCTGAAAATTCAAGAAAAAAAATGTAATTTATTATTCTTATCACGCATTATAGAATGATTCTTTGGTATAACATATAAACATTATTATTCTAGAAATACGATTATATTTTATCGCAAACCTTCAGAAATAATTCCATCGATAAAACAACAATGCCGTACGCAGACATTTGCAATGGAATGTTGCATCTCATTTGCATAATTAGTAAAGCACGTTTGGTTTTCGTGGATAATTTTAACCAAGAGGAATTATAGCTATTAGACAATATCAATTGATATTTTACAGGACGATTAAACTGATGAAAATAAATAATTATAAGAATTTTACACTGACATTGATGATTTGATTTCATCATGTCCAGTAAGTAAATAATCTCCTATCATGGAAAGACAGCACATGACGGAGAATGCTGACAGAAACATTGGCAGAATTGTAAATATGTATTCAGGGTGATTTGGAATTACTTTTAGCTACATAGGGAATAGACTGGTCAGTGAAAGATACTGCAATTTGTCAATAAAGTACAAACTTACCATGTAAAAAGAAAATGTTATTGCTCCTGCATTTATCATGACACCCACCAATATGAGTAAATCAAAACACTTGTTCGTTATCACAAAATATCTTAATAGATAAATTTAAAAAATCACCATTTATGTTTTTATAATATTTTCAAATCAACAAAAAAATTTGTAAAGCAATTATGAAATTTACCCAATGAAACTTAGGTGTCTTAAATACAAATTGCGAACTTTTATTTTGCGTATATGGTAAGTATTTTCCGAAATGTATTCAGTGCCAATAGTCTTGATGTCATCGCTTTAAAAATATGACACATTACAACAAATTCTCAAATTAAATTTTGTCTACACCAGCATCGTATCATTTTTTTACGTCAATATACGAATTTCCATGAAATATTCCATTGAACATGTTACTGATAAAGAAACGAAAGCTTGCCAGTATGACAATATATAATAACCATTATACATGTTAAATAAATGATTCAATAAATAAGAATCATTAATAATTTGAGATATCTGCACTTTTTGTAAACATTCGGATTTGTTAGAAGAATTGTAGCATAATGGCATAACCACAAATACAGGAATTATGAGTCCCACAATGAAGACAAATGCTATCATTGCGTCTATATTACGAAAATCAATCTGTAGCTGTTTTAATTGAGTAAATTAAAATTAAAAAAAAATTACTTACGAGTTGAGGTGTTCATTATTTTTTTGCATATCGCTATATAATATAGTGCAGTGATATTTCCTTTTTGTTTTTCTTGTGTACAATATTGATCAATTCGAGATAACAAAAATAATATCTTTTAACATAAAATATTATAATTTTTTAATAATTTTTTTGCTATCCCATGTAGAAATATACATCTGGTTTGTCAATTCGTAAATAGCCAGCATTGATACAATGTTGGTTAACCAACATTGGTCCAACGTAGAATCGCTTATTCATTTCGGTCCTAATAACCATCGTTTATGTAAATGATTTACATAAAATTTGAGTAAATGTAACTCCTCATCGTACTGCATTATTTACATAAATAGTTTACATCAAACAATTTTGTGTCGAAATTAATAAACGAACGAAAAAAAATAATTGTTTGTTTTTCAAAAATTCTAAAAATATTGTTGCTTGTATAAAATTTATGTAAATAATGCAGGATAATGCTGAGTGTTGCATAAATTTTTGCATAAATAAATCGCATAAGACATAAATTTTTGTGTAGCATTTATGTAAAGTGTACACAAAATTTACATAAATCTGGCTATCAGGGGGATTGATGATAGCAATTTCTACATGGGTAAGTGTTACTTGAAGCTAATAAATAAACTACTTATAAAAATTTTAGAAACTGAACAAAATAAATATTACGTTACATGCTTTTCATTTACTATATAATTAATAACAAATAAAGCAACCCCTATGTGAAGAGTTAACCAAACACAACTTTGGAGTAACTCATCATAATTGAATTCAATGAGAAACAAATTCTTAAGCTAAAAACAGTAAGAAACACACAGGATGAACATTTTGTTACCACGATTATTCATTAGATGTAATTTATTCGTTGATGCTACATTATATTTTCTTTACACATGGACATACTTGTTTTCGAATAATAAAAGGGACGAAAATGAATTTCGATATGTGCACTATTTTTTGGAGAAATTTGTTTTTAACTAATATGTGTCCAATAAACCAGTAAGAGAACTTCAAATATTTGTAATCCGAGTCGAAAATGCTGACAACTTTATCTTCTACGGTCAGCATAATGAAAGTCGGTTATCCGCCGATATAGAAAAAAAAACCTTTTAAAACGTCATATGAACCGTTTGAAAAATACATTCGTACTAAAGACATGTGAACTGTCACATTTCAATAATTGCTGCATAGATAATGACACATTTTCTATTCCGTTATCGTACTTTTCGTAATTTCTCAACTGTAATTTTATAATTAGTGTTCATCCATAAGTGATGACTCCTATCGATTGATGTGCTTCACCGTGCACATTTATGCTGGAGCACAGTATATGTTTGGTAATATCTGAACGAGCAACTGTACAATTCTTTGTCTATCAATTTTATTGTAACTGTTTTGAACTATTGAATTTCGGTTACAATCGTGATACAGTGCATTAAGATGATGATTGATGTGATACTTTTTTGATTAATAAGAAGACAATATATTGGAGGTTTCAGTACCCCCCATATAATACACCACTTTAAACGTAGTGAACGTGTTCTTATCACTAAAAAACGTTTATTCCACTTCTGTGTAAAAGATTGTCTATTTTTAACCTGTTTTTTGAAACTTCCACGCTCTATTAAGTGTTCTGAAAAGAGTATTCAAACCATTGGAAGCTCTTGAAACAGGTGTAAAATGAATCTGATCATTCTGCGTCTTTCTTCTTTTCACGTCTTTAAGATGTACATAATGAGAGCATTTAACATTTGCAATCACTATTTTTTAATTATATTTAGGTCGTGAATATGTATTTAAAACCATATTTTTAATACAACTCTCTTGATTCATTGAAAAATGATTTTTTTTAGAAGGAAAGTGTGTGTGTGTGTGTGTGAAAGAGAGAATTACGTTTAAATTTTTATAATGCTTTGAACCTTTTTTTTTTGCCGGCTTTTTGGGGCATGAGCTCAATGAATTTGAATGTTTTATTCTGATGTAAATCTCGAATCAAAAAATTTTTTCTCATTAAGTTTTTCATTGATACTTCCTGCATCTTGCGATTCGCTCATCGTTGCATCTATACCGTTGATTTCTGTCTTATTTCTTCAAATACCTATCACACACGATTGTGAAGTTGGCTGCGATAAAACATCATCCATAATTTTCGACTTTCCATTGCAATTGAACAATACAACTTGTATATTCAACATTTGGAAATATACGAAAAGAAAGTTTTACGGTAAATAATTAAAAACAAATGATATTTTAAGATGGTGATTATGAACTGTTTGAAAGAATAAATCACAAAGTAATTTTGAGGTTAGTGGTTTAAATCACAAAATCGAATATAAGTCTATCCGATAAAAGTGTTCTTTTTTTAAATCTTAATTGAGAAGTTAGTAGCATCCGTTTAATTGTTATAATTTTAATCGAGTTTACTATTTTAAATAATATTACAAAATGTAATTATTTTGGTTCAAAGGTGATGGAAATTTAAAGCAAGATTTGATGTCTTTGAAGATGGTTTTGTACCAAATTTTTTGAAGGGACATAACTCTCAAACAACGAGTGGTAAAAACATGAAATCGAAAAATTAGTTTCTCATTTAATTTATAAGAATTTTTATTTATAAAATCCCAAATAATCCGATGTAATGTTAATCTCCCAGCTACATGAAAACAAATTCTACTGATACAACTGCAGGAAGTAGATTGAAAGGGTGCTATATTATCGACCGTCATTGTAATTTCGACCAACGGTAGAATTACATATGATCGTTGAAACTCATTCAACTATTGGTAACACAAAATAATATTTAATAATGTTTGTTAAACAAAGTTTTATTAAATTAAAGATTATTTCGTTCTCAAATATTATATTCAATGATCCTGAAGTTGCATAAACTTTGAATGAATTTTTATAGATTTTGTTCAGTATTTTGTATATGTTTTTCATATATTAATATGTTTTCAACAATAGTTTTTTATAATTCGAAACTGGAAATTTCAAGGAGTAGATTTCAACGAAATACATTGAAAACATCATTGTATTGATTTATTTTTAATCATAGTGATTATTACACTGCAAGGTATATTAAATCTAAGAAATTTGTTGACATTTTAAAGAAAGACAATTATAATTTTAATATAACTATTAAAGGGGAGTATACGTATAGAAAAAAACATAAATTGTTGTAACATAAATTTGTTTGTTGTTTAAGGACGCCATTTTGTTGTAATTATGATAAATTTAGATATTCCTAATGTATGAACTAGATATACTCATCCTCATCTCCAAAGATTGAGACAGATACCGTGGCCACCGTCCAAAAATTTTCTGTTTAATCAATTAATTGTCTATCCATTGTTTCAAATAAAAATCAATCTTTATCTTTTCTAAAACATTCTTCGATTTTTGTTTGATACACGGCATTTTTATTTATAATAAAACCATTGGATGTTTACATTCTTAATAACATACCTCTGAAAATAAGCACAAATTTCTTTCCTATACGTATATTCCCCCTTAAGTTTAACTAAACGATTTTTACGATCCGCAATTCATTGCAGGTCGACACGAATTTCGTTCGATACATAATTCGTTAACAATTAAGGAACTCAATCTTCTGTCGTGCGCGCCAGAATTTTTACACGGTCACGCGCGCCATGTAGTCAGTACGCAAAATACTTTTCGTTCATAGAAACTTGTGTCATGATTCTCAACATGTTTAGTTGATTCAATATAAAACATTTTAATCATCGTTTATTATATTTTGTATCCATCTTAAAATATAAATAAAAAATTAAAAAGTAATTTAACAGCTTTTGTTCAAATGACCATCGTGTGTGTACTTACTCCAAGAACAACGAATGGTTGCGAGAAAAGATCCGAGAGGATGTCTTTTTAGAGACAACAGAACTTCATAAGGAACCATGCAAAGATGAGAGATAAACCCCCATTTTTCTGCTTAGGACTCTGTATGTTTCAAACTACACTAAAATGTCTATTTTATGAAAACATAATTTTACATGTGTCTATTTATATGTACAAATGTATTAATGTATTACGATATGATAATTCCGGACTACACAGATGTATATTTACAATCTGGTAAGAACCAGACATGTGGTTTTCAGATTGTTGAGTTACAAAATGGCTTGCATTTAAAAAATTATCTTTTTTAAATCTTCTATTGTTATTTTTCAAATCTGGGGCTGCATAAAATATTTTTTTCATGTTAAAATCACTTAGTGTTGAAACACAACATTTTTATCAGATTAAAAAAAATTGACTAAATTTGGCAGATTTCTGGTTTTTACCAAAAGCCACACATATAATAATTTTATGATTATAACATACGTTTCTGTTCAAGTGTATAAGTATTAGGTTAATACATAAAAGGTAAAGAAGTTATCAATGGTTTGCAATAACAAAATTACGGAATTATGTCGCAATCGCAAGCTGTTCCACCTGTACCTAATCTACATTGATTTTGACACCATTTCAGCCAATTCATCGTAGTAGTTTTCTCTTCTTCTTTTGTTGAAGAGAAGCTTTCTGTTGGGTTAGTCTGATGGTTTTTAGTTGTAGTCGTGGAGGTTGTAGCTGAAGATAGTATAGAAGTATTGTCTGATGAGGTAAAAACAGATTTTTCAGTTGAATTTGCATTAGGTTGTGGAGTAGTAATGGTAGGTTCTTTGGATGCAGTTGTATTTATCGCAGGTGTAGAACTCGAAAAAATAGTCTCATTTTGAGAAACACGTTGAGTAGATTTTTGCTCTAAAGATGTAGTCGTCGATAAATTCGAACTTGGGATTTCGATCATGCTTGAAGTAACTGTTTTTTGTTGTAGAACAAATTTGGTAGTTCTTTCATCTAACAGTGAAGTAGTTGAGACATAAGATTTATTTGTTGTTATTAAATAAGAATTTTCAGGAGCAGGAAAGGTAACCTCCATTTCAGATGATGAAGTTGTTGAAAAAATTGGAAATAGTGTTTGATCTTTTCCCGGAAAATGGTTTGAGGTAATTGAAATTGTATTATCTTCAATTACTCTGCTCGGTGAGTCATCGATGTCAGCTTCATTTTTATAAGAATCCATATTTTTCTTGTCAAGTCCCTTATTTTCTGTCTCTGCCAGTTTAAGCATTTGAATTAACTTGATCAGTAATCCTTGTAACGTTTTCTTGTAAAAAACATTCTTTTTAATGTCAACTTTTATTTCATTAAACTTGACTTGATCTGTATGAATTTCCGATTTTTTATTAGCCAGAATGTTGGGAATTTTATGTTCAAAAGCGTAATTATCATGCTCTTTCACATGGTTATAGACGTTTAGTTGGACAATCGATACATTCACAGTATCTACGGACTTGTTACCTGATCCAGTAGGTAATCCATAGGTCATAGTTATTATAACCATGATGGTACACACCATTAAAATCATCTGAAAGGTAATGAAAAAAAACTGTCGTAATTTAATGTATTTTCATCTTAGTGACAAAAATATTGTTGTGTAAAAACGCAGTTGAAAACAATTACAAAAAATAAGGTGTTATGTCGTATGACAAACCAAAGATAATCTCGTGGAAACTACAACGCACTTCAATTATTCGTCATTCATGTTTCGACAAGATAATCGTTTTCACATAGATAAGATATTCAATATATTAATTCTTATACGATATAATGCGATTTTTATGTTGTTGCAAATTTTATTTTTCTTTCTTAGATTTTTATTTCTTCTTCTATGTATTAATTATTTTTTGACATTATAGTTCAATTGATTCAATAAACATCTTTCAATCACAACTGAAATACAAAGCGATCAGCAAGCTATTGAGTGTAGCATAGAAAAAAGGGAGTGAATTTTCTGACCAAATTTGCACTTTGTCAAACGAATGTTTCTTTTTTTTTCTATTCAAATATCTATTTTTGATTAGTAAGACTGTTATTTTACAAAAAGGATTAGCAAAAATTCGAAATTTTGTGTGTATTTAGTAAATAAATTTCGAACAGGTAATGAAAATATCGTACATGTATAAAAGTTGTAATAAAGAATTTAAATATCTTACACAAATTGTAAAATTAGCAATGCCTGAATAACAAATAATTTACCTACCTTCTCAGGCAGCAACGAGTAATAGTCGAACTCAGTATAATTCAGTTCAATGTAATCGGCAAATCAGAACCCACAGCGCTAGCCGGAAAGACTCACTGGTGAAGCGTGTGATTGCAGACAATTTATCATATTAAACCCTATCAGGATGTTCAGTCTGGTTTACAATTACACAGATCAATAAATTCTTAGTAACACTATCAAAACGTCATACGTTTGATTAAATATTAAATCAATTGCAAATTGAATTAAAGTTCAAAAATCCTAGATAATCTTAATATCAATTTTATGGTTGATGTTTCTAAAAATTGTAAAAATGACTACGATGTGAAGATTTTGATATTTTTTATTTACACTAAAAACGTTGATTGTTTAATATATTACAAGCAATAATCGACGCAACTTCACTTTCAATTATATTTTATTCATTTTTTTGCATAATGACATAAATTAAAATTATTGTAACACAAGACATAATCAACGAATATTATAAATAATTTTCCACTCGAAGCTTATAATTATAGAATTTAATTACAATCTCATTTTTTAGTATTCCAATTTCAATCAATGTAGTCATATTTGAGAAAATTTTTTCTGAGTATAATAGACTATTTTAAATGTATGCTTATTGTCTTGTACGAGTTCAATCGTAATATAAACTAAATGTAATATTAGCGCAACGAAGTCCTTCAATATTTTGTATCATATACCAAGTTTCAATCGAACATTCAATTTCTTACAACTAATCGGCTAGAGTGCCTCCCATAACAACTAATATCTACCTTTTATTGTCATTTCACAACGTTCTTTTATTATCTATATTATATTCTATTTAAAATTAATTTATACATTATGTGATAAGAAGTTATAATTGTAAAAAACTGTATTTAAACATATCTCAATTATAAAAAAAAGTAGTAAAAATATTGAAAACAGAGTTTGAAAAAGTCAAAACTTTTTAAAATTAAAATGAAACTATGTATTCTAAATGATTGAGAATAATATAAAAATGTTAACTTCCTATGTGATAATCTTACCTTAGCTTCATATGTACATTTTTATGTAGATAAATCATTTTGTTGTAATCGCAAAAGTTCGTATAGCTAGCGAACAATTTTTTAATGTTGAAAATTATTCTTGAGAATGTATTTCCGTTTTGATATCGATGTTTAAAATGATTACATATAATTATCATCAAACAAAACGTTGATCTTAAGGACAAATTAATATTAATTTATGTGTTTACATTTTCAAGCGCTTGCATTAAATATTTTCATACTACATTCTTGGAAGACTTGGATTTTTAGTTGCATTTCACTCTATAAAAGAGCAAAACTTGTTGATTTTCATTATTATTATGTTCACATTCACACAACATTTGACACGGTTTGCAGAATCATTATATGCACGAGTCCCTTGCATCACTATTACAGCTAATAGATTAGTTTGAGCATTAAAGCTATGTTATCGCACATATAGTATATTTATTGCATAATACACATACCGCACACATGTTCATATGAGTTGAAAAACTTAAAGATAAAGCGTGCAGTTTAATAGCCTTAACACAAATCTTAATTCCAAATTCAGGTGTTCTTTTATAAAAGCGATCGAAGTCTAGTGGTTATCCCGCATGATTTTTTTACAAGAACATAGATGAATCATATTTATAGAATAAGCTTAATAATTTTCTATTTAATTTAATTTGACATTTTTTGTTTATATTTATCATTGTATAGCAAATTATTCATTGCAATTTCGTAAAAATAATTTAAGAATAAAATAAGAAGAATATGATTATATTACAAATATGAATGCAAATGCATTTACACCAAAATCATTTACATTTTCCTCTATACTGAAATGTTAATATCATGACACTGATTTTATCACATAAGATGACCAACTGCTTATGCTATGCCACAACAATCTTCTGTTAATTTACAGTTTCTTCGGTTCTAGTACCAGTCCATGAAGAAGGGGGTGTATATTACAAGTGAACCCAAACAAGACATTTTTCTTGTATTAGTTTAAGGTGTGTCTGAAATCAAAATTAAATTTAAAAAAGTATTAAAATGAAAGAATATTTTTTATTCGAATTCTTGAAAACATAATCATGTTTTTATACTGATGTACATTACATGTTATAAGTAATCGGAAATGTATATTTACTCACCTTTGAACAAAATGAATAATCACAAAATTTGTATTAATGTCATCTTAATGAGTTAATGAGTGTCCTTGTTTTGAAATATGTTCACAAACAGAAAATAAAATCGAGCCACAGTTAAAATAAAGTGACGCCCGCCAAGGCTCCGAGCCTCGACGGGGCTCTGACTGTACTAAAGAGCAGGCTGCAGCTTCCGACAGACCCACGTTTGGACCATGTTTCTTCGCGACGTGCAACATACTGAGCATGCGTTGAACGTTTAGAGGCACAACCCAGAATCGAATAGAGAACACCCACTTTGTTCTCTGGAGATGATGGCAAATCAATACTGCGTTCCAACAGTGTCTGTTGGATCTGGAGGAATGCCTTGGTCTTTGCAAATGCGGAATTTCGACGACCTAAACATGCTTGATGGCGGAGAGAATTAGAGTAATACGACTTAGGTGACACGCGACAAATTCCCATTAATGTTTGAGCACTTTGACTTTATTGGATGCACTATTTATGCGCCTATTTATCTTTTACTAAAATGCATTCCGACGTATTTAAACGATGTTGATTTGCTTACAATCATGCTTCTAATTACTATTCAGATGGTTTTGCGATCCTAACAATTAATTCAAGTTTATTTATATTGTGCTGAATGCATGACTATTTGTAAGATTAAAACAGTTCGTGAATCGTGCAACGTTTTTAGAAAACATATATAACGAAATTAGATTGTTGCTTTGAAATAAATTATAAAAATACATCACTTAATTTTGCATTTAAAAACGTTCGTCTTCGCTACTGTAATACAATAATTTTAATAAAGTTGAATCGTCATATACCGAGCATCTTATTGTTAACATTCCAAACGTGTACATATTACTGGTAACAAAGTCACACAAATTATTATTATGTCACCTAAAAACAGTTAATCTCAAAATACATCATTACAAGTAAGTGATGACTATAAATCATCAAGTTCATGCTTTTAAAACCATACAATTTCATCAACTTTTACGTCTATTTTTATGTCAAAGTTTCTGAACATTTTTTTTTGGTATATTCATTGTTATATATTTTTAATTTTAACATTTTTCTGAACTATGTTAAACCTTGTTAAAATTGTTTCACGCTTCAATAATTTTTTTCTGGTTCTTCTTTTATCCTGCCAATCCTGCAAAATACATTTTTCCAATGATAAATATTATAAAAGCATTGGAATTTCAAAAAATTTTAATATATCTAACAATGAGATAATTCGATCATACGTCAATATATCCTGATAAATACACAGCAAAGTGTACTAGTACTTTTGATGCAAGTTTCATGTTAACCGGAATTCCAAATACGTATTTCGAAGCTCACAAAAATTGCTTTGTCAAATCGATGGCTCGTACGAAGACTGTGCCAATTCAAAATTTCCCATTTAAAATAACATTGGAAATTTTGAAATGAGACACAGTCTTCGTACGAGCCATCGAAATGGATTAAACATTCAAGTTCATTTATTTGACGCAAACGTCAATCAAAAAACAATGTGAAACATTTTTTTGTTCGATCCAATTGTGATGATTAATTTGATTGATATTAATGATTGATGTAAATACTTTTATTTAATTTCCGCTCATTTTTTGTAACAATTGAATAAAGATTTTTATATAAAAAATGGCAAAAAATGTATCAATTCAATTTTACTTGTGTATTATGTCTATTGTGGAACAGTATCATTTTTGGATCACTGAACGATAATGAATAAAATACCTAAAAAATGAAGAGAAAGTTAGCGCAGAGCGAGGATTTGAGGATGTATAAGTGAAACTAGTCAACGTCTGGTCAGCCTCACGGCAACGGTAGTTACGGTCCTGGCGAGGTGTGGTGATAGAGGAGACGGCGTCGTTCATCCTCTCCAAGAGGACGTATTGATTAAATCCTCTCGCGGCCATGTTCCAGTGCCATTTCATTGGCTGGCATCCATTTTGTCCCCTACCCTCTTGCAACCTATCCTGGCCGTTTTTGGTCGCTTATTATCGTCTTTCATTCCGCTACCCCCGCATTATTTGGATCGCGAAAGCGCACGCGTCACGACATTTTACATTGAAGAAACACATTGTCAATCGAATTTCCACTATAATATGTAACTGCAAGAGATGGATACCGACAACTCGTTACACCTTCGCTGGTGATGCATCCAGCTTGTTCACCACTCTGTTTATTTGTATAGTATGGGAAACAAAAGAACTTGCATGTACTTTTTTCATTTATATCTTATCTTTTGTATTTGTTTGGATAAAAAATTCCCAGATATTTAAAAATGAATATATTGATCAAATTGTATAGTTTTAGTAACTTTTTTTGTTGAATATTATAAGAAAATTAAAGTTCAAACTGAATTTATTGAATGTAGAAGATTATTCAATGCACTGCAAATTTTTTTTTCTGGGTAACTAATTCAACATTCTCTTTCATGTAAAGTGGCATCACTTGTTGAACAGCGTTGAGAATTTTCTTTATCTCTAATATACATTTTTATTCTCTATATTTCAATTAAGGTACTTTGTTTCTATTATGACATTAGAAAATTATCATCCAAGTAGAGGGGCATTACGGATCATTGTGGCACAAAATTATAAAGTTGAAAATTAAGTATGCGTGTACTTATATTTATTTGAATTATTTGGATGTTTTTTGCAAGAAAAACTATTATTTTTTAATAAAAATATTATTTTATGATAAGTTATTTTGGGTAATTAGAAGATATTTTCAATCTAAAAAGCATACGTTGAATATTAAAAGGAAATATTACTTTTTACTTTATGACATAACTATGAAGTTTTGTCACGAAACTTTCATAACCATAAGTTTTTTTGACGGGAGTATAAAAACATTAATGAAAAAAACAATTAATGCTTGTTCTGACCTAAACTTTCGTTCAAATTTTTGTTAGACGATCAAAAATAAAAATTCTGAACATGTGCGAACAATTTTTTATTGTTTTTATACTAAAATTATAATTATAATAAGTGTCATAATGACATGAATGTCGCACCACCTGTACCGCCCGTATATTGTAATTTTATTTCAATAAAATAAAAATCAAACTTCTATTGTAAAAATGTAAAAGTAAACAGATATTGAATTGAAAGATTTTATACAAGCGTGTTGTACCTGCTTGATTCAATTTTTTTGTTGATCGTAAAGAATTGGAATCTCATAAATAATTGTTGGATGCACGATTTATTCAAAATGAATAACGTGACTGGAAAATATAAATCGAACCTTTTTCCAATTTTCAAGTGTACCATTACCGACATTATGTTTGTTTTTCTATTCTGTGGTGTGCATGAACTCGAATGAATTTCTTTCCGACAGTTTGTTTTAAATAACTCAAAAGTTAATTTTCAAACCAACGTATTCAAACTAACGTATACTTTGATTTAGTACAATTATTACAATCAGCCTGAACAGCAATTACTCCAGATTCGAAACAAAAATCTTGAAGAACGAGATGAAATTTTATCAGTTTTTTATTCAAATTAATCCAAATCAATTTACTACAAAATACTTGCAGTAGTTAAACTAGTAAACTTTACTTCACTATTTAAATTTTTGATTCATAATAACGTAAGACCACAATTACATTTATAATGTTAATAAAACGAATGTCAAACCAGAAATTCACCTCATATATAAAAGCCTTATTTTCTTTCAAGCATATTGCAAAATTGAATATCCTTTCAAAAGTTGAATATCATTTTCTTAAAACTGTTATTTTCCTTATGTCTCCTTAAGTTTTATTGCATTATTACCATTTATACCTTAGATGCTATAGCAGTTAAAAAGAAACCAACGAATCAATTTCTTTGATAACCTTTAAATGAAAATCTTGAGGAAAAAGCCTAAAAAGAAATATGCCGCAGAGAGATTCTAGTTAGTCTGCAAAACTGGATGCTGCATGCAACGAATACAAGCATCCGAAAGTTGGCAAAATAATAATCTGCCGGTGGTGGTTGAAAGTAGAGTTTGTGACGGAAAAATGGTAACATAAAGTCGCGGGAAACGAACACAGAGAGTGGATGGCTGATCTCTTTTGAGCGGATGCATGCATCTTTCGGGTGGCGTGCATTACGTTTCCTGCCGGTGGCTGTAGTAATGTCAGAGAACGAGGAGAGGTGCGACGTTATGCGGACGCGCGCGATTGGTCCGCGCGTGGGCGTCACGCCCCCGTCATTTGACTGCGATTTTCACAGCCACTCCCACGCAAACATCACCCCAAACTCCGCGCGATCGCCGAATGTCGCCCCCGCGCGCGTCTTCGACCCCTAGCGCGGGGGCCGAAATGTAGGTCAGGTGGTAGTAGAGGAAGTAACCCAGGCAGCCCATCCAGGCAGCCGGCCAGGCCAGAGAAAGAGCCAGACGTCGCCAGTCGTAGTCCCGCGGAAACCAACTAAAGCCACCCGTCAAGTCGTCCTCGACAGAGCCGCCCTCGACCGACAACGACGGATTCCTCTTCGAAACACCATAATCATCGACCAAATTATTCAGGTAATTCCAAATACCATTTTTCAACATCATTCTTTTTTCATCATAACACACCAGTTTTGCCATCACTTGCTTTCAGTTTCCACGCGATCCACAAATTATTCCAACTTTCCACTCTTTGGAATTGTCATATTTTTTGCAACAGATTCTTTTTTGCTAAATCAATCGAGTCTGAGAATATTAGTCTGAAGAATTTTATATAATAGTGGTTTTTTTTCAAATTAGAAATATGTTTGTTGACATTTGAAATTTGTTTTAAATGAAAACAAGACAAAAATTGCTTTTGACAGTCACAAAATACAGAAAATTATTTGATAAGATGTTTCAAAACCTTCAATAGAAAGAAATATATTTTTATACAAAAATTGTTGTATGTTGCATGGTGTTTTCTACCAAAAATAGTTGATTATTAAATGATCGAAAAAGGTTTTATTGCAACGCAAAATCAGCGCGACCTTTCCTGAATGGCGTTGCAACGACAGAAATCCTTGCAAAAACATTTTTTCCGACATAAAATTCACTAGCCCAATGAGAAAGTCACCTCCAAATTAATCGAACAAATTTCATGAACCTGATCAATTTTTCATTGCTTATTAAAATCTATTATAATGCTCATTACGTGCGATTGAATTGTGGTCAAGGTGAGGCCAAAATATGACCTTCTGTACCAGAGTTCTTAATGATGCACGATTTGAATTGCTTTGTGAATGAGATCAGAATATAAATTTTCAGTTCTTGTGTTCGCATTTAAGGTCAAATTTAATTTGCCTGGATTTATTCAGACAATGAAGCTTTTTTCTATTTCTTTGAAATTCTTTGAAAAAGTTTTTTTTTTAAAGTAGGTAAAAAATGTTGAAAAGTTCTAAAATGAATAAAATTCTGATCCTAATAGAAATTCAATGTATAACTCTATATATGAATTATAGATAAGTTTTCATGATTCAACACCACAATCATTAATCCCTTACAATTACTTTAATTGTGAATATTTTTTACATAAAGTTAACCAATTCAAAATTGGCCACCCTGACGATTAAATTAGATTTTGAGGTCATTTCCAAATATGCTGTGCTTAAAAAGGAAGCTTTACAATTCGATTGAATATCAAATCAAATCATAATATCTATTTGCAAAAATCATATATATAGAAATAGAAGTAAAAAATATACCTCAAATATAATCTCACGTTTCAAGAGAATCAATTTGTTTAAAAATATTTGTTGTCACTATATCATCACGGTTATCTCGAGCACATTTATATAACGAACATTCTTTTTTTTTTGTCTACAAAAATATCGGTGGTAATGATAAAAGTTTTCCCAAACTTTAAAAAAGAATCGTGTTGTAACATTCCATCTTCATCAAAGTCGCTTGAACAAAAATGCTGATCTTTGACCTTTTTCCAAACTCATGTAAATCTATAGTTCAGAAGGTTACTGTAAGACCTCAGTGTTTCATTTTCTTTTCCAACTTTTGCCTCATTCATATATATACAAATCAAGGATTATTTCATCTTATCCATAATTTGTCACTGCAGTTAGTGAATATTTGTACGAAATCATTATTGTAAATAAAAAACAAACTTCAGCCTCGAACTGATAAATAAGTTGAAATGACTTTGCATTTCCTTGGTCGCTCTTGGTCTGCTGTGCTCCATCGGTGCTCCTTGTGGCTTCGCAAAATTAAAAGCGTTGCTTAACGAAAACAAGTCGAACAAACTGTAACTGAAGCACGACTGTTGTTGATTGTTATAGGAACTGTGAGGGCGAGGGGCACTGCAAAGACATGGACAATGTGCAAATGTTCGGCACTAAAGTTACAGCGATCAAGGAATACTTATATGTAAGGTTCATTCATTCATTCCCTCTATCACTCTTATTCTTTTTTATTATCTTTATCG
Source organism: Trissolcus japonicus (assembly GCA_030522925.1). Classification (NCBI taxonomy): domain Eukaryota; kingdom Metazoa; phylum Arthropoda; class Insecta; order Hymenoptera; family Scelionidae; genus Trissolcus; species Trissolcus japonicus. The sequence continues at coordinate 118,286 of JAPYZS010000219.1, read as the reverse complement.
GTTTATACTATTCACTGTACTATTGGCTGTGGCGAATGTCTCATATTCGATTAAAATATTATAACATTTTTACTCGCACCAAATTCAAAATTTTCTTCTTATTTATTGGCTGAAGAGACGGCGCGTGAGCTCTCCTTCGATATAACAAAATTTATCCGATTGGCATGTATAATTTGAACATGGAACCAAATTTTTTATCCAATATTCAAAGGAAAATTACCAATTTTATTTTTTAATTTTTCTTTGTACTACTTTATTTATTTAGATGGTTTTCTTGAATAAGATATTATTTTCTCATCCTGTGGGTAGAAGCACTCACTTCTCCCGCTGGATGAGAAAAATTTCATCAACAAGCATTATAGAACATTTTTATCGATTAAGAATTACCTATCCGCTATGCATTCTAGTGCATGAATACATCTTCACCAGCAACATTTTTCTGACCATATATTGCTATGAATCATCTTTTTTAACTACCAAAATTTTACTATTATACTTGAATATGGAATAATATATTTTTACGCTGTATGGAATTCGCGTTCTTAATTCGAATTATAGATGTCCGGATCGTTGATTGTCATTGTTGTCAAATTAGTTGTTTTTACAGCAAAAGCAAACGCGTGTACAGAAAGCGTAAATAAAATGTTCTCGTGTTTCTTTTTAATAACTAAGTGTTTTATTTCGGTCGCGCGGCGCGCGACAATATGATTTAATTGATTGTGGTTTTTAGTTAAAAAACATATCGAACTGTGAATTGACTATATATTTTCTTTTTTTTTTAGAACTTTGCCAGGACACACTCACCCACCAGACTCATGAGTTCTGAAAATACGTACGCACTCAGCAAGGAGACATGCAATCTCAAATATACCGGTAAGTTTTTTTTACAAATAATAAATAAAATAAATTTTCGTTCCTCTTGTTTGTTTTAAAAGATTAAATTTAATTTCATTTATGACGAAAAAGTTAGATAATGATTTTGAAATATAGTATTTTATGACATCACGCCCAACGTTATGTCTCTTGGAGAAAGGGTGCATAGTGATAGAGGATTTAAAATCAGCCAAAAGATTGCACGTGCAAAAGCAGACTCAACAGATTACAGGCCACAGGGGTTTTCCGAGTATTATCTCCTGGCTTATTTGTTTTACAACAAGCATAATAAATTACAATCTCTAACAATTGGTCTACCGACTTCTTCGAATTTGAATTCATTTCAATATAGGCGAGCGTGCTTAATCTCCTATTTCTCAGCAATAAATCATCACTTGAACTTGTATCAAACTCAAACTTTATGTTACTTATCCATGAAAACATTCACATTTCTTAAACCCTATGAGATTTTAATCAGGCATAAACATTATTATAAACTAAAAATTGCAAAATTTATGAAAAGTATAGAGTAAACTCCAGTGAAATGATAATATTTTATACGAATGTAAGTAAATATGTTATATCACATTAGAAGGGATTTAGCGAGGGTATGAAAATATCCGATCTTCAACGTAAGATTAATGACACGAGATTATAGCTAAATCCCGGGACTGGGTGGAAAGCAAAGAATCCAAAGATCTATACCTATATAAAGATGTTACACATGACTTCATCCTGCAACTTGTACAAATAATTTTTCAATAAAAAAGCAAACTTTTTTTTTATTTCTTACACCGCTCTAATTAAAATGAATGAAACAAAACTGCACTTGACGAGAAAGAATTTTGAAATTTGTTACATTCAAATAAATTTAAAAACAATGATAGCAAAATCCTTCACACGCACCAACGAAAGTAATGAGTCTCTCATAATTTAAAATTTATGACTTTTACATGGTTGACATTCTTTTTTCAAGTACACTTCGTCCTTCGTTGATATGAACAAAATGAAACGAACCTCTCAAGGTTTTGCTCATCTATTCGCAACATAATGGCGGGAAAAAGTAGAGACATAGCTCAAGCCGACCCTATGCAAAAAAAGCAATTCTATCAAGCAAGGATTATCATTACGACTTTCAAAAGCTATCTTATACTCGAGCTTTCGTTTTTTCCTTTTACGTTTTTGTTTTATTTTAATACGTAAGATACAGAGATCTTTCTTTTTACTTTTTTAAACTATCATAACATTGATTATAGTTTTTTCTTTTTTTTTTGTTTTAAGAAAGATATTTCTAACTGTGAATCCCAAACCGTTCCAACAAACTGCAAATCGTAGCGACATTAAAGTTTCCAATTTCAAGACAAAAAGCAGGTAAGAATTATCTATGGAACCAAATGAAAGGGCACAAAAAGTAATTGAGATGGAATCGTCCCACCAAACAAGTGAGAGTGTGTCAAATATTAGGTGTATACTTTCAATTGTTTGATGAGGCGAAATCATTCTTAGAGCATCGCAGATTCGAGAATGCAATCATCATCAACATGGTTCCCGACTCTCTGATATCCTTTTCAAAATTGACTCGACAGTTTTATTAATTAAAACTTAAAAACTGAAACATGAATGGTTACTAATTTTCATGTTTTCTTTTTTCTTGCCTTTTCTATTAGATATTCTGCCGCAGAATGTCGAGGGTTTTCCCGCAACAAAAGAGTTCTTAATGAAGGTAGTCGACATTCTGTTAGACTTTATCAAGTCTTCAAATGATAGGAATGCAAAAGTGTTGGAGTTCCGGCATCCATCCGAGATGATGCGGCTGCTTGATTTGGAAATCCCAGATTCAGGCGTGACGCTTCAGCAACTGCTCCTCGACTGTTCAACGACATTAAAATATCAAGTGAAAACAGGTCAGTTATTCTGCTCATCAAATCCATCATATTCACAACCCTTGTCGAGTTCAAAAATAAGAGTATTTAAAAAATAAACCTATCAGATCGTATTTTATAGATTTGAGTATATGTTTCTCACGTAAAAAACAATTGTTAAATTGTATGAACTCAAGATGTGCGGCGCACGCGCCGTAAGTTTTATGACAGCACTCTATTACGCATCCATCAACCATCCGTTCTGTGGGATGATAAGCCATATAATTTCATATTCAATTTAGCATACGAGCGCGCAGGGACAAAGATAAGTTGGTCGCAGATATTCTCACTTCCATCGGTAATCTCTCTTTTTCGCTCCCCACGCTACACGCTATTGATACCGATACATAAATCAATTTTCGTCGCTCGAAAAAAAAATCAAAACATAAAATATAGCCGAATTATCACGTTGGGAAAAAAAATATCAAATCCCTGAAATAATATTGATCTGAGTTATATATTTTATAATCAGTAGTCGCAAATGTTTAATTAAAATACCTCGCGGTTGTAAAATTGATCGCATCGGCCAGTCCGAAGGAACACTAGAAATTGTTATTTAATCCCGTTCTAATTTGCATATAGCAATGAAAACGGAAAATGAGCAAAGTTTTAAGTTGACCGTTCGATTACACAGACCAAAGTTTTAATTAGTGGAAGATTATGCGCCCGTAACGTACACATCGGCGGCATCACGAGGAATAAAATGGATATCGATGGAGTGGCAAAGCCCGGAAGTCGACCGCAAATCCCCCACGACAGTGCCCATGAAACTTCGCTATCTTGGTTCGATTCGATTACCGACTTGAATAGATTTTAATGCACAATAGCCACACGAACGTGTACCACCACGTGGACGTTGAACTAGAAATGTAACCAGCCTGCTATTGCACTGACTGGCATATCAGGGGTGTTGACACCCTTCAAAGACGCGTGCCACGATACGTGCTTGGCCCAACAAAAACTTATTATTTGATTATACACCCCACGCATATCAAACCCCTTGCTGGTTATCTTTGACGTTTTTCGCGTCTGTTCTTGAACTTTTGCCTGTGCCAAAGTGTACAGCTAAAATTATCACTCTTGATACTCGCAAATATATATTTCACCACTACTTTAATGTAGGGATGAACCCTTATCTCTAAAACTGACCCGAGATTTTTATCTGACACTGACAATATTTTATACCACTTTTTTGATTGAAAATAAAAAAAAAAGTACCTCTGAAACGTTGAATAAAACTTGAGACAATAAATAACTTTATAAGAGATGATATTATTTTCAAATGAAAAGTAAATGTTGATTGTGAATTGTAAATTTGAAAAATGATTAGTGATGTTTGTGTTTGGTAGAGTGTTGAGATGGAACGATGAGTGTAGCATAATGCGATAAAGAAAATCAAAGTTCACAATATGAATCAAAATTTCAAAAACACTTCTGTGGCTTTAGCACACGTGGCGTAACCACGCGCGGGGAGACTAATTCAATAGGATTGGTGTAATTAAGAGCAATTTCTAAACGATATATCCCCTCAGTAGAGTTTTAGTACAACAGTAAATAGGGGTAGGTGGTCGATCAGACTCTCCGATCCCAAATGCTCAAGTGCTCATTTTTTATTCTCAACCGCCTAATAGTTTTCCACAAAGCAATTTTCAACTACACATTTCGATTCAGACTTGTCAATGTAAACAACATTTAATCAAGTTCATTAAAAAAAGACAACAATGTAATTGTAATTGAATTTATAAAATTGGAAAGAATTTATTTTGATGCAATGGTAAGATGATGAAATATACATTTCGGAAAGATCATAAAACGAAGTAAAATAAATGACAGCGAGATGTTCATCGAAACATAACACCTGAGATGAAACGCGTTTACTATTACGTATTGCATGATTGATTGCAGAGTACTAACGTTAAGCCAGGGTTACACACTTCTCTTCATACAAATCCAAAGCCCCTAATTTATCACTGCGGGGGTCTGCGTCGAACAGGTCTTTCTGTTCAAGCCTTCGTTGGTCTCTTTCACTTTTTCGTTCCATCTTTTACTCTCGGTACTCATTGTGGAACTTAATCGTGCAGGAACCTATGTCGAAATTAACTTTCTGCTTTAATTCTGGTTCAGTTTTAAATAAAAAAACTAGAGGTTTTTTATACCAAATTGCAAATGCAGAATAGATAAATAATAATACAATTCAAGTTGTTAATCTCAATTTAACTTGCAAATAATTTTCATGCCACCGCATCTACTTTGGTGGTTTTGTTAGTGCAAGGACAAGCTATCTTAACGGAGAGAGAGAGAGCGCTTCTGAAGAACATGCTAGGTTGTGGAATCCAAGATATTCAAGTTGGTATTCACCCGAGGTGGAATACACTTCGAAAGTTACTCAAGATTACATGTTCTTCCAGCGAAGTGACGGTATCTATAGTATGACGAGTTTACTAAATTATGCGATATCATTTATTTAATATCAAATCAGTTGTTAAACACATCTTCATAATAAGAAACATTTAACGTAATTTCATTGAAGTAACAATTGATAAATAAATTCTTATAGTGTTCTGGGAGGAAAACAATGAAATTGTTGCTGCCCCCACTTTGTAATCAATTACATTTTTCCTAGAGCCAATGCAAAGACAAATTTGAGTGCGATGGGAAAGAAATTAAAATAACCAACAGTTTGATAACAGAGGAATCTAAAATGAATCAGATCTGCATAATGCATTATCGGCTTAGTGGCTTATCTGGACGAGAAAATGGAGCGTGTTTGTTTTTTGAGAGACTAACGTTCACGTGCTCGTCGCCCCGTTTGAGAGCCTCTGCAAACAATCTAGTGGTGCAGCGACGCGTATGACGTGCAAAATGCGGGTGCTTCAGCCCATCGACCCTCGACCGTTACGTGCGCGCTTCCACCACTGCTTTGAGTTTCAGCGGAGAAAATAAAAGGAGCGAAAAAAAAAAAAAGAAGACGGAAAGAAAAGTCGAGACTCGCCCTTCTGGTACGATTTGCCCTATACCGGACGCGTGCCTCGATCCACCGACCAAGATAATTGCGAATAACAGTGCGACAAACGGCTCGGATACCGTCGGTCTATAACTCGAGGGGATTTACAACGCCTCGGAGTACCCCACGGAGAGTCCTCGAGACCCTAGTGGAATAGACGCTGCGCCACCTTGATCCCTGGGATTCCCGAAAAAAAGCCCCACGAAATTCCTTTTGGGAGTGGACTGACAGATCTGCTAATAAAATTCACGTTTAATCAACCACGGCAACTTTTAGTTTGCCTCCAAATAAATGGCTGTCTTAGGATTTACTTTTTTTTCTCCGCACTCAGCCAATCTTTGGCTAATATACAAAACCAACTTCAATCTTGGACATAAATTTATGTTTAAACAGAGACAAAATCGTAACTTCAATTTTGAAATTTAAATTTTCGGATCCAAAGATAGATCCAGACAGATACAAATCTGATCAACAAAACAGAGACGAATACAACGAATGTTAATTTTCTGCTTATTTGAATTCTGCATCTCCAATTCTCGAACTCGATAAACTGACATAGAAAGATATGAAAATATTGCATTTGAATATTAAATTAAATATCGTCGTGCTCTTTCATCAGCCTGTCTGGCGCATCCCTTAAACGAGAACCGTTATCTTTCGATATTCTCCAACCTTATCTACCACAAAGAAAAAACATTTATGGACCGGACATTCGATGAGCCTTATCCATCAAACGTTTATCGACTTTTTCCTTGTCTCGTGAAAGACATTCACTTTTTACAACTCTAAAATCGAAAATCCAACGTTATACAATTTTTTACCAAGCTTATGGTACTTTATTATTATGCAAATCATAACCATTAGTATAAGGCGTGAGAACTTTTGTCCGTTCATTGTAACTGGGAACAATCAATCAAATCACTCCTTAATAGAGAGCTACTGATTTTGGAAGCTTGCAAATTAAAGCGTAAATAATTTCTTAGGGTAATTAATAATATGTCAGGTGACGAGTAGAAGTGAAGGACGGTCGATGACGTCTGACGGACGTGGCGAGACGGTTGCCTTACTCTGAAAAGACTTGCTTGCAAAACGAGAGGTTAAACAGCAGTCGAGCTTTGGGTCGCTCGCTGAGTACGTTGTCATCCGCTCGGCTGAACATCGCGCCCGGATAAAGTCTAATGCTTCTGTTTGATGGGACTTGGCCCCTGCAATGATGATGCAACTAGCTAGGGGAACTACGGCGCTTACGCCTTTCACTTATACGTCACGGGCGCCGATACGACTCATGGCGTTTGCTACAATTTTGCCTCTTAAAATCCATTTACATCCATTTATTTTATCCCAAGGGAGAATACACGCACGTCTTGGGTTAGACTTTTCGGATATGATTATTTAAAAAGTAGTAGAACGAAAGAAATAGTAAAGAACGTTTTTTGTTTTGGACTTTCAGGTCACCCTCACTTTTTCAACCAGTTATCATGCGGTCTGGATTTGGTGTCAATGGCTGGGGAATGGCTAACAGCAACAGCGAACACAAATATGTTCACGTACGAGATTGCGCCGGTTTTCATTCTGATGGAGCACGTAGTTTTACAGAAGATGCGCGAATTGATCGGGTGGAACAGCGGGGACTCGATCTTGGCTCCGGGTGGTTCGATAAGTAATTTGTACGCTTTTCTGGCAGCTCGGCACAAAATGTTCCCGTCGTACAAAACTCTTGGACTCTCGGCTGTAGGTGGTCAATTAGTCATGTTTACGTCCGATCAGGTTGGTGGATGAAAAATGCGACGATTAGCGAAGAGATGCCAACGCTCATTGTTTCCCGACTAATCAATCACCCTCTTTTTTTGCCCAACCCAATCTGCTGAAAACAGTGCCATTATTCCGTGAAATCGTGCGCTGCTGTCTGTGGCCTGGGCACCGATAACTGCGTCATGGTGCCGAGTGACGAGCGCGGTCGCATGATACCATCGAGACTCGAGGAATTAATTTTGGAGCGCAAAGCCAAAGGCCATATACCATTTTTCGTCAATGCCACTGCAGGCACCACCGTAATTGGAGCTTTCGATCCCATCAACGAAATAGCCGACATCTGCGAAAAGTACAAGCTCTGGTTGCACATCGATGTAAGTATTTTGTATAATTTCATTTTTCATGTCCAACTTTTGAGCTTATTCAATAATTGTACAAAATTTACAACTTTCGAAAAATACACAAGTTTTGGTCTTATCAACCTTTTCAAGTATTTAGTTTTTGTTTAATTGGAATTTATAATTTTCGGATTCCAGGCTGCTTGGGGTGGCGGATTGTTACTTTCCAGAAAGTACAGACATCCACGACTGACGGGTGTTGAGCGGTAAGTTTTGAAAACTTGTTTAATTATAAAAATTTTACTGAGCCGATAAATAATGAGAGCGATACCAATTAAAAAAAAGATACAAGTCCCGATCGTGTATCAGCGAGCATTTTGTCTGACAGTGAACGAAGAAATATAGAGCAATTGAGTACGGGCTGTACCAACATCTGGGACACTGCATCACCTCGTGACAAACAGGTTTTTGAAAAGCCTCGAACGTAGGGGTGGCGCAACCTATTCTCAAGTTTTATAGTTTATTGAGGCTTAGGTTGATGGAGACTTTCGAAAAAAACAGACTTTGCCCCAGCACTGTGTGGCTTTGCGACAACAAAATCGATACGCGAGCGCGAGAGAGAGGCGGCGGTGTAAAATGGATCGAACCGGTGCGTAGAAAAATAGATTAAAATGAAAATGAGCAAAGGCATGATAAAAAGAGAAAACTTGGACAAAGTAGAGCCCGTTGGATCCTAATAGATGGCTGACATCAACTGCGATTAAGCAGAGTGCTTTTGTCGGTGACTGTCGCCCGATCAAGTTCAGGTTTTTTTTTCACAGGATAACGTCCATGAAATAACAATTACTGGGGAAAAAATTCCAACCGAAGCTCTAAAACTTGTGTCAATATTTTTCGAATGATAGATTTTCGGCTAAACGAGATAAAGATCGCCGAATCTAAAAAAAAGTATACATCACAAATTTGAAATAAAAAGCTTGGAATTGAACACAGATTGAAAGGTCAGATGAACATTTTGCAGATGAAAAATTTACATTAATGAAAAAGTGAATGTTGAAAAAAAAAGAAGAAGAAACTTGCGGAATTTCGTGAAAACATATTTTTGTTTGTCGTAATCAAAATATTAGCTGGAAGCATTTTTCGCGAAACTGCACAAATCCATCACGGGGTAGTGTCGTAATCCGTGACATTTAAAGCTTTGAAATGAGTGACTCCTGTCCTCGGCACATGCCGACTTTCACATCCCACATCGTGTGTGGAGTCTGCCCCTGCGCCTCGCGAATATGGGGTTCAGCTAAACATAAAGTAGGGCCGAGATTCTATAGGGATGGCAAGATTAATCCGCGATTTGCATTCTGGAGCATCTGCTCCCTCATTTTGTAACGAAGAAGACAATCCTGACCCAAGAGCATCGTTCGATCTATTAAAAATGCCTCTAATATTACAACAAGACCCCGGGTGCATCCAGACGTGTCTCAATTATCGTAATCCCACGGACCTTTATTTACCCCAAATGGTCGAATTTAGAAACAAAATTTAGATAAAACCTGTGCTTCAGGATTGATGATGTGGAAATAATTGTCATTTTTATTTCTAGCCTCGGACAAGATTCATAAAAAAGATATATTAATTTGCAATTAATAATCTAAATGATGGATTTTCTCAGAATGATTACAAATTATCAAATAATTAAAAACAAAAGTTAAAATTAAAATAGGAATGTTGAAATAAGATTTAATTTGGTATAAGAAACATTATACGAAATTCTTGAATTAGTCTTTGAGATGAAAAAATTGTAAAAGTGTAAAAATGTCAAGCGTTGAGATGAGAAACGAAATGTTGAAGGTTGAGTCAAAAGCGCTCAAAACGATGCATAATACAGTTGGCTTTTGTGTATATACGTTTCCTCTCCGACTGTACCAAATACAAAACTTCCTTCCTGGAGGTTCTTGATTAAAATGGCAAACGAAAGACAGAAGTCCGACACAGGAGCAACAGCTGGATCTGTTCCCTGGAGCACATTTACAGCATCGTACCCATCGTTGCTCACAAGCTTGAAATAAAGCCCGCGCCCCAACAAGGCCGGATTAAACCCGTACAAAGGGTTCCCTTCCCTTCCCCAGAATCTGCTTTTTTCCCCCCCCCCCCCCCCGCCCCCCTCCTCCCCATTTTTTTTCTTCATCTTCACTCTCATTTTCCGTCACTTCATATGCACGAATACCGATGCAAAGTTGTTATTTTGTTCCACGACTAGTCGGTAATCAAAATTCTTCTTCAAAGACTTGTTTTTCGAGTCTTTTGGGATGTTCGTTCCTAACAGTTTGTTTGACGATGATTAGGTCACTACACTAAGCAAAAGAAATGTGTCAAAGTTGAAAAAATTGTAAAATTGTGTTTAAAAAATGGCAACTAGAATTTATAATAAATATAATTAATGACTTTCTGGAAACTGGTTCTAAAAATTCCACTCATGAAATCTGTTTATTAGTCAAGTTATTATGATCCATAGTTTAGAAGTGCAAATTTTATTAGCTATAATTTATATTTTAAAATGTTTGCACCGTGCAGAACTAGGTAATTAGTAACAGAAGCCGTATATCTCGAGTTTTGGGGTTCGCATCGTGCAGTATAAAAGCGGTTAAGTTGAATGAAGCAGGCGCCAAACCCAACTGTGAATCGCATTAATCAACTATACCCTGTATTTGATTGCCACGAAAAGTGTTGGGATAAAATGTTCGTCGAGGAAAATTAGTCAGGCTTCGATAGTGCCAAGAAAAATAATCAAAATTGATTTAATTGTGGGGTACTTAATCAATAGACCAAATTTTTCCCACGGGGATGGAACATTCTTTAACCATATGATATATCAATTTGAATGATACGATTTTGGGAAAATTTGAGAAAAAAAATATAGTTTAACAGACAGAGAGGGGTTTTTGTTTGTTATGTTCATCCCCAATGTACATGTTTGTAAGATTATGATTTGTAACTAATGGAAAGTGTCTGCGTGTGACACGATTTTCGCTTATGGTACTTCAAATCTGGAAGACCCTTACAACAGCTGCAGTATCAACAACTGCGAGGGATGAAAGCTGTATATGTCACATACCGTGTATCTATAACATTTGTCACAAAGCAAGTCAAATTACGTCATGACCACTGAGATTTGTATCACAATAATATAATGGTCCGAGCGATGCTCAGACACCGTGAAATTTCACATTTTCAAAGCCACTGATAGATTGTTTAATCATGTTAATAATTGGAGATTATCTTGAGAAAATATTGGTCTCAGTCAATTGAACATTGATTTGAGATAAAAGATGAATCTTTACAACATGAGTTCTGTTGATTTTTCAATAATTAATCAAAAAACGGCTTCTTAATTAACAAACAAATACAATTTTAAAAGTTTGTCGAGAGGAAAATTTTTCTAAACTCTGATTGACACAATCACTCAAGTCTTATGATTGTTTCCAAATTAAGAATGTTTAAACAATTTCAAGCCATCAAACTTGTCGATAAAGTGTTTTCACATAAAATCAATATTACGCGAGACAGAGAATATTGTATCGTAGAGTTTGAATGCTGCCGTCCACAGTTAGACATACTGATGTTCTCATTCAACAAATAAAAAACTTGTCTATTGAATTTCAGAAACTGAACAAATAAGAGTTCTTTTTGAAATTTTGAATCTTTATTTTTAAACATGTAACGATCAACAATTACATTCCAACTATAAAGTTGTCAATTTAAAAAAGAAATAATGAAATTGTTCGTTTCAGTACAATATCAATTCGCCGCCAAATCAACCGTTTTGCATTAATTCAACAATAAAGTCACGTAAAATTTCAGTATTCATGTCATTGGTGGAAAACGACATGGTGAAATGCAAATCAGAACAATCGTGGGAAGGGTTGCAAAATCAATGTTTTCGATGAGGTTCATCGGATCCAAATAACAATTCCTATGGGCTTAAAGTATTAGAGTCAGTTCTCCTCTTACGAATTCATCCAGCATTGAAACAAATTTGACTTTTATTGTTTTATGGTTGCAATTTGCAAATCTCTGGTTCAAATTAAATTCAGATTCTGTGATCTAGAAGAGATTTCATCACATAACTGAAATTGAAGATTCACCATGGATAAATAAAATCATGAAAACGTATATTTAATTTGAAAAATCCCACCAATCTGAACTCATTATTTCTGGCATGGAGCCAATTGTGTCACAGCCGAATCCGTATTGTTAATATGCAAAATGAAACCCAAACTTTGTCAAGTGAAACTGAGATGTTCCTGGCAACAGTATACTAATTTGTCAAAAACTTTTCAACAAATTAAAATGTAACTAGAAATATACTTGAAATCATTTAAATTATTATTATCTTTTAGGGCCGATTCCGTAACTTGGAATCCACACAAACTAATGGGAGCATTACTGCAGTGCTCCACGATTCACTTCAAGGATGAGGTAAGTTCTCAAGACCTATCACTCAAAGTTCAAGCTTTAATTAAAAATGAAACCAACGTTGAAAATAAAAGTACATCTTCCTGAAATGATGAATGAATTCAAACACAGTCATCATCAACTTTTGGTTAAGTTTCTAGAACTGCAAGTTGTAGATTCTCTGGTCGACATTAAAGCGCGGCATTTTTCTGCTCCAAATTTGCAAGCCCTAAAAATTGTAATCCTCGCGAATGATGTAGACCAAAAAAAAATTGAAAATGAGGGAGGGTAAATTCCACGAGACGAGGGTGACGTCGCATTCCAAAAGGGTAGTTGAACAGTGCAATGCTTGGGCTACTACAGGAATTTAATTAAACTAAGAGATAACATATGTTGCCAACGCCAATGATGGGCGAAGGCGCAGGACCGGCTTCACTCCCCTCACTCTGTAGTTCAGTTATTGCTAACTCTGCCCTATCCCTCGGATATTAAAATTCCGTGCACCGGCTGCTACTCGAGCAGCAACTATTTGAGGGACATTATTATTATTATTTTTCCATAATTTACACCCTTCGACTGAGATTCTTTTCGAAACAAAAAATACAGTGACAAAAAAACCTAATCGGCGCACTTGTTTTCTTTCTCCAATAACTTTTTCTTTCATTGCAGGGTCTTTTGCTGAGCTGCAATCAAATGTCAGCGGAGTATTTGTTTATGAGTGACAAATTGTACGATATCAAGTACGACACTGGTGATAAGGTCATTCAATGCGGCAGGCACAATGATGTTTTCAAATTGTGGCTGCAATGGCGTGCTAAGGTAAAATAAACTTCTCTCTGTACATTTTTTACTAAAATCAATTCAATTGATTGAAATGAAAAAAAAAAAAAAAAATTTGTCAAATTTCACGCAGGGATCGAACGGTTTTGAAAAACACATGGACCGTTTAATGGAATTAACAGAATACATGGTACGAAGAATCAAAGAAATGCCAAACAAATTCTATCTGATTCTCGAGCCCGAAATGGTCAATGTCTGTTTTTGGTATTTGCCTGTGCGGGTTCGAAATATGCCACATGGCCCTGAACGAGAAAAGATTTTAGCCGAGGTAATTCATTTGTTCTCTTTTTTGTTTTATTTTATTTGCAGTTTCACTTTGATTGAAATAAATTGAATGAAATGTTTTTGCAGATCTGTCCAATTTTGAAAGGACGAATGATGCAGGCTGGAACATTGATGGTGGGCTATCAACCCGACGACCGAAGACCAAACTTTTTCCGAAACATCATTTCCAGCGCTGCAGTTAGAGAATCGGACGTTGACTTTTTGTTAGCAGAGATGGATCGGCTAGGTCACGACCTGTAAGAAGGAGTTCAGCATTCGGCAATAGTTCAAGCTGAGTTTCAAGTTTGAAATGTACAAAAGAGCCAATTACAACAACTAACCATGAATATTAATTATACATATGACACGAAACCTGTGAAGGTATGAGGAATCATTCGATCCGTGTCCGGTACAAGATGAAGCAATAAGAAATTATTTTGACGATACAGCGATTCTGATAATATTCTTTGAGTGAATTCCATATCTTGCATAGGCAAAGGTTTGTTTGGCTGTGAATGATCCAAGTACTTTCGTTGTGTTGAAAATAAAAAACTGTTAATGTTAAAGTGATCTTAAGTATAATGTTAATCTACAAATTTGAAAAGCCATAATCGAAGAAAGTATGATGCAAGGCAACGTAAGTAACTCGCGAGTTGAACAACCAGCGATTGAACTGAGTTTGACCTTACGACCTCTTGGTGCTTTAATTAATCGGTTGCTCCATTTATTCTTAGACGAATATTTAAAATTATTATTAAATGCAGACAATTTCTACCTTTTTTTTTTAATCGTACAATATTATAGTTTCACAACTATTGGCTGATCTAAAATAATTTTAGGACGCTGTAGCGTATATTAAAAATGTTTTCAAAGATTCAAAAACTATGGACGAGTTGAGCCAGTCTGCAGAACGATGAGTAACGTATCGAGGTGGACAAATGTTTAGGATAACGAGTTTAGAGTTTAAGTGAAATATTGAGCATATCTCAACGTATTAAATAAGAAGTCGAAGAAAAATCTAACGCCGGCCTTGAAGCAACGAGTTTTGTTTAATATTTTGCAAAATGTTTATAGGTATAGTTGGGTCTTAAGAATTGCATCACGACATTACGTTTACCACGCTTATACCGTTGCTCCTATATATGTATATATCTGTATATATTATATAAATATATAAATATTGTTGTAAATCAAATTAGTTGCCGACCGTGAATTGTTATAACTCAAATATATAGAAGATTGAAATATTATATTTTGATAACATTTTTGTTTTAAATGAATATAACAAACGGGAGACAAAACTTGTTCTTTCAAGGTCGATTGACAGAACTTATTTGAAAGTGAAATATTTTCTGCCAGTGTTTTATCGTCGTTGTAAAGGATACAACAAAATTGCCAATCATCTTGTCTAAAATATTTCAATTTGAAATCAAGTTTTCAATTTGTCTATTTGGGTTCACGTCGTTTTAATTGTGTCGGATTCAAAGGTCTTCCAGTAAACGAAAAAAAAAAAATGAGAAGAAAGTTCGTTCAAAAATCAAGGTTTTGAAGATGTGCAAACTCTGTAGAACGAGAATTATACGGAAATTAAACGTAGTCAATTCACTTCTGCAAAAAATCTTATTGGAAAACTGATACTTATGATCTCATGAAAATTAATATAATTTTAATTATCTTTAATCGAAGATTATGAAAAGCGGTCAACAAAATATTCAATAAAAAATAAGAATTTTTCAGAGGTGCGCTATTTTCAATGCTGTTCTAGGATACCAGAATTTTGTAAGTGTTGTTGAATCGTTATATTTTACTGTTTTTTCTGACGTTTGAGAACTATATACATTTTCGAGCAATTTTAAAACTTTTTCGTTTACTGGCCTGCAAGAAAAGTTATATCGATGCCGTTAACAAACCGAAAATTCGATCAATACATCTAGAAATATTTGGGATTATATATTTATGTATACAATTTACAAAAACGATTATACAGTTCAAAAAATTACAATGAGACAAAAAACAAATGTAAACAATTTTCTTTTCAAGTTTCAAAAAAAATCTACTCCGATTCAGTTTCAAATCGAATAACAATATTTTTTGTGCAATTTTTTTATTTTTTTTTTTTTTAGTTTAGTCGGTCTGAACGAACGTGGAACTGTCTCGTAATTGATATGAGAATTGTTTTTTTGTTTCAAGCAAATTTTTTATGGTTACAAAAATAGAAACTGTCGACGCTTAACTAAACTATCAGTTATAGTTACTATACTACGAATTAAATCATTAGTGATTTAATGATGCTCCTATAAGCCATGTTAACGTACAAAATTATCCTACGCCCAAGCCAGTAACAAATATATATATATTTATTTGCTAAAGATTCGTGTGATTGAGTGAGAACTGACATTCGGCTATGCGCAGGATGCAATGCTGACTATATAAAAAATGATATATATAAAATACACAAAAAGTATATTAGAATGGAATGTATTATTCAAGATTTTCGTTTATTAAAATCAACGTATTTTAGGCTGATGAACTATGTATATCGAATAATTTTTTTTTCAACAAAAGTTTCTTTTTTCTGATAGTCAAGATGTAATTTAATGTTTAAAAGAAAATTACGCCATTCTAATATATGAAAATTTATTTATAGAGTTGGAAAAACAAAAAAAACCCATGAAAGTACAGGCTTTTTGGATCTTTGTTTTTCTTGAGCTTCTACCATTGATTTTCGTAGACAAAAATTGTTCATAACTTTCTAAAATTTTATCATAACTTAATTGAATAAATTTTCTCTATATTCTCGTTATAAATTACAGTAACAAATTAAAGTTACTGACTGGTTTATGAATGTTTGAATGTATTGTATATCTATTGAATATATAGAAAAGAATTATGTTGCATTGAATAATTGCGTGAAAAAAAACTTGAATTTGATTTTTTAATCATGGTGAATTATATTTAAAAAATCATATTATAAGTTTCCAAAAACTTCTTGCTCCGATTGAATTCAACTCTAAGTCAACTTTAAAATAATATACTTAGGAAATAGTTGATATTAATTTATATAAATGAAGGTACATAAGCGAATATTGTAATGAAAGCCTATCTTAGATCGAGCCACACCTTGTCTTAGATTCGTACCCTAATTTAGATATCAGATTATTTTCTACGAGAACAATGTAAAAATCGAAATCTAAAAATAACTTATTGTACCCAAAATTTGTTTACAATTTCAACTTCTGTTGACCGGAACTAATAAGATCTTGGAAAATGTTTGACAAACTTTAGTCTTAGGAGGTGTCTATTTGTTGAAACTACCTGGGTGTGTAACTTGCGGCCCTACAATTATCCAAATGCCAATCCTATTATAAAAAGAAAAAACAATATACTTTAACCTGCCGTAATGGTGAAGAAACGTTGCCTTAGGCACTTTTTAAGTAACAAAAAAATGCCATCTAGTCGAGAAAAGCTATATAATAAACGTCATTACACAGTTACGGTATAAACTATCCTTGAACATAAACGCAGATAACAATTACTAACAGAACGTATATGTCCAAGCTGTATTTTTGGAAGTACACCTAAAGTCTCAAACAAAACAGAAAATCCCAACCCTGTTGAATTTTATTCTCAAAAGATTAAAATAAAGTGTTTATTTAGTGTTGATTGTTGAACCAAAATGCATAATATATCTAAACACAAAGTACCTAAAATTTTGATTTTTGACACGATGATACATGATAACTATATTGTTTTAGCACGTCGAGGGGTATTATATTGAATGTTACACAAACTCGTACCCAATTTATCATCCTGATAGCGGTGCTTTCAGGACGAAATACCTCACCGAAGTCAATATACTATATTTAGTTGAAGATGACAAATGTACGATAACTCGTTGTTAACGTTAATTTTGTTGATAAGTAGGAGCGTTTAAAAAATGGTACTTTGAATAATGCCAAATCCCAACCTGTTATGTTATATTTGGACTACAATTATATTTAAATAATTATCCTGGTTGCCCTATGTATATCAATGTCTAATAAAGTATGCTACTGTTAATGCTTGACTTTTCAATTGCTATATCTTCAAACTCATTTCTCCCGTTGGAAAAAAAATCAAAACTTTAATTATACCTACATATATTTGTCATTCAAATATTATTTAATTATTGATTCGGTATATTTGTTTTAAATAGTAATTCTAGTGGAAAGTTACGATTTTTGTTGATTCCGTTCTAAACCAATGAACAAAATTGCTAATTAACTTTATATTAAGTTTGGCACAAGAACCCTTTTACCATAACCGGTTGTGGCGGCTTCTTCGAACCTGATTTGTATTTCTACGGTAAACAACTGCATATCTGGCAGAGACTCGCCTCGTCAAAGTAATGAATTCATATCTCGCTGCCACAGTCACGAAACAGTCGTACTTTAACCGCTAGTCTGGTTAAATTAATCACCAATCATGAAAAGTTTCGTCCAATATTCACCAGATTGCGAATTTCCCGTGGAAAATTTACCCTATGGAGTTTTCACGTCCACGCAAAATGTAAGTGAAATTTCGAATTATAGGTCATTTGACAAATTATTATGTTTTTTTATCTAATCAGAGTGGGAAAGAATGTATTCGATAGGTTATAAAATTAGTACAAAAATAAAGATGATATTTGCCGATTAAAAATGGATGAATCTCGTTTTTTGACAATGGACAAAAGCTGAAAATTGTTAATCCATAAAATCCGTAATAAAACGTTTACAAATTTATGAATTTAAAATGATTTGCAATTAACCAAATGATATATAAATTATTATATATGCTGTATATAAAATAATTTTTTTAAGAAGCAAGTACAGTTATTAAAAATCAAGGAATTACTCGAACGATCCCAAAATTGATGAAAAATATCAAAATTGTATAAGTGATATCTAGATTCTAAAAGAAACTTTTTTAGCTGTAGATAGCAACTGCGAAACCTACTTCGTAGGTTTATCGCAAACGATTTCCATATACCGTCCTTCGATAACAGAGAATACTATAAAAACATTATTCAAGAAAAATAATTAAAAAGAAACGTTCTGATAAAAACTTTTTTAAAAAAATTACTGATGAATAATAAAAATTATTCCAAATAAAAAAATTGTTGATTAAGTTTTTATTAATTTTTTAGGAAGAAAAACATATTGGAGTGGCAATAGGAAACCTAATATTAGATCTAAATGTAATATCGAATTTGTTCAATGGACCACTGCTTTCGAAACGACAGGATGTTTTCAAAAAAGATACCCTCAATGAATTTATGTCGCTTGGACGGCCTTATTGGATTGAAGCTAGAGACACTTTACAAAAACTGCTCAGCATTGAAAATAAGACTCTTCAAAATCCTGCAATTCATTCCAAGTACTGAGTAGCGACAACAATAAATTTGAATTCAATTTTCCTGTAATAATGATCAAATATAAATTCAATTTTTTTCAGAGCTTTCATTGCCCAAGACTCTGCAAAAATGCACCTCCCTGCAACAATTGGAGATTATACTGACTTTTATTCGTCAATAAACCATGCTACGAACGTTGGTATCATGTTTCGGGGCAAGGAATTTCCCTTATTACCAAATTGGTAAACATTTTAAAACACCATTTTATCTGATATTGAAATTTGTTTTCCTTATTCTCTTATTAACGATTTATCATAATAACTTGTCCTAATCATTAGCATTTTTACTGGAATCAAGTTTTTTTTTAAACTCAGTATTCAAAATGTAACGAAATTCTAAAAATAATGTTGATTATTTCACAACAGTCTCAGAACCCATTATTTATTATTCTTTTTTGTTTATTCGGTTTATTATTGGCTCAACATATGATGATTATAATGTACTTTCACATGCACATTTACACCTCTTAGGAAGTACATTCCAGTTGGTTATCATGGCAGAGCAAGCTCCGTCGTGGTTTCTGGAACACCCATCAAACGACCTTACGGACAAATATGCCCCGTTGATGGTCAGCCTCCAATTTACGGTCCATCTAAACTGATGGACTTCGAGCTCGAGATGGCATTCTTTGTCGGCGGACCACCAACGAATCTGGGCGAAAGAGTGCCTGCGTCCAAAGCCCATGACCACATATTCGGCATGGTGCTTATGAATGATTGGAGTGGTAATATGTTTTTTCCTCGTAACTCAAGTTTGATGTTGTTATTGCATTCGTTTTTAATTTAAAACAATGCATATTTCAGCTAGAGACATTCAAAAATGGGAGTATGTACCGCTGGGTCCGTTTGGGTCCAAAAATTTAGGCACCTCTATTTCACCTTGGATTGTAACAATGGAGGCTTTGGAGCCATTCAAAATTCCAATTTCAGAACAAGATCCGAAACCTTTTCCTTATTTACAACATGACAATATGAGTTTGTTTGATATCAAACTGGAAGTTAATCTGAAAAGTGAGTTTCAAACAAATATAAAATGTCATCGTGTTCGAAGAGTGATAGGACATTTAAATTATTCCAGCTCCTAGGAACGTTTTGACAACTATCAGTCGAAGCAATTATACAAATTTGTATTGGACTGCCCAGCAACTTTTGGCTCATCATACTGTCACAGGTTGCAATATAAATCCTGGCGACTTGATGGCATCTGGAACAATAAGCGGAAAAGTACGAATATTCTTTGATATTTTGTTTTTTCGGCTTTCAACTTAAATAATGCAATTTGTTCTCTTATTATCAGACACCCGACTCGTATGGATGCATGTTAGAGTTGACATGGAAAGGAACCAAGCCAATCGAACTCCAAGATGGGACCACTAGAAAATTCTTACAAGACAACGACGAAATAATAATTCATGGTATGGTTTATTTTCAATATGAAAATTTGCATCAAGATTTTAAATTTTATAATTTCGAATTTCATTGATTGTTATTATTACTTTTCATATTATGATTTTCAGGTTACTGCGTTGGCAAAGATTATCGAATTGGCTTTGGACAGTGCAGAGGAAAATTGCTCCCAGCAGATTCATCATGAAAAGATTTTTTTTTTATTGATTGAATAATATATGTTTCATATTTCTGTGGTGTATGATCGTTACTTGTGGTGTATAATCTTGGAATTTCTATAAAAATAAATGCTTAAAAATAAATGATACTGGAACAATTCAATCACCTCAATCAATTAACCAATATCATCAGTCATTAAGATGAAGTTTATAAGTAATTGATTTTCGAACGATAAAATAATTAAAATGCATATAATTTCACAAAAATTGCGTTATTTGATGTCGAAAATTAGAAACGAATAAATTGTACTGTGTACATAGTGTTTTAATGAATTTACTAAATAAGTAAACATTTTGGTATTGATTAAAACAATCAAGTATGAAGTGCGATCAATAACAACAGCAGGTTCTTGCATACCGAAGTCAGACCAAGCGTTGAGCACACATGGCAGTCTCTCTTATGCGGTTGGTATGACAGTGCTATAATTTTTGTATTGCAATTTTATATAAAATATATAAATAATCAAAGAAGGTTAACGATATTAATAGCTGCCTTACGCGTCAATTACATAAAAGTTCGTTTGCCCATCCGTTCAAAATTATTACAAAAAAGTAATCGAAATATTTCCATATCTTGTTCGTATATCAGTTTTGTTTTTACAATTAAAATCCCAGAACATTTCAAAATGTTTCTTGCATTTTACAGAACTTTGCAAATGTTGGAAGGAGCTGGACACGGACCGACAGCAAAATGGGAAATACCTTTGAACGATGGGAATCACATCGTCGAATTTATACATGGAACTGCGACTGGTCAACGAATCGTGAAAATTGATGGAAAAGTATTATTGCAAAAAGATTGGATGTTCCGTTTAGTTGGGGATGAAGTTTTCACCTTCGCAGATAATAAATTTGTAATCAGAGTCGATCCTATCCCAGGTATCGTATGAAACATCCAAAATCGTACGATTTCAATCCCAAATAATTTTATTCTATAATTTTCGTCAATGCGATACAATTTCAGGATTGCAATACGCGTACACGCTATGGGTAAATGGAAAAAGTTATGAGAGTTTTGTTCAAGCGCAAAGTAAAGTTTTGGAAACGTGGCAAACGGAGATCGATGGCAGTGCATACAGAATCATATTAGGTAATTAAAAATTTCCGTCGTCATTATGTCCAACATTTGTAAACTAATCCAAAAATCAAATAGAAAGTCAAATGGAAAGAAAACAATTTTCACAAATTGTTATAAATTGAAAAAAGTTATTTTATTTAATTACCATTATTATTTGTGCGTAAAATTATCGATTTCGGTGTAACAGGGCAGAAAATACGGAAGTTTTATATGCTCGCTAAGTTGCAAGGTGAAGGTTACCTATACTCATCTTATGTCTTCTCTTTGACGCAACTCACACAAATCATGTGTTTGTTTCAGATAAGACCACACTCGCTATTTGGTTGAACGGGGAACAAATAGAAGCAGAGGTGAATCTTGAATTCTGAATATTCAATTCCGAAGAGAGTTTCAGCAATAATAATGACTGATAAAATAAAACTTTTTCAGAATGATTTCATCGATGGGGGAGCAGAGATGCGCTTTGAGATATGTAATAAGCCTGTGGTTATTAGATCTTATTCTGGTGGGCAGAAAAATACAGGGATCGAATACTCTCTGTTTCTAAATGAAGAAGAAATTTGCAAACACGATTTGATGTCAGACTTTCCTGTGAATGATAAATCAAAAGTGGAAAAGACATAGCCCTAGTATGAAAATTTAATGTTAAATGTGAATGTTCAATGTCTCTGCATTCAGTGCCTTACAGATCGCATCAATTATTCCATTCATGTGTACGTTTTAGTAAATAAAATTGTTCTATTTTTCACTGTTATCAAATCCATTGTATTAGTAATGTAAAAATTTGACGATTTACGTCGTGAAAAAATAAAGTCCTGATAATTTAAATGAATTTCTTTTTTCGGGCACCTTGGTCCAAAATGAAATAGATAATTAGATCAAAATTAGTTCGAAGACTATTGTTAAAATCGATAATACGACTATTTAATCTTGTACTATAGATAGTATACAAAAATGCATATTTATTTCAAACTAGAAAAATAAAAGAATCAAATATATATATATAAGTTGTTAGATTAATGACTAATTAGATGATAATTAATTTGACAAATAAAGATTGATGAAATCTATTAAAAAGTTACAAAACTAAAACTTGCATCTTTTTTCAATTCAACATTTTTCTTTCGTTTTGTTTTACATTTTGTTATTGTATATTTGTTCATTTATTTGGGTATTTTATTATTCTGATTTTTTACCAGTCTTTGTAATGTCTAGAAAAAACTTCGTTTAACTTTATTTAACTAATTTTTTATCACCAATAAATAATTAGCCAATAATGAACAATCAACAGTTTTTGATATTTACTGGTTCTTGGAAGGAAGGTAATGTGAAAATCGAATTCTAAATTTAAACAATCGGGCTGGGTTTTTTCAGTATCATTCCAAATTTTGGAATTTATAAAATTTCATTTTCCTATTTCAGGTAATAACTATTGTTGTCAGTTCATTCTTTAATTCAGAAGCATGTAGAGAAAATACGAGCGGTAAGGTTCGTCAGAAGTAATTTGAACGTTTTGGCATGCGAGCATAATTTAATCTTTTCAAGCGACAACTTGGGCATCAGGTTATTTTTCGACTTTAAAGATAAAATCTGTGATATTATTGTTGAAATTTTATGACTTTAAATTTTCCGTAAAAGTAGTTACTCTTATTTTATCTCATTGTTTTCGGATTAATTTGAGTTAATTAGGAATGAGATTAAAGAGAATCAAAAATAAAATCTATCATTTTCTTAATGGTATGCATATTCTGCTATTCATGAATAACATTTCAACCGTCAATTGAAATTGTGACAAAACAGTAATAAAACATGGGTTTTTCATACTAATCCGTTAAGCCTCAATATTTGTATCAATGTACCGGCATGAAAAATTCATACAAACGTGGACATTTCTGTTAATGAAAAATTTGGAAACCATAACCGGATTAGTGCCTGGAAAGTCCTCATTGAAAACGAGCATCTTTGCCTAGGGCATCTTCATCTGAGGTAAATGTATCAATGAATGAATAATGACCGTTCACTAAAAATGTATAGTTATTTTGATCACTGCAAGTATGATGGTCATTCACTTGTGCCGGAGCAAATATTGGCGTAGTCAATTTTGAAAATTGTCTCAACATTTTTTTAATTTCGAAAAAGAACCTTTCGAGCACAAGTCGGTTATTACATCCGAATCTTCAATTATACGAAACAATTTGTTTTTGTTGAAAAAACGTAATATTTTAAATTATAATCATGAAATTGATAACGAAATTGAAAAATTAAATGCAGAAATTGATAATTTGAATATTTTAGTCTCTCGTGCGAGTAAAAAATATAATTAGAACACTATTTTTGATAAGATAAAAGAACACCCTTAATGATTTTGTAATTTGGCCACTTGATTTTGTACTTACGTTACCCTCATTAGGACGGATTAACGTATTCCTGGTAGGCCTATTGATACCATTACTAATTGTGACTCTCCCCACTTTTGTCTATTGTTAAGAAGTGATTTCTGGACTACCTCCTAGGCCTTTAAAAGGTAGGTGCATTTTGGCTTCAACCATCAGTCTGCAAAGATAAGTCGAAACGTTAACATCTACCTCGTGAACAAACTAAAAGAAATTTTTGTGCAAGTTCAAAATGTTATCTTCCGACTACGCTAAGCAACTAGTGCCAAGTTCTCAAGTGCTGTATGGATCTCCAGATCCAAATCGCCCAATGATGTATTATTTGCCGGCTCATGTGCCAACTCTTAACGCGGTGAATCACGCTTCAATCCGACCAAGTGGATACTATTATCCGAGTCAACATGCTGCGGCTTCATTTCAAATTCAACATCGGTCTGACCATCTTACCAACCTGCATCTCAATCTGAATTTCATCGTGGAGGATGAACACGTAAATCATGTTATGAAGAAAACCGGCTGCCAGGTGACCAAAACAACGGACAGAAGAGTGATCTTAACTGGTGGTATACAGAATGTGGAAAACGCCCGAACCGCCATCCGACAGTTCGCCCCTCTGTTCTGCTACTTTGAGATACCCGCAGCTTGCACAGATTCCGATCATAAAAGACGGCAAGTCCTGGTCCAGATACAGGGTATCCTTATTACGAATAAGGCCACCCATCTCGATGTCAAACTTGAGAAAGAAATTAACACCGGCTGGAGATTCAAGAAATCAAAACCTGAGAAGTCCAGATTTGAAGTAAACCCAAGAGTTTTTGTTCGGGGAACGGAAAAAGATGCTTACGTTCTGAAGCAGGTGAGCCAGGAGATAATCTGCACCTTCTGGAAAAAGCCAGAGACGGCGAATAAAAAGGAAGAGGAGGAGGAAAAGGAAAAGATAAAGGAAATTCGTGTAGGCCTGGAGGCCAAGCTTGACTCGCGATACTATAAGATGATCAGAGGCCACAACGACCAAACCATTGCGCAAATTATGCATACGACATCTACCTTTATCTCGTTATTTGAAAGCAAGGTTGAAAAAAGCATGTCCATCGTCATAAGAGGATCAGTCGTGGAAGTGTATGCAGCTCTTCAGCAGATCTTTGGTATGTTGCCTGTGACGCTCGAGTTTCAACTATCCGTCGAGCTGGATGCAAATTACCTCAGCCAACTTGAGAATGACTACAAGGTCCAGATCAAACAGAGCATAACTCAAAATAAAACCAAAATTGAGATCGAATGTGCCGAAAAAAATATTGTGAATGTGTACCTGGCAAGGCAGGCTATCTTTTATTTCGAAGAGCTACCGAGTGGACATGTTCCTGATTCGTACTTCATTCCGGGGGTGGATTATGCGCCAGAAATAAATATTACCATTCCAAATCCACCTGCAATGTTTTCATTTGCTTTAAAAAATGAAGATGAGAAAGAGGAGCAGAAAAAGGAGAAGAAGGAAAAGCAGAAGAAGGAGCAAAAGGAGGAGAAGATGGAGCAGAAGGAGGAGGAGAAGAAGGAAGCGACGAGAGGTAACCTTTGGAAACGGTTTGTACCGGCTGGATACGTTGATCTTAAGGATGTGGAAGTGAGACCAACTTTGAGTTTTTTGAAGAAAAATCGGTATAATATTCCGGTCAATTTTCTAATTAGTGATGAAAATGTCAAACAGGGGATAAATGACAACGTTTATAAAAATTTGGTTAAAGACTTGATAGATTGTGTGAAATTGTAAATGATGATGAATCAATTTTGTATATTTTGTATATATATAATTGTATATATATTGTGCCTTATTTATCAACAAAAAGTTTTGTATGTAAAAGAAACACCGATGAAATACATAAAAATATTGTAAAGGTACATTTGTTAAAGTACCTGAATTTTTCTTCTTGTACATGCAGAAATACTTAATATCATAAAAATAACTGATTGTTACATGACTTGTTCGAACGGCAATATATGTATATATGTAAATTTTTATTGTAACCTCAAAATGAAAAATTGTTCCTGACAAACAAAAATAAAAATTGAAAGATCATCAAAGTATACTTGAAGCAATTATCTGAATCATTTCATTCCTACCACCATTATATACTTTTTTATTTAAAGACAAGCTTGCACTATTTGTTACATACAAATATCACTTATATTTAATCGTTGCATCAGATCAGTGATCGACTTACATAATGGATTTTCTGATCGTTGCAATTGTGTTTCGAAAAGAGTTCTTTATATTCTTGATGCTCACATTTGATATCGCAAACGATCGAGAATTTTTACGGTGATTCAAACTTTTCGCGATGTAATGGACAATCAAGCGGACGAACCGCGCGAACTATTAAAAATTTCTGACTCTTCACTAGAGCAGCCATCTTGTTTTTTGTAATTTCTGATTTTTAAGCGGGAAAAACATTTCACTTGCTGAAACAATTCATTTTTTAACTTAATTTTCATTTATTAGCATTTACGCATTAACTCTGATTGACCCGGTTCAGTAATATAGATGATATTTCCACTGCAGCCGCGTAGTTGCTAGGTAGTTCATTTTTTATGCGCAAAATCAAGTATGCGCAAAGTCACGCGCGGTTTCTTTTTTAACCGTTTAAAGTACCTTGTAAACCTATAAATTTTAATTTTGATTTGATAAATATATGAATGATATTTTTAACAATCTCTTTACAATCAACTGAACAAAATGTTTTCTCATAAATAATTTTACAAAAATGATAAAATTTTATGCAATTATTTTCCATGCAGAAAATTTGTCGTAAATGAATAATAAAAACAGTGAAAAGCCCGAATCAATGTTCAATATGATTTTTATTTAAGGATTTTGATTTCATTTCGATTAAAAAACCTGTCATTAATTGATTACAAAGTGAAGATTTTCTAAAAATAATTGTTACACAATGAAATACCGCTTTTATCTTATAAATATATACAATATATATAACTCGTTGAACCATACAGCTTGAAGTACACTCTTTCTATCCAATAATTTACTTACAATAAATAATCAGTTATTGTTTACAAATTGAAATGTCCAATATTTCACAAACTAACTT
Source organism: Trissolcus japonicus (assembly GCA_030522925.1). Taxonomy (NCBI): domain Eukaryota; kingdom Metazoa; phylum Arthropoda; class Insecta; order Hymenoptera; family Scelionidae; genus Trissolcus; species Trissolcus japonicus. The sequence continues at coordinate 91,214 of JAPYZS010000219.1, read as the reverse complement.
AAAAATCTTAAAAGTCTGCATAATTGCAGAATTTATTCTGAATATCAATAAAACCCTTCTCTTTTCTTTATAAGATATTTTTCTTTCTCTTCTTCATCTTCAAATATGAATGAGTGGTAATCGTACAGGTTTTTTTCCACAAACTTGTGCAAACTTTGAAAATACGTATTTTCGTCATAGTTCGCAATCAACATGCTCAATGTTTGGAAGTACTCGTACGAGGATCCCGAAACTCCCCCATTATTTTTTCTTTGAATTTTAAGTTTCCTATAGCCCTCATCATGTTCTATTTTTTGCACAACAACATTCTTCTCCTGCGATGTAGCTGTAACAATTGTTTCATGCGCAACCTTCAGGGTTTGTTCTTTAGTAAGGCCGTAAATTTCAAGATGCAGTAATTTCGGCATTTTATTTACTGCACTACACAAGCTTGCTATATCAACAGTTTTGTTATTATAAAAACCGACGCAACACTTAGTCAAACATTCCATCTGAGGGAGTTCCAGGGAACAAAAACCAGATAATCGGTGCACTTCCAGGCTTTCTAAATTCGGCAATGTCATCAGTGAATGGAGAGCAATGTCAGTTATTTTGAAGCTTTCTGCGAATAAAAAAGAAAGAGAGAAATTAAATATGAAACGAAAAAGAATATAAGTTCAAAGTGATGTTAGTCTAATAAAAAAAAAAAAGATATTCACGGAATGTAATAGATCGCAAATTAGGACAGAATTTCGTTAGTTTCTTGATGAAGGCTTGTACAAATTTGATCTCGATGTCCCCAGTTATAATCGACAACTCTTCAAGTTGTGAATATTTGACTATGCTCCGAGTCAAAACTTGGTACGATGAGGAACGTCGTTCGTCTCGTCGATAATAGAGATTGATAAACAACTTCAACGACTTCAGTCCAAGTGTGTGTGGCAAAATCTTTGACAGTATTTGTTGTGGTTCATAATTCCAATAGGAGTCGATTTTTAGCGTCAGTTTTTTCAAGTTTCGGAAGTGCTATAAAAATGAAGACAATTGATTTATATATAAACAATAATGATAAAACTGAGAATTATATAATGTTTTTAAAATACTGACCCCTTGGAAGGTATCGATCATCTTAGAAAACCTCATGTTCACCTCCAAATCTTCAATGCTATCGGTTGGAATATGTCGATGAAAGTTTTGGCCATCATAAAATTGGACTTTCTTGATATTATTTGTCTTGAAAAGAAGTTGCAATAATTTGGCGTCTGGTGGTAAGATAAATTGTACTTCGCTTATTTCCTTCCCATTTTCTCCCAATAACTTCAATGTATTATCCCTGTTGAAATACTCAACAATGTACCAATATTGCGTGAACTTGACAAGTGTTTCACTTCCTGAATAATTTGTCCACGCCTTCAGAACTTGAACGAATGGTGCAGCGTGGAATACAATCATTTCAGCCATCTCTGCTGTTATCACTGGTATTTTGTCTCGATTACAACTTAGTTCGTGCGTGTAAATAATTTCAGTGATTCTTTTCCAATGTCTCAGTGCTACAGTATTCCATAATTTACACACTAGAAATACATTTGAACAAATGATTATAGAGATATATTTTGAGAATAAAAATGATTATAACAATTATTTTTGATATTTGCCTTGAGATAACTGAATCCATTCAATAGGTGTGAGAAATCCAAAAATGTGATACAAACAATCCGAAATAAGTTCTACCATTGTGGATTTTTTTACACTGTGCACTATAATATGTTTATTGCCGAACGTGTTGTCAACTATTTGTTATATAATCATGCACAAATTGTTTTAAGATTTATCAGATATCATTTTGATCAAGTCAAGACAAAAACTTTCGAGAAACTGATTTTGGAAAACATAATAAGTTTAGGAGCAAAGCCTGCAGACAGCACTAGCGTTTGTAAACACCCAGGGAAAACATTTCATTTGTAAAATAAAATTCCATTTTCTTCTCTTCATACTTTCGTCTGATAAAATTATTCATTTTCTTTATTTTGTTTTTTTCTTTACGGAATTCTATTTTTCATCAGATTTTTTTATGTCATTTATTATTGGGTTTTCAATATTTTTTCACGAATTACTGTCACATTATAAAAATTATAATAATAATGCGTGAGAACTTATATGATACGAACATTAATAATAAATCTATTAATTTTATAATACGTAATGAAACATTCGGTTAATAAGGTAACGTAAAAATTCAGGCGTTTATGTGAATCAAGATCGCATTTGAATTGATAAATTGTTTTAACTCTGGCCATTCCATCATTCATTGTAATGAACTTGTACTGAATCGACATTCAAGCTTTTCAAATTTGGAAGTGTCAGCAAAGCGTTAAGTGTTGTCTTGTTGACTCTAATTCCATCTAAAATAGTAATAATATAATGTTTAAAACTCTTAAATAATTTAAAAAAGTTATATAAAAATATATAAAGATATTTACCAAGTTTTATGCTTCGCAGTTCAGGGCAGGATACAACCATCCTTTGAAGTAAGAGATCGGAAGACTCAATAGCAATGCCATCGATTGATAGATTCAATTCTTCTAGTTTTGAGTATTTTGTGATATCCCACAAAATTTTGTACGATTCATCACGTGACGGGTAGAAATACAACTTGAAACTGAACGATTTGTCAGTTTGAAGTTGTATCGACAGTTTTTTCAAATTTGAGAAGTGCTGAAAATATATAACAAATAGAGACAACGGTTGCATATTATCTGAAAACAACTTGAATCATGTTATGCGACAAATACCAACCCCTTCGAATGACTTTTTGCGAAAATCAACTACAGTAAAATTGATATCCAATTCTTCAACATCGTCAGTTGGAACGTATTTATAAAACTCTTTGCATCGAATTCAACTTCTGTGATTTCGGTGGCATTCTGTGCTAATAGCTTCAAAGTTTTGTCACCGTTAAAGGAATCCACTTTGTACCGAAAATTACCGAAGTTGACATGCAGGTCTTTTTTAACAGATTTCGAAGTTGCCCTAAGAGTTTTGATGAATGGAGCAACACCGATTCTGATCTTTTGAAAGTCTTTGGCTGGTATAACCTTTTCCATATCCCTTTTTTCCAAACTTCCATAGCCCTCGTCTAAATAATCAAGTTCAGTTATTTTCCAATTATTGTGCAATTGTTTTAAGCACTTTTGTTTTGTGAAGATTCAAAATTAAACTGTATGATAACATCAAAACAATGAAATCTCACGCTCCTATTCTTTTATTTGCACCAGGTTGATGTTACATATGATCGCAGGAATCAAAAGAGTAAACTTTATACTTTGCAAAAGTCAGATTTAATGATTATAACCAAATCGAACAAAACCGAATTGATCGCATTTTCAGTATGCTTTCATTTGTATAAAAAGTTGGAACGTGGGAGGAGCTTAGAAAAAAATGGCCGGTTTAGTAGTAACATCGAACAATTTATACAAAAAAAGGTGCCCTATAGGGTAAATGAACCAACGGTACCAATGAATGACCGCCCATTTAAAATGCATTGTCTATCTTTGTCACTCCAATGCAATGGTCATTCACTGGTGCCCGGTCAAATATTGGTGCAGTCACCCTAGTATAATTATGCTTAAATCGTTATTTATTTTTTATTTATTTTTTTGGTAAAAGTGCAACTAAAGTAGGTCAATCCAGATGGCGTTTTTGTTATCCCAATAAAACTCACTGAAAGACAATGTTGCCAACTCAAGTTTTGGAAACTACACTTTTCAGTCTTGAATAGCACCAGAATTAAAATAATAATCTTATAAAGAGATACTGTTATAAAATATACAATAAAAATGAATTATTCTTTGGAAAATTAACCCTTTGGAAGAGTAGAGGTTAAATTAAACTTTTTTTTTCACCGTGCTACAAAGAAATATTCATAGTTTTTAGAATAGTTGAGCAAATGAATATAGAGTTTAAATAATAAAATCATGGTTAGAATAAAAATATTGAACAATTTCTATTCCCATAAAAACAATAGACTTTTTGACTCATAACATTTTACATCATTTACATCATTTCTTATAATTTACGTGTCCTTTGGAGTCACTTTGATATTAAGTTCTTGTCCATCTCGAATTACTTTGATGAAAAATGAGTTTTCCATCTGCAAAGCTCTGTAAATATCGTCCGATGATACTGCTGGTTGCTCATTTATATGAGTTATGATGTCTCCTGGCTTCAATCCATCCCTGAAAATTAAAAAAAATTAATTATTCAACCACCATTATCAGTGACTTTATATTTTCAATCAATCATGCACAATAGTCAGCTTACAACTCTGCCGGAGAACCACGGAATACTTTCCAAATGAAAATTCCATGACTTAAAGATTTTGGAAAAACGGTTCCATGCTCTCTTAACTGGTGTAATAATTCAGGTGTCAAAGATAACATTGTAATTCCCAAAAATTTTCGCCTGGTGGAATCATCTGATAAAACTCTGATACCTGAAAAAAGTGATAGAAATGAAAAACGCGGTCACCCAAAGAACTTTTTACATGTTATTACATTTATTTTTCTACTTACCATCTACATTATTACCTTTACGGGTATCTTCTATGCTTTTTAGAAATTTTTTTACATAATTAATTGGTACAGCAAATGATATCCCAGTTGTAAATTGTAAAACGTTTATCCCGATCACTTCTCCGTCAAGGTTCACCAGCGGACCTCCAGAATTTCCAAACTATTCAATTGTTAAACAAATCAATAAACACGATTTTAATTATTAATAATAAAGATCCGGTATTTAAAATTGCGTGTATAAAAAAACTAACTGTAACAGCTGCGTCCGTTTGAATGTACATCATATTCACTTTGAACAATTTCAATTCGTAACTGTGCCTTCCTGGATTACTAATAACTCCACTCGTGACTGAGTTAACTAGAGTCAGCGGCGATCCCATTGCCACAACAAATTCACCTGTCCGAAGATCATCCGAATCTCCAAATTTCATTGTCGGTAGATTTTTCTGTTGAAAATATATAGATGATGTAATTTCGTTTAATCAAAATACATTTGGAGACTCTTTGCTAAAATTTGACCGTATACCCTATTTATACGAATAGTCGCCAGATCTGCCCGGTAATCTATCGCTTCTATGACTCCGTCCGTCACGTCACCATTGTAAAGTTTGACCTGTATGAAAAATGTCCAGACAAATATGTAAGTGATTCATGTTTATAATTGATAAAAATGAAATTTTTTAATTTTATTTACCAACCACTACTTTGATGTTAGGTTTGTGCACAATGTGAGCGTTCGTTAAAATTAGTCCATTGCTGTCCACAATCAGACCAGATCCTCCATTTATAACAAATGGTTTTCCTGTAATGATGTCTACACTATTTTTTCAAATAGTATATGGAATGTAACATGAATTAATAAGATAAATGAATCGTTAACAACATGAATATTATTTCTAATGAAAAAATTTTAATTATGCAGTTATGTATAATTTGAAAAATTTACAATAAAAAACATTACAATTTGTACAAAAAAAAAATGAATTTTTATATTGTTTCAAAACCAAACAAAAGTGAATTTGTTCATAATCATAGAACTGATATTTACTGTTTTTTATCATAAATTTCTAAGGTGACTACTCCGCTAGATGTCTTTTCCACAATATCAGCGATAAAGTTGAATCTTTTCCTATAATCTCCGCCGTCAGCTGATTTAGCTTTGACAGTGAGCATCAACGACTGCATGACGTCATGTTTACGTTTATTCCAATTCATTAGCAGGTAACCCGCCACCACTCCAGCTGCTGTGCAGGTTAGAAACTTGAACAAACTTTTGTTGTTACGAGTTGACCCATTTTTCCTCCGTTGTCTGTCGCTTTTGTTGACAGAATTGACCGACGAGCGTATGAATTTGACAACTGACGCATTCACCCGCCTATTTTCAACACCGAATTTGACAAGCGATAACATGACTGTCGGTCGAGTTGTAGTTTAAATTTAAATGCCTTGGGTTGATTTTATTAGAGGAGTGTGGTAAGTTTGCGTGGGGGATTTGAAATCAGTGTTGCCAACATTTGTGACTGATGTCACGAAAATTTAAAAATAAAAAACAACTTTTTGATTTCTTCACATACTAAAGTAAACAAATGAAATGGGAAGGATTTTAATTAAAAAATATTTATTTTTCTTTATCTATTTATTATTTTTGCTTCATTGAGCTACTTCTAAAGAGAAGAAAAATATAGATACAATTTTGAAATGTCATGTAAATTAAAAAAGAACGAAGATACACTTTTTCTAAACAATTTTCAAAAAATGCGCTCGTTTGTATTCACAGAATTTTCAGATAAGGAGTTAAATTCCGAGACGATTTTTCGATTTTCTGTTTCATCCACTCGACAAGATGCATCAGCATAGCAAGCCTCTGAGAAAATGAATGTTGAATTATATTTTTTGAATATAAATTTTTATGAATTTGTTTGTCAAAACATTTTTCTAAACAGAAACTTTTCGTTAGTTACCTTGTGAACAACAAATACCATTTGCAGCACATCGTGCTTTATTTCCACGACACATGGCAAATCCAGCTATACATGGTTTCAAATACAAACTTTCTTTTCTGCACTTGTATGTTTCGGGAGTGCCAATAAAACAACCAATCGTTGATCCGCAACAAATATATGGTCCAAAACATCTGCCCTGCCCATCTCTGCCACAACTTGTACACTGAAAAATAATTTTATTTTAAAACAAAACCAAACTTTTAATTTGTTTAATTTATTTAAATAATATTACATTTAATAATATTAATGATAATTGAAATTTACCTCTCTGATACTGGTCTCCATGAAGGAGTGATCAGCTCTTTTGCCCCCACGAGGACAGTTAGTAATTAAACAAGCAGAGCTCAGCGAAAAAATGCTGACCACCACAATCACCCAAGAGTTCATCATAACTTCTTATTTGACCAAGAAACACTCAAACACTGCGGCAGAGCTGCGAGAACTGGGTATTTATATTACCGAATCACTCACTTTGAGATGCAGACTGTGTTTTAGAAATATCTATGCAGTAGGGCACTCTCACGATTATGGAAATGTGATTCCATTCAGCGTTGCAAAAATTCCTTTATACACTCTTTTTAAACAGGAATAGAAAAAAAATGACGTCTACAGAAATATACTCGTATCATCTCATTCAAGGACATTATTATTAAAATAAAAAACAACTTTTGGAAAGTATGCAATTTTCTTTATATTGGAATCATTTCTTATCAGTGATTACTGTGACAATATAGAGAACTACATTTGAGGCGCGGGTGCCTTTTTTCTCTTCACTTTTTTCGACTTGGCATTTCCCTTTGATGACATTTTTCTTTTCAATTTCTTCTGCTCAGTCTTGTCCCGACAGTCTCTCTCGGTGTGACCTTTCTCGTTGCACTTATTACAAGTGACATGAACCGTTAAAAGTTTCCCGCACTTGTGATCGACCATGCTGCACCGATTACAATCGCTACAATGAATCCAAAAATCTTTCACACACCTCATACAAACGTCACAATGCTTATAACTACGGCCGTCTTTTGAAGTGCAATCGTTACACTTCTTACAATGCTTATTCGCGAGTGTGACCCAGCGATCGCACTTTTTACAAAATTTGTACTCGCTGTCCCACAGTTGAAATTGATTCAGCGGGATATTTGTGAAAATTCGAACCGGCGAACCCAGTTTTTCTGAGTTTTCATTTTTAACAAAAAGAGGGTGATTGTCGTACTCAACTCTGTATTCTACCATCTTGTAATTCTTTATTCCACCTTCGACTGTTGGTGGTGACGATTTGTGTTTCATTATAGACTGCATGAAGTACGGAAATACAAAAAGAACTTTCGGCTCCTCATCCAAATTGTTCCATTTTTTGTAACAATCTGAAATCGTCTTGAAGGTCTGAGCTATCGCTTCAACTCGGCCCCCGAAAGGAGGGTCACAAACGATGTAGAAATTTTTTCCCTTGTTTTGGGTCATGAAGCTTTTGAAGACACCTTTGGAGTCGTCATAGAAAAAATGGTGATTGAATAGGTTATACCAGCAAAAACTTAGAGACCCGAAGAAATTGTGCTGAAAAATAAAATTTAATTTAGTTCTTTCTTTACAATTTGGGAGCGGACAGTTTAAAAAGAAACAAATCAAGATACTTACAAATCTTCCATCAAAATCTAACAAAAGTGACGACATCTTTCCTTCCATCTCATTCGAAATATATTCATGAATTCTGGGCGCTCCGATACACAAAACTTGTTCGGCTCCGAATTTTGTCAAAAAGTTAACAATATCCTTGGTAGATTTATTTGAAAATAAGTATTGCGCCTCCCTCTTACATTCAACCAAAGGTTTCAAAATTTCCGTCGGGTGACTCATCTGGTGATCAGACAGTCCCTCGGTGAGATCATGGTTGTCATGTTTGTTTTTGTCCTCAATTAAAAACACCTTTTCACAAGTATGGCAGTATATCCGCTTTGATGGATTCGCTGCCAGAATCTTATGCAGTTCAATAAAAAGTTTCTGACGGTGATACTGTGACGTAAATTTTTTTGTCTTCTCTGCATATCTGCTTACGGCTTTTTTTGGAAGAGTCACACCGTGTTCTAAATAAAATGGACAGAGTTTTTGTGACCTGCAAGCGGAACAGACGTAAAATTGCTTCAATTTGTCCTTCAGGTGTTGTTGGAATAGTAAAGTTGGTCCTGAAAAATAAATATTTTGTTATCACACATTCAAGTTTTACTTTTTTTTTAGTTTTGAGTTACTGGAGGACCCCACCCTGAGAGCCTTGAAAAAAGTTAAGTTTGACTTTTTTCTCTAAGAATTGAAAAGTAAATCCCTCCGCGGTTATTGTTATTTTTTATATGTTATAAAGTTTTATTTGAAGTTATAAAATTTGGTTACAAAAATCATTCCAAAAATTGAAAAATACTCACCGTGTATACATTTGGGATTCTCTTTCAAATCAGACCAAACACACTGAAGTCCAGAATGATTTTCCTCAGTGTTTTCCATTTTTGACAGTTTTTAAATGTTTTTCTTTATTTTCTAACCTAAAAAATCAATCGTGATAAAATCGTGGTTTATATGAAAATCACATTTACAAAATATATTTGAAATATTCAAAGATTTCGATGACTGTCAAAAAATAAAAAATTAATATAAAAATCAACATTCTCACCTGTTTTCGAAATTCACATGTTGATCACGTTGTTTTGTTTACATGTGCATAGAAGCAGTAAGAATAATTTCTCCGTGACTTTAGAATTCTTTGATTGTTTCAATCGTTCGAATTAAATATTCTACAGTTGACAACCCTGTTATCAAAAAGTGAGGTTAACCGTTTGTAAATACACTTGCAAATCTCAATTCTCCCAAATTTCCTTCCCAAAAACATCGTATCAACAATCACCATCTCATCTTCCACGCACGTTTACCTAGTCGTCCCGGCAAAATGTAATCATTCAGTTGTCTCTTTCATCAAAATGCACCGCACCGCACCGCACGAAGTAATTAAATTAAACAATTAAACTTCCATCATGATTAACTACAAAAGCGTAAAAAAACGAAGCTTCATGAAACCTGAATGAAATCAACTTACATCAACAGTGAAAATAAATAAACAAAAATCATAAAGAAAGTACAGTCAAGAATGCTACGACTCAGAAACAGAGCAACTTTTATCATCATGGTAACCACCGGGTTATCTCTCATAGGTCTGGTTTACTTTTTCCTCGGCACGGTAATCAGCGATGGCTTACTCGTGGAACGAGGAGGGAACCAAGAAAACTTTGTAAGAGAATCCTACGATGATGGTGATCTGAAAGCCTGGAGAAATCCTCGAAATTATGACAAGAGAGATGACTCGGCCGACTCGGCCTTGTTTCAAGGTCACAGGATAGTGCACCTGGATCTCAAAGGAGCTCCCTTCAAGATCTCATATTATTCGTACCTGTTCCCTCTGTTGCGTTCCCTCGGGGCCACAGGAATTCTCATTGAGTATGAAGACATGTTCCCCTACTCGGCTGAACTTGCAAATATCCCTGCAACAAATGCTTACTCCAAAAGTGACGTAGAGATTATTCAAAAACGAGCAAAGGAAAGCAAGTTAGCAGTGATCCCGCTCATTCAGACCTTCGGTCATTTCGAATTCGTACTCAAGTTGGAGTCCTATAAGGATATCCGAGAAGTGGACAATTATCCCCAGGTTCTTTGTCCGTCAAGAAATAAATCGATACAAGTGATCCATAAGATGATCGATCAGATTGTCGCCGCTCATCCTTACATTAGGTATCTGCATATTGGTGCAGATGAGGTTTATCAACTTGGAGAGTGCTCAAAGTGCCAGGAAATGCTCATCTCAAAAAGTTGGGACAAACGGCAGTTATTCTTGAATCACGTGGTAAATGTTGCGAGATACGTTAGGGAAAATTATCCTGCTGTTAAAGTTCTCATGTGGGATGACGAGTTCAGGGAAATTGAACCGCAGGAAATCATCGACAGGCAAGTTAAATATTTATTTTCCATCAATTAAAAAAGTTGGTATTATAAAGTGTATTGTTTTGCAGAGGATTGAATAAATTAGTGGAACCTGTAGTTTGGAAGTACACCCCAGACCCAGCTACAACTCTGACCGAGCAACTGTGGAAGAATTATGCTAAAGTTTGGAAATCCGTCTGGGTGGCAACTGCGTTCAAGGGTGCAACTGCCCCGGACAGTTACTACACGGACATCTCATATCACATCCAAAATCACCAACGATGGCTTGAGATTATCAGCACTTATTCGAGTTGGATCAACTTCAAAGGGGTGATGCTAACTGGCTGGCAACGTTACGACCACTTCAGTGTTTTGTGCGAACTGTTGGCTTCCGCTCTGCCTTCCTTAGCAGTCAATTTAGCTGTCTTAGACTCAGCAGATCTTAGCGATTTTCCTATCGAGGTGCCAAACAAAGTTATACGAAAGCTCGGGTGCGAGATGCCTGTCAATCTGGGCACTCCGGAGCCTCAACATGCCTGGACCAAATGCGAGTATCTTGGCTCTTTGGTGTATGCGACCACTCTTCGATTGTTCATACTCAATCAGGAGGTGACGAAAATGGAGCAAGATAATACGTTTAAGGGTTGGTTCAAACCGTACAATATCAAGTACGAATTTTCAAGTCCAATTTATGTAGAACGAGCAACGGCTGAGTTGGATAGGATGAAAGCAGAGGTGATGTACATTGAGAAGGAGATGAGAGTGGCGATGAATGCGATTTATGATACTCATACTGCTGACGAGTGGATTCAAACATTTTTGGCTCCAATCAATGATAAACTTAACTTATACTGGGAGGCCAAAGAGAGGCTCTTAGGTAAGACTAGCTGGCCAAGGAGGCCCGTCAAAATAGAACTCTAGAGATTTCTTCAGATATTATTCCGTGATCTCTTTTTATTCATTTTTAGACAGCTTTTGCAAGATGAAATTTGTATTCAATGGTGTTATGTTCATAAATTAAATTGTTGAATCATTTTTTAGATATGTTAACAGATATTAAAATATTAATGATGTGATTGTGAAAGTTGATATATATATATTTATGTATACAATGCATAATAAATTTAACACTTCTTAATACGATAATGATTTTGTTACTATTTTGAAGTACTAATTAAGATTTTAGTTTTATTAATTTTCTTCATCTCTATAATCATACAATTCATCCACTCAGATACAATGCATTTATAAAATATATCTTGGTTATTTATTTTTATGAACTTACAATTACGATTTCGTTTTCAAATTACAACCTACACAAATATTCACCAAAGTTACGTATTGTCAGAAATGCCATTTAAAAAAATCCATCGAAAATCATCCAAATCCAATCGAACATTTTGTTTGAAAAAGTCTGTGTAAAATTCATTTTCTTTTACAGTTAAAAAGTGTTGTTCATTGATGTTTACTGTATCGCACAGACTGTGGATTTCGACGGTGACACACTGTTATTGAGATGTTGGTTGTGTTTTTTATTTGGTGCTCTTTTGATAACTTTTTTGATCGCTGCTATATCCACTGTGTCGCCTATTTCAGCGGTCACAATAGGTCTGTGCATATCCTGATCAGTTCTTGTTAATCGAACACCTAATACTTGGGCAGCTAAATTGGCTATGCACAAAGATACCTGAAAATTATTTTCTTAATTAATTTTTTAACGTTTTTACGATTGTCTCAAAATTAAACAAATGAATTTAATTCTAAAGTTACTTCATATTCTTACCGATTCGCCTGTTCTTGCAGACATGTCATAATACGGCAAACCATTTTCTGCAGCGAAGCGATGAGATTTGTCTCGTCGAACGGCTCTTTGGTGTTCCATATCACATTTATTGCCAATAATTGCCATGAGTGGGAGTCCGTGATAATTGTCTGAATAAGATTTAATTTCGTTCATCCATTCAGCCAGGACATTGAAGCTTGAATTGTTTGTAATGTCGTACACAAAAAGGACAATCTGAAGAACAAAGTTCAACTTAATTCCAGCATCGGGTGAACAATTTTGTTCAAAATTGTATTTTATTTGTTTTGTTAATATCTTACGTTGGCTCCATACACGTAGGTTTGCAACATTTTTCCTCGCAAGGATAACCCACTGACATCCCATAAATGTAAATTGACATTTTTGTGGATACCAAGACTAAGGTTTTTGAGAAAAAAATCAATTCCTGCCGTTGGTGTGTATTGTCTCGTGAATTCATCGTAACAAAATTTAACTGCTATGCTGGTCTAAAAAATATTTTGTTATCAAATTTTTAAAACCAGTTTTTTCAATCAAATATTTTTATTGCATGATTGTAAAACAAATGTTATTAATTGTACTTTTCCAACATCCGTGTCTCCTACGAGAACTATTTTGAGTCTTTTTTCTGTGTGAGAGTCACCTGAGTCAGTCATGGGAAGACATGGATTATTTTCACGTAAATTTTGATCAATTTTGTTGAGTCTGATGTTAAACAAAAAGTCACTTGTAAAAATTAAATTATCAATTGTTGCAAAAACACTACACACGATTTCGAATCGAAATGAAATAATTATATTATCCCCGTGAATATATCTCATTCAAAAAACGATTGTTCAGTGAAATTAAATTGTAACAAAGATGGATTGTTAATAGCAAATTATTTGAAATTAAACAATGTGCATCAAAGAAGATTCTATGTCAGATTACGAATTTCAATGCAAACTTGTGTGTTGAGAAGCAACTGTCACCATGGTGACAATAAGTCTGTGACGTCAAACTCTTATAATATACAAAATATCACATTTTCATTCATTTTTTCATTCTTTTTTGCAAATAAATATATTCTTTTCTCTTATTTTACAATGCAAAAACCAAAATAGTCCATTATATAAAAATAATTTGTCCTTAATTTTTTTAATTGTTTATTAAAACATTTAAATAACAAGTAAAAATATTATAATACAATTAAAAATGCAAAGAAAATTCATTTGATCGATAATAATAATTAATAATAATGTATTCATTAGCGAAATTTAAAAATGTTGAACACCATATACTATGCACTCACTTCGATACCGCGCAAAAAACTAATGGCGCTACGATCGCTGTGTTAGAACAATCGATTTCATAACCTCAAAAATTGAACTGTTGATTTGTCTGCACAGTGCGCGAATTGTTTTGTCTGTCGGCTTGGATAAAAATTCATTTGAAATTGTTAGTAATAAAAAGGTATTTCTGGTCGGAGTAGTCAATCATTATAGATAAATTTCAATAGAATACAAAGGTCTCATTATATGTAGACCTAATCAGATTTAAATTTGTTTTTCGTTTTTGCACAGGCTTATAAATCTTGCATGGAAATTGATATTTATCGAAAGAATAATCAAAATAATGTTGCATGTCTTAAAATTTGTCAAAGAAATGTATTTCATATTAATTGTCGAAAAAAATTGTAGGTAAAATCCCTTTTACAAGATGTACAACCAAAATACTACCCTTGGTACGACAAATTCATCCACCGCGAATCCAATGAAGGATTTCGAGGTAGTATCTCCTCCCGAGGAGTCTATTTCCAGTTTGGCATTTAGTCCTGCGTCAATTACACAAAACTTTTTGATCGCCGGTTCATGGGACTGTAACGTAAGATGCTGGGAAGTCGAGCAATCTGGAAAAACAGTGCCCAAGTCCATGCAGTCAATGGCCGGTCCGATTCTAGACGTTTGTTGGAGCGACGTAAGAGCTTTTCCCATACTATTTGAAATATTAAGTATGATTTCGAAAATTCATATCATATGTTTCTTTTATCAGGATGGAACAAAAGTATTTATGGCTTCCTGTGACAAAATGGTCAAATGCTGGGATTTAGCATCAAATCAGAGCATACAAGTTGCACAGCACGATGCTCCGGTTAAAACGTGCCACTGGATCAAAGGCTCGAATTATTCTTGCCTGATGACAGGGTCTTGGGACAAAACTTTGAAGGTTCGAATAAATGGGTTCAGTTTTGATCAAATGTTTTCAATCATATTGAACAAATCTTATAACAGTCGTTTCACTATTTTTCATCGTTATTTATTTGTTATTATTTTTGTTTATAGTTTTGGGATACTCGAACGTCGACTCCAATGCTGACAATCAATCTACCTGAGCGGTGTTATTGTGCTGATGTTGTAAGAACATAATGAAATTATTATTGATGAATTTTTAGTATTTTAAATTTGTAGTAGTAATATTTTTAGTTATTAATTTTTGTAGTTGTGTATAGTATAGTAATAGTTGATCAAAAATTTGTTTTTTAGGACTATCCAATGGCTGTTGTAGGAACAGCAGGGCGGGGATTGGTCGTTTATCAACTAGAAAACACACCAACAGAGTACAAACGTATCGAATCGCCTTTGAAATATCAACATCGTTGCGTTGCTATTTTCCGCGACAAGAAAAAGCAACCCACCGGCTATGCCTTGGGAAGTGTCGAAGGTCGTGTTGCTATTCAGTACGTTAATCCTACGAACCCCAAAGATAACTTTACGTTCAAATGTCACCGTTCAAATGGCGCTCCAAGTGGTTATCAGGATATATATGCGGTAAATATTAAAAATTCAGTTTGGAATTGAAAAAATGTATATCTAAATAAACAATATATTTTCGTTTACAGGTGAATGATATTGCTTTCCATCCTATTCATGGTACTTTGGCGACTGTTGGAAGTGATGGTATATTCAGTTTCTGGGACAAGGATGCTCGAACCAAGTTGAAACCATCCGAACCCATGGAACAACCAATTACACAATGCTGTTTCAACAGCAATGGGCAGATATTTGCTTATTCAGTTTCATACGACTGGTCAAAGGTATCTGTTTATATTTTCAGCACAAACTAAATCTTATTATGATGTTATAAAGTTGTTGGTATCATATATTGAATGAAATTTTTTGTTCTCACAGGGCCACGAATTTTACAATCCTATGAAAAAGAACTACATCTTCTTGAGATCATGTTACGATGAGTTGAAACCAAGAAGTTCATCGTGAATGAATTACCATTCCATTTAAAAATAATACAGCTTATAGACAAAATGTTAAGTGTCTCCGTTTTTTTATTCATGGATACTTAAAAAGGTTATCAAAAATATGTTTCATCCAAGTTAAGTATATTTTTATGTGTAATCTTGATTATAATCTTGATTAATTTAATCTGTAAAAATGTAATTAAATAAACATGACGATTTTTACTGAAATTCTTACACGAGAAACAAAAATTTTCAAAACTAAAAGTAAACTAGGAATTAGAAAAGATGAATGACGTACGACAAAAGTGAACTTAATTTATTGATATAAATATTATGATGTGCTTAAAAGATGACTCTAAAATATGCTACTGTACAATAGCACATATATTACAAAAAAATCAATTACTTTTCAACTAAAATAATTAATTAATGTTCGGTGTGAATTATTTATTTACATGGTAGCGCATTATGGGTTAATATTATTATTAACAAACGCTATCTATCCAAGTTTATACATTCGAACGCATTTAATTTTATTATGGCGAAACAAGAATTATTTTATATACACGCATTAAATTTAATACTACAATGTAAGTCAGTTGAAAGTATAAATCACGGTATTTATGATTCTTTTCTTCAAATCACTTGAATTTTACTTGTCAAATAATATATACAATTGAACACTTTTACAGTCAGAGTTATTAATTATTATCGAAGCTCAAAATCATCAATAAGGCATTGATTGAAGGCAACTGTCATGCTAAGATAACTGTAAAAGTTACAACGTTTTTATTTGTTTTAGAACTGTTATCGTGAATTTGTTGTAGTGTATTAAACATTAGACACAATTCTGAGCTCCAATTAAAATTAATTCAATTGCAATTGCAGCAAGCATCTAGTTTTAACAACCTTATTATACTTTTAATGTCTCGAATATCGAGAATCGCTTAATCTCTAAACCTAGTAAAATTATTTACTTCCATCCGATGAATATTTTGTTTAAAAAAATAATAACAGTATTTGTTATAAATCAAATATAAAATTTACATTTTCATAATTTGATTTTGAAGTTGGTTTTTATTGATTCAAGGAGGTTTCAATATTTTTTAACTACAAAAAATGATTAAAATTCGTTCATATAAAAGCACGATTTCTCAGTCAATTTCTCATATCACAAATGTTAAAATTATTGAAAATGTATTATCTAAAAACTTGAAAAATAAATTTAATTTTACTTTTTGTCACAGGAGAAAAAAATAAGAAATAGAAAATACTGATTGGATCAATCATAAATTCACCTCCTTAAATAAAAATGTCTTACAAAAATATTTGATTTTCATAAAAAAAAAAGTTTGACTGAAAATTAAATGTGAGAATTAAAAATCATGCACAAAATGAAGCGCAAATGAAATTCGTAAGCTCTGCTTATGTGATATGTCGATAAACGATAATATGAGCATGAATCAACAGTTTTAAAGTATAGCAACAATAAATATGCACACAAAAAATGGCAATCAGCGGTCAATCTAGAGGATAGTGAACGCGAGAATCGTTTGCAGCCAGCTTAGTGAGAGTTTTCTTTACTCGTAAAATTGGCAGTCTAGCTGCCGGTTTTGTATGCCAACATTCGCGCATCAGCTTGCCCAGTTCAGTCAGGGTCTGAAAATTAAATCAAGTTCAATAAACTTTATAGTTCTCTTTCAAAAAATTTCATAAAACTGTTTTATATATTGTTCAAAACGTACAGTATCAGAGTGCCATCTGTTAGGAAGAGGAGGTCTCCTCTGATCTAGACAGACTAATTTGCGCATCTCTTCCACGGATGGTTCTTGGCTACCTGTCGCTGTAAGCCACTCTGCGTAAGGTAAAGCATAATCTAATGCTACTCCATTACTGAAACATCTTCGACAAACTTCCCAAAGGATCAAACCTAGGCTATAAATATCTGCACATCGGAAATTCTCCAAGCAATCAACGTTTATCCTAAAAAAAATGATGATTAATAATAAGAACTGTTAATGAAGAATAATAGATAGCTATGTTTAGCTAGCTAATAAAGAATCTTCTTACTTTTGTTCCAAAATCTCTGGGCTCATATAACGCCTAGAGCCCTGTCTAATATCAATTTTTTCCACTGCCAACCGATCCTGTGTAACTGCCAGACAAAAATCAGCGATCACACAACCTCCGTTCGATTTAACTAGAATGTTCTTTGATTTCAAATTGCGATGTGCCATGGCGGGTTTTCCTTTTGTGCCGTAAATTTCGGTGTGCAGGTACAATAGTCCATCGACAATACTCAGACAGATGTTGAAAACTTGATGATGGTTCAGGGGGTGCGATCGATTCAGATAATCGTAAAGTGAGCCAAGGGGATGGTAATGCGTGACCAGCCAGAGCTGCGTGCAACTTGATCTGCTGGTCATGTCGCTACCAACGTAACCCAGAATGTTGTCATGTCGCGATGGAAGTAGCTGGGAATAAACTTCGGTTTCTCGAACCCAAGCGACCTCGTCTCGGGAGAAATATATCTTGACTGCTACGTTCTCACCGTGCCAGATTCCACGCCAAACTTCGCTTCCAAAACCTCCTCCACTACCTCCGCCTATGCATTCCACCAGGGCTACTTGTTTCGCTAAAGTCCTCTGAACCAACAGAGGTAGACCGGATCCTGAACCTGATGTTAAACTCCTTCCGTCCAAGTATTCCTATAAACAAGATTGTTTTGATTCGTCTGCAATGATTCTTCTAGTAGTTTGTTGAATTTTGAATTAATTTTGTATACTTTTAAGGTGCTGTCTCCAGCTGCGGTGGCTTTCAGTTCATGAGAATGGTAAGTGTTTGAAGAAGCGTGTGAAGACGAAGTAAAGTGTAACATTGTCGGCTCCAGATCTGCCTCCATAAGTAATTTGTTATGTCGTGCTTTTGGTTTCCGTTTGCGCTTCGTCCTGCGTGTGAAAATATAAAAGAAGACCCCAGCGGCGATCAGGAATAGGAGTATCAATGGAGCCAAAACAGCCAGCGTCAACTTAAGCACATAATCCTCTTCGTTTTTACCTAAAGATGTATCACATTTTTTATCCATCTCTGAATTTGATTTTTGAATTGCAAATCATCTCTTTCGACTAACCGTCATTGTATTCCTGTAACACTGGATAAGGCCCATCATTGCAAAAATCAGAATGACAACACTCAACATGTCGTTGTCGCTTCAAAGCCTTGCCATTTTCTTGTATTGTTACAAATAAAGGCTTGTTATGATTGCATATCATTAAAACCTGTTCCAGTTCCGTGGTACAGCCTCGTCTATTTTGTTCTATACCATAAGCATCTTGCACACTTGATTTCCAACACTAAAAACCATGAAAAGTCTTACTTCTTCCACATTCTATAAATATATAAATTATTTAATTTCAATAAATCATATGAGATTAAAATATTAACCACGAGTGCATTTTCACAGATCCTGGGATGGTGGCATTCAGTCTTATCATCACATATATGGCATTTGTAAAGTCGCGGAGATTTGTTGTTGTGTTCAAATAAATCTGGAGGTTCCACATTGTCTTCCTGACTATCATTCGAGAGATCATCTTCACGTAAACTTAAGCTTTGTGTAAGTCCTAAAAATCAACAACAACAAAAAAAAAGATGAAATGAATAGTAATTAAAAAAAAAAATTTACAATAAATTTGAGATTGACAAAGTCTGTTGATGAGCTTTGACAGGATTGAAAAGTGGTAAATTTCGAATGTTGCTTGGGATGTGCAACTCACCTGGATTTGCACTGAGTGTCAACAAAAGTACAAAATAAATTGCAACTCCAACATCCGCCATTTCTTTACGCATCATAATAAAAGTATCCAGTGCTCAAGCACGCAACGTGTGTACACTTCGTTTGTGCCTTTCGAGACATGAATTATAAACTGCGAACCACGCGGTATCCCATTTCAAGTATTGAGCAATACAAAAATTCGACAAAACTTCATTTTAATCTTTGTGTCGTGGTTATGTTGAGATAGCATTTGTTTGACAAAGTGCATTTATCTCAGAGCACACAAAACTGAGATTTGTGTTGGAGAGAGAATGCGCTCAAGTGATTGCAGCTGCGTGGTTCTGATCTCACGGAGTTTTTTTTATGTTACCGCACTTTTTCGCATAAATAAAAACAAATTTGTTCAACCAAATTTTAATAGATATATATTTTTAAACCTATTATTATTCGTTCAAAAATAATTGTTAAAGAAATGAAATTGCATATATATTTCTTTTGTGAAAGTAACTAATTCCGCCGTCGCAGCAGTCGTTATGGTTTAGGGACTTTTATTTTGGTTTAAAGTTCTCTAAAAGTCGGAGCAGGTTGACAGCTCGAATGCAATGCGATTGCAAATTATGTAGTTTCGCGTTTTTCATGGTGTTGTGGACGGCTACATGCGAACGACGACAAAAATTGCGAGACAAAATAGACAATGCGTCGAAATTTATTAGTCGAGTTTAAAAAAAAGATCAAATTTCCGTCCAAGATTGAAATTTTTGCGTCCTTTGTTTGATTTTTTGTTGACACATTCATTGGTAAAGTATTTGCGACAAACTTCAGCTTTCGCCGGATATATCAAATTATATTTTGATGATGACTCAAATGCAAGAATGCTGACTGTACGATTATTAAGAAAAAAATTATTAATAAATATTTTTTTGAAGGGATCTTTATTCTTCATGCATGAATCATACCGTTTAACAATTTTTTTATTGGCACAATTGATCAAGTTTGATAACGTAAGACGATCATTTTTCAAATGAATGAATTTGTTTATAGTTCGATTGTCATTCTTCCATTCGTAGTCGTACAAAATATAATCTTATTATTGTCACTGTCAAATCAAAATTCTTTAATATTGTTTATTTTTGATTCCACAGCGAACATGTGGAATTGGCAAGACATTTGTAGTTATCAACGTACAATTCCTTCTCCAAATGACGACAATAATGATATTAGTATTTGCTTTTTACAATTGTACCTACAGGTTTGTAAAATGAGCGATCAGTACTTTTATGTCAATGCAAAGTTAACATTGCTTTTAATACAATATCACAGTTCAATTATTTTGTTTACAGATACCAGTATTAATTTTGCTAGCAATTTTTTCGGCCTACTATTGTGGAAGATGGCAAAGGAACTGGAGAAGAGACAAATGTTCAATCTACACAATAAATTTTC
The DNA here is from genome assembly GCA_030522925.1 of Trissolcus japonicus. Classification (NCBI taxonomy): domain Eukaryota; kingdom Metazoa; phylum Arthropoda; class Insecta; order Hymenoptera; family Scelionidae; genus Trissolcus; species Trissolcus japonicus. The sequence continues at coordinate 70,456 of JAPYZS010000219.1, read as the reverse complement.
GGATCCTGACAACAATTTGTCTAGGATTGCTTCCAATACTAAAATCCTATATTTTCTTATCCAAAGCCAAATTTATACATATGCAATCCCCAGATACTATTTTTGACGAAACAAATTATCTTACAACGATAAATGAGGAACCCATTTTAGGCCAGCCAATTGGTAAGCTGTCGAAAATTATGGAGATGAAGATTATTTTTCTTCAATTTTGCGATTAGAAATTATACTTTGGATTTGATTACAGATTACCTCGTTGCGGCCACAGAAGGAATGACCTGGTTCATTCACTTGTGTTTTTTGATATGTCTGCGAATAGGAGGAGGAGCAAATCCTAGAGGACCTGTGTCCATCAGACTGTTTATCTTATTTACTTTCGGGATATCCGTTTTGTTACTAAAAGATCAAAATTCCAAAACAACTAACGTGACGATTGGAATTAGCATCGGACATGTCGTATGTTTAGTTCTTTATTGTCTCACACTTGTGCCTGGTACCATCTCATCTGACAGATCCAGAGGATACAACCCATACAGAGAAGTAATTATTTACTAAATAACAATGTTATATTAAACTTTTCAAGCCCGTTTAAATGTTCTTCTGTGATAAATTTTACGTTTTGCGATTAACTTTCATTTTGTTAGTTTGCATCATCTAAACTTTGTTATAGATAAATGAAAGCTCTGCTTTGATAAACAGCCCATCCTCTACCTATGTTACATTCAGTGAACAACAGGACACGTATTATCTTGGAATGGCAATGGATGGCAACAATTTCATCTCCAAATTATTGTTTCTATGGATATCACCTTTGATGAAAAAAGGTGCGAAAAATTTGCTCAAACACACCGATGATTTGTACGAGTTGCCCGAACAAGTTAGCACAGCTGCTATTAAATACAAAATAAATAAACAGTTTCAGGTAAATGTAATTCTAAAAAATTACTATCTACAGTCCACAATGCAAAATAACATATATTTTCACATGCCCTTGATTTAAGCGGATCCTAAATTGTACTCTAAGTCAATTTTTCATTTAGTCTTTATCTACACAGCACGGGCGACCATCAGAACTTCCCAGTCCTGAAAGAATTTTAGCGACTCAGAATTTGTCGCTTTTAAGATTGTTGCACAAGTGTTTTGGATGGCAGTTCTATTCCGTGGGAATATTGAAACTTTTAGCAGATCTTAGCGGTTTCATGGGTCCTCTCATACTCAATAAATTCATCGGATTTATTGAGGATGCTAAAGAACCGATCTCAACGGGTTATGCTTATGCATTTTTCATGTTTTTGGTTGCACTAATAGGTGAGTTTAGAAGGGAAAAAATTTGTTTAAAAAGTTAACAATAGAAATTTATTCAAGGTGGAAACAATTTTATTCGCAGGAGCTTTGCTGAACACACAGTTTACATTTTGGATGTCAGTTGTAGGACTGAAAATTCGTACCAGTATAATTACTCTGGTTTATACAAAAGTCGTCCAATTATCTAGTACAAAACTCAACAGACAATTTACTACCGGAGAAATCACTAACTTCATGAGTACCGATTCGGACAGGATTGTCAACAGTTGTGCCAGTTTCCATACGTTTTGGAGTATTCCCTTTCAAGTATGTCAGATACATACTTTGTATTGATTGTAATGATTATAACTGTTGTAATTAAGTAAAGATTTTGCTTATTACAGATTGCAATCACAATGTACCTTCTTCACCAACAAATCGGAATTTCTTTTCTGGCTGGCGTGGCGTTCACCATCGTTTTGATTCCAATTAACAAAGTGATTGCTAACAAAATAGGACAATTTAGTGAAAAAATGATGGCCAGTAAAGATAAGAGAGTGCGAGTGATGAGTGAAACATTGAGAGGAATCAGAACAATAAAATTACATGTCTGGGAAAAATACTTCCTAGAAAATATACTCGGTGTGTTGAATATTATAAAATTGTGATTAATATTTTTACTTTTGAATGCAAGCTATCATTTTGTGTCTCTCAACAGAATTTCGAGAAGAAGAATTGAAATATCTACGGAAACGGAAATACCTGGATGCAATGTGTGTATACTTTTGGGCGACGACGCCTATCATTGTATCGCTTCTAACATTTTCAATGTATACCATCTTGGGTCACTCTATGGATACAAAAACTGTTTTCACCACTATGGCGTTGCTGAATATGTTGATTGGACCTTTAAATACGTTTCCTTGGGTTCTCAATGGTTTGACTGAAGCTTGGGTCTCGATAAAAAGGGTTCAAAGTCTATTTGATGTGGGTTTTTTTAGTTTTTTATCATTTAAAACTGTTTGATTACAAAAAGTATATAGATATTTTTGCATAACAGATGCCGGACGTAAGTTTCCCAAGCAGTCGAGCAAATTTGACACCCGACGTGGATATCATTTTTCGAAATGTTTCTGTCACCGACACCGACAATTGCGACGTTTCTTCAACAGAAATGGACAGGTTCGACTCTCCAAGAACAAGCCCTAGAACACCAAATGCCTTTCTTTTACAAAACATGTCTTTCAAGATTACAAAGGTAACATCAGTGCATCTAACTTTCAATACTCAACTTGTCAATTGCATTCTTTAATGCGAACTTATTTGTAGGGACAATTAGTTGGAATCATGGGCAAAGTTGGGAGTGGGAAGTCTTTACTCTTAAATGTGATCCTAGGAGAAGAGAATAAACTGCAAGAAGAAATCTCTATTCATAATATAGAAAATGGAATCGGGTATGTTGGTCAAAATCCATGGGTACAACGAGGAACGATCAGAGACAACATTTTGTTCGGAAAAATATACGATTCCATAAAGTACAGGTGTGTAGTAGTTAAAAACAAAACCAAATGAAACAAACAATAAAAACTATACTGTAGAAAAAAAAAGTAAAATTGTGATATTTAAAAACTTTTACAGTGGTGTTATTAAAGCATGTGCGCTTTATGAAGATCTAAATGCCTTTCCGAAACGTGATATGACTGGTGTGAGCGAGCTGGGAAACACTCTAAGTGGCGGTCAAAGGGCTCGGATTGCACTTGCTCGTGCAATATACGCAGACAAAGAGATCTACATTCTCGACGATGTTCTGTCCAAGTTAGATGCCAACGTAGCGAATCACATTTTCAACCATGTGATCATCGGTCTTCTGAAACACAAAACGAGAATATTTTCATCACATCAGACAAAATACTTGGTGCACGCTGATACAGTGGTTCACATGTCCGAGGGTCGAATTTTAAAAATGGGCCCACCAAGTGAGGTGTTGGCAAACATTGAAGACTACTTGCTGTCCTCGGAATCTCTCGAGTCGAGTGAAAAAACTCCAATAATAGAAAACTCAATGTTGAATTCTATCGAGGAAGATAGTGATACAGATTCGTTGCTCGATGAAGAGATCAAAGAGAAGGGATCGATAAAGATGAACGTGGTGTACGTTTATTTGAATGCTGTTGGAAAAATTTTGCTGGTGCTAATATTTCTGTCAATTTTCACAATGCAATTGACAAGAAATTTAACAGATCTCTGGCTGTCACATTGGGTGAACACAGCCAACGATTCGATCAACAATATAACTTTGATCTCTGATTTTAATTTCGGTGAGAGTGTTGTTGAATATAATTTGATTGTTTATGGCTTGATGGCTGTGAGCAACTCCTTTTTCACTCTCATCAGAGCGTTTATTTTTGCTTATGGTGGTGTCAGAGCTGCCAAGATTTTACACGTACAATTATTGGATAGAATAATGAGCGTATGTATATTTAATAATGTGGCATCTACATATACATGATATTTTTTGCACATTATATTAATTTGTTGGCTTGTTTTCAGAGCAAGATATTGTTCTTTGATCTTCAACCGTTTGGACGAATATTGAATCGATTTTCATCCGACACATACACAGCGGACGATTCACTGCCATTTATCGCAAATATTTTGTGTGCGCAATCATTCGGATTGTTTGGAACAATTGCTGTGACGACTTTCACGTTGCCTTGGACTTTTCTGATTGTCATAGCCCTCGCACCTTTTTATATCTCAGTTCAAAACCAATACCGGTTAGAAAAACACAATTATGATTAACATTAACTTCTGTTTTAGTGAACGTATGTAAGTTTTATAATTTTTTATTTTAGATTAACATCAAGGGAACTGAAACGTTTATGTAGTACAAATTTGTCACCTCTGTACAACCATTTTTCCGAAACGATTCAAGGCTTGACCAGCATCAGAGCATTTCGAATGGTTCCAAAATTCAAACAGGATAACGAGATGTATCTGGAAGCAAGCCAAAAATCACAATTCGCCTCGATCGCTGCCTCTCAATGGTTATCCATAAGACTGCAACTTATTGGAGCACTGCTTATGGGAGCAATTTGTTTGGTAGCTGTCATGCAATTTCAATTTCATACTGCTAATCCAGGACTGATAGGACTTGCAGTCACTTACGTTCTTTCTATAGCCAGTTTACTATCTGGGGTTGTAAACTCGTTTACAGAAACTGAAAGAGAGATGGTAGCTATCGAAAGGATTACTGATTATCTAGTGAATACACCCGTTGAGGATAACGGGGGCGATAGTCCTCCATATGCATGGCCAAGTCAAGGTGTTGTCGAGTTTAAAAACGTCATGTTGAAATATAGGTAAATTTTGGTTCCAATTATATTGAAGTATGAAATTGAATAATTTTCACTGATTATAAACAGAAATATTTGATTTTCTTATAGAGAAAACCTTCCGCCTTCTTTGAATGGTATAACATTTATCACAAGACCAGTAGAAAAAATTGGAATCGTTGGCAGAACAGGAGCAGGAAAGAGTTCCTTATTTGCATCTCTGTTTCGTCTGACCGAAATAAGTGCAGGAGAGATTTTTGTTGATAATGTCAATATTAGTAAGCTCCAAGTAGGAACTTTAAGGTCAGTGTCTTATCCGCAAAATTATTTTCATTCACTAGTACAATTTTGTTGAATGAATGTTGAAATCCATTGGTCATTTGTCATATCTATATAGGTCGAGAATGGCAATGATCCCACAAAATACATTCCTTTTTCACGGCACCGTAAGAGAAAATATAGATCCATTGAATAAACATCCGGATTTGCAAATTAAAAGAGCCCTTGAAAAATGTCAACTTTTGGACCTTATCGTGAGATTAGGTGGTTTGGATGCTATCATTGAAGAGGATGGAAGTAACATTAGTGAGGGTGAAAAGCAGTTGTTCTGTTTGGTCCGAGCAGTGCTGCAGAATGCAAAAGTAAGGAATTTAAAGGTTTCTAGTCTTGATTAAAATAAATAAAACTTGATCATTATCAACTTCTATTTCTTTAAAGATCATTTGCATTGACGAAGCAACTGCAAACATAGACAATGAGACTGATAAAATCATTCAATCAACTATCAAGTCAGCCTTTAGAAGTGCCACAATTTTAATTATAGCGCATAGAATACGATCTGTCATGCACTGTGATAGGTGAGTTTTGGGCAACAATTTTCGGAAACTGTTATGTACAATCAATTAAAAAGTGCTTTATTAAATTAAAATTCAATATCTGCTTACAGAGTAATGGTGCTAAAGAGTGGAGAAATCGTTGAATTTGCGGAACCTGACGCTTTGTTGCAAAATCCGAGTTCCTGCTTCCACAGTTTAGTTAGCCAAGAATTTCCTGAGATCTTATAACACTGATTTCATTTTTCGACTATGAACATTTTTATAGTTAAAGTAACATGTCAGTGTTTTTTTTTTAAATTCGTCAAAAAATGTTTTGAATTATGTTTGTTATTTTTTTGAGATTTCTAGTCCTAATAGTTTGATTGTTAATGTTATACACAAGATAGGTTGTATATATAAATTTAAATCAATTATATCCTTATTTGAAGTAAGGAAAATTTTTTAAGGTTTATTAAGAAGTAAACGGTAACAAGTAGAATATGAAAAATGTGATTTTCATCTTGACTGATTGCGTGTAAATTCTTTTATAAATAATAGCTCAACACATCTGTATATATAATTATCTGTATTTTATCTTTGTACAAAATAGATAAATTGAATTATTTTTATTTAAACTAATAAAATTTGTATTTTTCAACTGTACAACATTAAAAAAATTTTTATTCCATTAATGTTTAAAAATTAAACTTGAAACTTTGCACCAAAGATACGTGCGATCAGATCGAATTTGAATGGATTAAAAGGAAAAGATAAAAGCGACCGCGGTGCCATCTGGGAGATTGTTTAGTGAGATATAAATTACTCTGGATACAGATACGCTCTTCTAGATAAATTTCACTCACGGGTGTTGAATAAGAAATTGAGAAAGCAAGAAAAAGGTTAACGCAAGGGAACGGAGAAACGAAATTGCACATAATAGGTTTTATCACAACTAAAATGGCATTATTCGTGAGAAATGTCTGCCGAGTTTTTTCATCCCAGGTAAAAACTGTAATTTAATTGAAAACTGTGAAATCAAAATCATTCATTGAATGCTTTACTTAACTATTATTAGCGACAGTCGATTCTCATTCTGTTTAACTCGTGATGGAACCAGGAACGCAAGGAAATCATTTTTCTCTCACACACACGACGAATATTGGATTTTTTAATTTAATTTATTTATAGAATTGTCCTGATGTTATGTTTACGTCACATTTTTGTTCTGCAAACAAAATAAAATTTACAACCTACATTTTGCATTTCATCTTTATTTTATGTAAGAGAAACTTCTGTATCTAAATCGTCAAAACATTTTATTTATATCATTTATTTATTTCCAACAATTGATGGGTGTAGTATACCCTTTCTTGAAAAATAAAAACAGAGGGAGGAAAGATATTTTTACAAAATACTGTATAAATAACCATACTGTAATATACAAAAGCATATTTAATAGAAGTAATAAAAATTTTATGATGACAAAGATTCTCCAAAAATTCTCATAAAGCATTTTTGTTTTATTTTTAGGTAGCACAGAAGGGTTCTCTAAGGTCCCTCCATGGCTCTGCGGCATGTCTTCAAGAAAATGTAAATCATTTATCATAATTTGTCCATTAAAGAAAGCAACATTTCAATTAGGTTTTAATTACTTTTTTTTCGTAGATTGTAGAACAAGAAGGCAAGGTGAAATGCACTTTGATCCCTGGCGATGGCGTGGGTCCCGAACTCGTTGTCTCTGTTCAACAAATTTTCGAAGCTGCTAATGTTCCTGTTGAGTTTGAACCTTATTTTCTCTCAGAAGTAAATCCCACGCTTAGTGCTCCGTTAGATCAAGTTTCAAACAGTATTGCAAGAAATCGAGTATGCCTGAAGGTAAATAAGGAATTTTCATGAATTGCAAACGAAGTATTACATAATTTACCTGATAAAAAATGTATTTATTTTAGGGGATTTTAGCAACACCTGACCATTCGCATACGGGCGAGTTGGCTACGTTAAACATGAAACTGCGAAAGAGTCTTGATCTCTACTCCAATGTGGTTCATGTAAAATCTCTGCCAGGAGTAAAGTCTCGTCACCAGAATGTTGATTGCGTCATCATTAGAGAACAGACGGAAGGAGAATATTCAGCCCTTGAACACGAATCCGTTCCTGGAGTTGTGGAATGCTTGAAAATTGTCACTTCGGCCAAGAGTCAACGAATTGCTAAGTTCGCCTTTGATTATGCTGTTAAGAACAATCGCAAGAAGGTTACTTGCGTGCATAAAGCAAATATTATGAAACTTGGCGACGGCTTGTTCTTGAAATCTTGTCAGGAGATTGCTAAACTATATCCAAGGTTGACTTTCAAATTTATTTTGATGTTTGCCTATAAAAATGTCATCGAAGCATTTCATTTTTGATGAAATTGTTTTGCAGGATTCAGTTTGAGACGATGATTGTTGATAACTGTACTATGCAGATGGTCTCGAATCCTCATCAATTTGATGTCATGGTGATGCCAAATCTGTATGGAAACATTGTAGACAATCTAGCTTCTGGTCTTGTGGGAGGCGCTGGTGTTGTTGCTGGTGCCAGTTACAGTGCGGAGTGCGTCGTTTTTGAACCGGTACTGTTTCTTGTTAACTATTTTTATGTTCATGTGAATTTGTGTCGCACCATTGAATAATAAATAATTTGTATTTCAGGGTGCGAGGCACACTTATTCTGAAGCTGTAGGTAAAAACGTAGCTAATCCTACAGCTATGGTGCTCTGTGGGGTAAAGTTACTTCATCATGTGAACCTACGTCGCTACGCTCAGCAGATCAGAGAAGCCTTGAACCGCGTGTTGAACGACGGAAAAGTATTGACCAAAGACTTGGGTGGACAGAGTTCCACAACAGACTTCACAACCGCAGTGATCAGCAGCTTACGCTAATTTAGCTGTGAATAATAATCGAAAGATCGTTTTGTTATGATAACAAAAACGAATCTCTCGTAGAGTTGGCCCGAATAATTCGACTTACATTTGTGACCCTAACTGCTGTGAATGAGTTTGTGCAAAACCTGAAGCAACATCGATCGTTTGACTCGAAATAGTAGCGACAACTTGAATAGTTGGTTAACAGTATTGTTACTCTATTGGAACTCGTTAGCCATTGGTGCTTGAGATTCATATGATGTACCATAAAATTTTAATCAATATATTGATTTGTAAATACGTTATAACTCAAGTCATAAACTAGAAAATAAAATATTTATCACATTATTCGGCAATTCACAAAGTACTTATTTCTATCACCCTTCTTTATTAATTAGATTGGATTGAACCGTGTTTATATTTGAGTAATTTAAATAGAGAAAAGGAGTTTATTTGTCATGATTTTTATTTTACAAATAAAATGTTTGCTTACATGTACTCAATCATTGATTAAATATACACAACAATATTTACAAATAATATAAAAACAAATTCAAAACGCAGAACCTTAATTATAAAAAGGATTGTATGTAACCCAGTGAGCTCTCTCCTGCTGCTCTGCTGTTTTATGTGTGGTAAAAAGACTCTTATAAACTTCTGTCGCCTTAGGATCTTTGGCTACACTATACTCCTCCCTGGTTTTTGAATAAGCTGGATCTTCCAGCTTGATTGGTTTCTTCCCATTTTTTGTTCCGGTCTCATTTTTCTTCACTTTCTTCTTTTTCTCGTCTCCCTCGGCAGAGTCTTCTTTTTTAATTTTCTTCGCAGGAATAAGCTCCTTGTCATCCGAACTGCCTCCTTCTCCCCCATTTACCATTTTGTTCTTCTTTTGCTTGCTTTTTCTCGCGACCATATTTTGCTCCATTAATTTTAAATCCTCACCCTCGGCGTTCAAAACCACCAAATCTGATTTCTCGAAAGGCTTCTGGCAAGCATGGCAGATATTTGTTTTCACTTCTTTGAGTGCTCTGTCGCTCATCGCACAGCCGCAGCCCCAGAGAAAGACGAACTTATATTTGCCGTTCATCTCTAGACCAGTGACCGGGCAGATATAAGCACTCTTGTTTTGGTCTTCATAAATGTCTCCTGCCTTGGCTTTGTCTCCTTCATATGATGGGTTTGGAGTCAGCTTGAGATCTTTGATGTCGCGCATTTTTTTGATGTGCTGAGCCGACTCTGGGAGCATTGAACGGTCCATCAGACCCTCGAGGACTGATTCCTTCGAGTATAATCGACCCAGACCGCAAGCTACGATTGGCTGTCGTAAAGGCAATTGGGTTATGTTGCAGTGTTTCCATTTAAATGCCAGTTCTGCTTCTTTGTCTTTCTGTAACATCATTCATCAAAAGTTAATATAACTAACACAGAACATGTTGTAATTAGATTATATTATACACTATAGTTGTTATATTATTAGAGAGAGACAACAAAAAAACAAAAAAGTGATGTTATGTACATTTACATACATTTCTTAATTATTGTACAACCGAAGGTTGTGACATTCTAAAAGAATTGAAAATAAGTAAACTGAAGGCAAGTTTGACCACAAGTTTGATCACATTTACCTGTTCTGGTTTTTTCTGTACGCGGACGAGTTCATCTCTTCGTGGAATAGTTCCTCCATCGCAACCCATATTTGATAAGATTTGATAGAACTACACACGTATCTACACAATAAGCAAATGTTTTTTCACCTTTTAAATATTACGACACTTGTACAATTGGTTATTCAATTTTGTCCAAAAAAATAGAATATCAACGTTGTGTTTAGTCAACACAATGCCATACAATAATGAACACGACCAAGAACTAAGAAATGTGACGAAATATATGCGCACGGAAAAACTCCGGAAGGTAGCGCCAACTAGTGTAGATTTTAGAAAGTAAAGAGAAATGTCACGAAATTGAGTGCTCTGTACACGTGTTATGATCAGCTGTTTTTCAATATTTACATCATATTTCACTTGCGATATAACAAATTGTGCAACAATAAACAAACTTGAAATATTTCGATGCTTTCATTTTTATTGATCAATCTTTAATTAATGAATCTGCGGTGAAAAAAAGAGACAATTTTGTTGTTTCATTTTTGAATCTTTCAAATGACACGATATGTCAAATTTGTAAAAACATATTTGTGAGTTCTGAAATTATTTTAAAATGACTTCATACAATCAATCCTTGGATGTGGTTCGTCAAAAATTCGTTAAAAATCACCTCGAGTTGACAGCTCTGATTCAGGTAAATTTGTTAAGAAAAAAAAAAAAAACTTTTACTTTGTTTCATTGTAAAAAAGTGTCAACAAAAAAGATGAATACGTAATTCATTTTTAGGACATACAACAATGTTCAGGTCCATTGGAACAACTGAATGATCTGAACACAGAAGGCAGAGAAAAAATAGCCTTGCTGAGGAATAATATAGAAGAATTAACGACGATTGCAAATGAAGAAATCAATACTAAAAAGAAAGCTGAGTTGTTGGCGGAAGTTGACGGTTGTAAAAGCCAATTGACATCGGCAATGGCAGCATTTAGAACGGCCAATGTTGTTAGTTCTTGTGTTATTAGTAAACTTGCAAGGGAGAATTTATTTTCAGTGTCAGACGAGGAACAACAGTACCTTCGCAAAAGGAAAGATAAGAAGTATCTAACAGACCAGTCGGGCCAGGTGACAAACAAGCTGCTCAGCATTTCTAGGCACCTGGCTGAGACTGTTGATAGAAGTGCCAATACTCTGGATACTTTGGGTATGAAAATTTAGTCAAGATATTGTCCAAATTTTTATTTATTCTATTACTATTATATTGTGATATCACATTTAAAAAAAATTGATTTGTTCCAGTTACGTCTTCTGACAAAGTTTCAAGCACGAGGAAAGAATTGGAGAATCAGCAGCAGGTGATTTTGCAATCCGGAAAATTGTTAGGCAAATATGGCCGACGAGAAATCACGGACAAGGCTTTGCTAGCTTTAGCATTTATATTTTTCTTAGCATGTGTATTTTATATTCTGCAAAAACGATTGTTTTGAAAACCAGTGGTTTGTCTTTTTATAAATTTTGTACATTAGTAAATTTATATGGTTCAATCTTATTTATGAATTAATTTTTTTCAATCATGTAAATCATCAAGAAAACATCGTCATACGATTAGAATGTATTTTCTTAAAAGACGTCATCAAAAAGATGAAGCTGTCCATTGATTCTATGGTCCTGTAAAAGAATATGTTGTCATTAATATGATTTCATTGATACAAAAATTAAAATTCCAAACCGCTACTGTTAAACCTTTTTGCAGGTAGTTACAAATTCTTCTTTAGAAATCAATCCATCTCTGTTTAGGTCCATTTTGCGGAAAAATCTTTCAACGTGGTTGATGCAATCGCTGATCCGATGCTTTTGAACCATTTCGTAAATCGCTGTCATTATGATGATCATTTCTGGTTTTGAAATGTAGCCGTCACCATCTAAATCATAAAATCTACAAAACAAATAACAAAAAATCAATCACTCAAAGGTTTAAAGTAAAAAACGAAATTTTATTTTACTGTTTTTTTATATATTATTATTTTTATATTTGTTGATAAATGTTGTTTATCAAAAACCTGAAAATCCAAGAAAGTCTCTCTTCGACTGATCCTTTGACAATACAAGCCATAGCATATAAAAGGTCACCAAAGCTGACAATGCCATCGCCGTCCTCGTCAAAATTATTAAAAACAAGCTGGGCGTATTTTCTCGAGTCTCCCAGGGGAAATAGTTTCGCGTAAATTGGCTTGAAGTCTTTACTCGTTACTGCTCCTGTGGGACAGTACTGTTTGAAATGACGATACAAACTGCGGATTTCTCTTTTTGTAAATCCTGTCTGACTAGCCAAAACTGATAAACTCTCTGGAACTGCGTGCAATGGCTCATCTTCTATAATGTCATACTCTAAAATTAAACATATTCAAAAAATATCAATTAAAATATACAGTAAAACATGCAATGTGTGATAATATTCAAATTTATATCCAAAAAATATTGTCTATCAATATGATTTTGTTCAATATACAATGAACAAAATTTGCCTGTTTTAAAATTTTAATCTTTTTATTTCTGTTTCTTAATTGGGTTTAGTTCCTTTTTGACTATTGTTTGATCTTTTGACTTGAAAGCAAAGTTTATTTCTACTCGATCCAGGAAAATAATCAAAAGGTCCATTTAGGTTCTTTAAATGAAAACCAGTACTGTGCTATAATTAAGTCATTGAAATCCACCATTAGGTCGTGTACAGATTAAACGTGTAATGAACTATTTTGTGCATTGAAACGCAAAATTAATTCGTTTGGTAAATATATAATGTATCGAATTGAATTACAACACCAAAATATTTATCAAATCAAAAAAAAACTATTTTACTAATCGAATTGTGATTTTAAAGTTAATTTACATTTTTTTCAAATTCAATTTAACTTAAGTTTAGTTCTTCATAGCCATTAAATAGCAACAAAATTAAATGTGTTTATGATGAAAATATGAAACAAACATACATTTTCCGTCGCATTTGGTATAATAAATGGAACAAAAAATATTTAAGAAAAAAACCTACAATTGATAAGATGGAATTTGTCTGCGCCACAAGCCATAAAAAAATTAAATTAATTGGCAGCAAGTTTTTAGTCTGAATGTCATCGACCTACCTGTGATTTTTTGTATGCTTTCCTTCATTTTTGAGATACTTCTTTTCATCTGTCTGGTAAGACTTGAATGGATGCGGTGTCCTTGAGCAGCACTTTTACTATCATCAAAAGCTGACATTTCTAACAGAAGTGGCCGATGCGTCCAATTCCACTTGTCAACAACCACCTTATCTAGTATAGTTGAAAAAAAATTTCCCTATCGCGGAAGAAACTATTCACGCGCAGATTAAGTACAAATTAATTGAATTTCAAGCGCAGAATCAAACTCGACTGATGCTCAGTTGCGGAACCGAAGACTGCCTTACAGATCAAACAGGACAAGATGATGAAAAGACTCGATCCAAATATTTGGAAGATTCAAATTATTCCAATTGAATTGAAATTTCACAAACAATTTTGAAGCTTGTTAAGTTTCTGTTTATATTTTAAATAAAACGACGCTGACGATTATTATAAAACATTCAATTACTACGATGAGAAAAAAACACCCTCTACTGCTAACGAACTCATAATATCTCTGAGCATTGTTTGCAAATATTCATTGATTCTCGCGACATGCACACACATACATATTAATGCACCTCTCAGGAATGTCAATAAAAATTTTAATTAAAACACTTGAATTATTTGTACGACGTGACAAATATTTGTACCGCTACAAGTTATTCTGTAGTTCAACTTTTTGCAGATAGATTCTATTTTTGCACTGCAAATGCTTTGACTTGTTTTATGGAAAATGATTTTCATTTTTCTTTTTATCGTTTCAAAGTTTACAACTTTTCGTAGAACATTTTTTATTTGTTTTACAACGAAAACGATGGTATCTCATATTTTTGTTAAAAAATGTACAGTTAAAACATTGTTCACTCAATTAAAATTGAATCAACTTGAAAATAAAAGTAACAAAAAAAATGCATTTTAAATGATGTAGAGATGCAATAAATATTTAGGAAAAAAATTTATAATTACTTCTGTTATTATTCTTTGTATGTTATTATTCGTGCCATTGAGAGTAAAATTTTTCAACTCTAATTAATCATATCAGACTGAAGATTATAGGCAATACATTAACATGTATCGAGAGGAGTCTGTGGGCCTTAATTATAACGTTTCGAAATGACCTTGACCGAAATCTCCTATCTGCGGAAACTGTTTACAACTTGTATTCTACGCGATTAAAAGAAATCCCATTTAATCATCGGTCCATGGTAAACAAATGATACTCATTTCATTCAACGAATCTCATCTCAATAACTGACCGTTCGATTCATGGTCTGAGAATGATTAATCGCATAAAAAATTAAATTTTTTCAACAAACTTTGACCAGATTTAATCCTAAAGGATTATAGAAAAATGAATCGTTCCATTTCGAATTCATGAAACAAAAATCTTGATAACATGATTATGGAATTTGTTTTATTTTGATATTTAAATAAATGAATCAGCCACAAAAGTTGTCTGTAACAAAAGACGGCTGGATGGAAAATGCATTAGACGCGTGCAGTGATCAGAGTAAAAGATTAAAATAGAATACACAAGTGATGATTCTCGTCAAAAACCGAGTCATCCGACTGCAGCACGTGATAACAATATTTCGCGTGCAGGAAATCATTGCTATGACAGAAAAATCAAAGAACATTAGAAAAAAATAAAAATGATTGTAGCTTAGGAGAGATAGAAACGCAGAACATTTTAACGAATGGAACTGAAGTGACGAAACTCGGAAAGACGTAGATAGAATTTTAACGATCTCCAGGATCTACTGCAATTTCTACAATTCAATTCTTGTGTCAAGTTTTACGCGATGCTTTTCGTAATACCATTTTTCTCACGCGACTGTTATAGTAATTTGTAAACCCGATCGCCATCACACAAAACATTATTTACAATTTAACTCAAAAATGGTTTTATATCACATTGACGATTCGTTGAATTTCATATTTCCAGTAAATCAAAAGTATTTGAAATTTTCGAAATCGAAAGCCTTCAATTAAAACTTGTCAGATGAATTTTTGATTCCAATTAATCACCGGAAATGGTAATATATCAATTTAAAAAAGTGATGATAAAAAACAGGAACCAATTAGCATAATGAATAAATAATAAACAGTCGAAGATCATTCATCTTTCTTTTCTTTCACTAATTCAAGAACGTATCTGCTCCAAAACACGCGCTCATGGTCAAGATCGTCTGAGTCGTTGCGACATCTTATTTACCAAACGCTGATTTATCATTAATGGTGCCAAAATTCAAAACATTTTTACATCATTTTCTCATCAGTCAAACAAAAAATAATATAAAGAGTCTTATTTCTCTTTTAAAAAGATTGAGAATCACTCGGCAAGCTTTTTTGCGCGATTTTTCAAAGAGGAAGGGCACAGCGATATATAACAGCACTTGCCAATCAAAAATCTTGCATTCTCGAGGCGCGCTTTGAGTGTTGTTTTCGGTCCACGAACTGCGGTGTGAAATTCAAACGAATTTCAAACGCTGACATGCAATTGCACTCCTCTAATTATACCGACTCAATTTGGATGAAGGATCTTTTTGTTCCTCGACTGTCATTAGTGAAACATTAACGAGCTGACTGTTCAAGCGTAAATATTGTTAACAAGTGCACGCAATTTGGACTAGTTTTGTGTTCAGAAAGTGTTGAATTCGAAAGTATCAAGAACAAGTATTTTGACAGGACAATGTAAGTATTATCCAATCGATTGTATTATTGATTCAATATTGAAATAGCGCAATGTAGAAATTTCAATTTAAAAGTTCAAGGATAATTAGAGATGAGACAATGAGTTTTTTTGTAAACAATTAACAAATTTTGTAGATTTCTCACGGATGAGGCAGACATGAAGATCATATTCATTTTTTTCTTGGTGATTGGCATGGTCTTTGGTGGTCCATGGCTGGATCGCCTGCTAGAAATGCAGCTTTCAGTCAACAGTCCAGGCAGGTCAACTTACACAAACTATGATCGTTCGCATCGTCGACAAGCCAAGGGTGGCAAGGAGCGGTGGAAAGAAATCTGCAGAGTAGTGAATCCTGACAGCTACGCATTCCCAGGTCGTGCACCGATGTGTCCATATTAATTCATCTAGAAAACAAAACTATTACGTGCATTAAATAGTGTTGTGAAAATTTTTCCAATTATAAAACGATACGAACGACTAGTTTACGAAATCGTTTGAAAAAAAATTAACACAAAATTATGGATTTAAAAAATATGTCGATTTGATATTGAAACAATTTTTATTTCTCATTGTCAATAAGTTCAAGTTGATGTGCCATAGCACAGAAAATAAGCAAGGACGTATAATTTAAAAAAAAATTTTTTTTCATCATATTATAAAACTAATGATCTACTGACAAAATGTGAACGCAACAATATAATTAGTTTTCTTTTTTGAAAAAAAAAGTCGACGATTTGTCAGTTGACCATAATGTTGCACAACATTTTAATTCGTAAATTGATTGATTGCACGATCAATAATGACATTGTGATATTTGTGATACGATTAAATAAATATACTCTTGTTCAATATAGTATTTGTTTGTCATATTCTTCGTTTGTACAAATCACTCCTATTATGTACGTTCAATTATATATATTTATTTATATATATGTTATTAAAAATAATTCGTGTTTCAACGAAAAAATTCTGGATATCATAATTTTTTGTGTCTTTTTTCAACTTTAAAAAGAGTTGCCGTCACGTAAGATCGTGGTACTTGACTTTGTTATTTACACATAGTTCTACATAAATACATTACTATATAAATTCATAAATGTATGTACAGTATCGGATCACAGTGCTTTCTTTTGTACATTTGCCTAGAAATGTACAATTAAATATAAAACGCTTAACAAAGAATTCGTATTTAGATTCACAAGTTGAATGTATCACCTTTTGACACGCCATTATGTTACGATAATTATAAAAGTAGAGTAAATCTTGTCAACTCATAATTATAAAATTCATTATTGTGTTACCAAAAGTCGCATTCTCAAACGGAACCTATTAAACTGAGTAGATGACGAAAATTTACTGTACAATTTACTATTATTTTTTCAATGTTAAATTAATCGTTAAATCAAGTCATAATGTTGACTACTTAGAAATTAATATCTCAAAATCAGTTGTATAAAACTGGAGGAATTCTCAGCCTGAGGCAAGAATTCAAAGACTAAAAGCAATAAACCTAAATAAGTTACTGAACTTGATTGAGAAACGTTTTGGAATTGTTTTTGAATGATATAAAATGTTCGCGTTTCAAGATAGAAGTTAAAGTAGGATCATAAATCACTTCCAAACTTGAATGAGTCCGTCAGTGCTCCCTGTTAATATACAAGTATTGGACATTGATACAGCAGATATCGTGTCGTGGTGTCCTGGAGGTGGTGTTTCCGGTCCTTGACCACCTTCCTCCATAGTTGACTTGATCCTCGAGCCTCCTACGGATGATCCAGATGCTTGTCCACTCGGTACCATGACCTCACTTACAACATTTGTACCGTCTATCAACCTTTGTCTAAAGAAAGAAAATGAAAAAGAAATGAACAATAAAAATAAGTAATTAAATAATTTGAAAAATAAAGACAATTTTGAATTAAAAAAATGTCTTACTCATAAGACAAAGTAGTGGGTGGAATCGCGTCATTAGCTGCAGGAAGAGCAACATAGGATTCAATTGGAGCCGCGAGATCCCAAAAGCGCAATCGCATGTCAGTTCCGCTAGCGAGCAGAAATCCAGAACTGTCTCTACATCCGGAGTACATAGAGCAGACACTGTGTCCTCGCTGAGTGTGTGTCAAGGGTGGAGCGTTCGACGCCCACAGGACCATTTGTCGAAAACCTGTTTCGAGGTTCCACATGGAAATTTCGTTGTTGCCTTGAACCGCAGAGACGATCCAGGAATTTTCAGTCGGATGAGTGATTACCTTTCGTACTCTTGATCCTATTCAAAGAGACAAAAAATATGATGGAGAACAAGGATTATTTTCGATTAATAATAAGTACGGTTTGAACGTACCTGTAGGATGTTTGATAGTACTGATAGGCAATTGAAACCTCAGGTCCCAACAAATGTGAGCACCAGAACAAGTGCCCAAGGTCAACCATTGTTGATAATTGTTTACGCAAAACGACGTGATCACCCCGAACTTGAGATCGTTTTCTAAACGCCAAGCTGTACCGGGACATCGTAAATCCCAACCTACCAAGGATCCGTAAAGAGTCGCATAAACAAGTACCGATTGGGAACCGGAATCTAAATATTGCAGATCAACTGCGTAGCCCTCCTCCTGGATTTTCAAAATAAAAACTTGAAAATTTATGATAACAATAAAATGTTGATTAAGACGATGGGATTAGTAATATTTTACCTGAACGTCCAACTGTTTGGTATCGATCACGTTCATTTTGCTGGAATTTGATTCAACGCGGAGTAAAAAAATTTGACCCGATTGGCTAGCCGAACTGGCTAAAGATTGTCCTTGATCGCAGACGGCTAATCCTATCAAAGGCCCGCCTCTATGTACATAAGTTTGTCTGCAAAATATATCTCATTTCAATATCTTTGAATTATCTTTAATAAGCATTTTATAGTTTTTTTTAATAATAACCTCGATCTGTTGGCGATATTTCGTCCTTCCATTTTACTAGCATCCCATATTCTGACACAACCATCATGGGAGCTGCTTGCAAACAGACTGGTATCTGGTATCGAAACCAGCCTATTGACAGCAGCTCTATGTTCGTGCAGATAAGCCATAAGAACCCCTCTTGGTCGCCATCCACTTGGTAAAACTCTTGAGCCTGAAATAGAAATTACATTTAAACCGGAAGTTTTAGAGCATAAGTTGTATTCTATTTATATACAAAAGAAGAAAGTGAGATAAAAAATATGAAAAACAAGTTCAAATTACCATGTGTACCTGTTTGCCATGCTATGTTATCTGCCCAGTGTAAAGCTCTCAAAGCTGCGGCATGTTGCTCTTGTTTACGGTAAGTCAAGTGTCTTAGTTCTAATCGACATGGGGCACATCGATCTGTAATTACACGTCAAAATGCTAATTAGTCTGAGATGTTTAAGAAATGAAAATAATGATTTGTCAATCTTACATTGAATATAAGATCTTTCGTGCAGTGAATGGTCATTGATATTCGACATGTCCGTTAAACTGTGCCGTGGTGATAAATGTATGTCTCCCCCCTGAACACTATGATTTGTGCTTGTTGCACTTCCACTCATTTCAGACGCTCTCGAACTGGAATGATGCTGAAACAAAAGATATTTTAAAATGATATTGAACAATTAATTAAAATTAAAAAATGAATTAAACAAAGTACCTGGACACTGTCTTGAGCTGCAAACATTGTTCGCCATTCCTGGTTCATTGAAGCATGAACTGAATTTCCATCTGAAGTTCTCCTATCAAACTTTTTGTAAGTGGTAATTGCAACATCAGTTTTCGACGCAGGATATAGTACGACCACATGGTGGCTAATTTTGTTTTTCATCAAAGTCAGATCCAGTTTTCCATCAACTACTTTCGAGTTGGCTAGTTTTGCTTCGGTTGACAAACGATACTTGTTAATCTTTATCAGATGCGCTTTCATGGATAAGAGTTGCTCTTCCGTTGTTTCAGTCATTAATTCGGAATTAAGTCTTCGGAAAAGCTATAAATAAAAAAGAATCATTGGAAAAAACAATAAAGAAGATTTTGGTTTTGTATACATTTTAAGAGATAAGTTTCTTAGAGACATTTCTTAGAGATACGCTCATGTCTCCATAACGATGTACGACTCCACTTATCGCTTTGGCCCTGGCTATTTTTCGTTGCTCGAATATGTAAAAAAGTTCTTCGATGTTGTTGTATTTAATGACCGAATCGTAAACAACGCGAGGCATTGCGGGAACCAATGCCTCCAGAAGCAATATGTCTTTTTCTAGCTGTATCAATGGGTGGCGCAAGTAAGGCTGTATCATGGGCTGGAGTTTGCATTGTATATCAACTATATTTAGTGCTTTCGCAGCGGCTGAAACAAACCCCACCGTTGCATGCCTGATCCATAAATTTGAATGAACCTGGAATAAATTTGCAATTTAACATTTTATAAACTTTAACAAATAGAATGTAATTTTGATTCGTTTATATATTGGTATTGTTCTATTCACCAAAAACACAATGGATTCCATCAACAGCAAATAAAGAGCAGACTTGTGTAAGAGCCCGAGTTCTGTAAGAATAGCCATAGCGTTTATTGCTTTGGTAGTGACGAATTCCTCAGGGTCGGTGAGTCCCTGTTGTAAAAGTGGCATCAAAATTGGGCTGCTGTGCCAGCCAACGTAAGCTGCTACTCCAACGATGCACTCGAAAAAAGAACCCCGCAGTTGTTTGTCGTCTTTGTCATTCAGAAACGTTATTATATGACTGAGAAGTACGTCATTGGCTTTTTGTTTGCCAAAAAATACACAGAGTTTTGTGATACCGTTCTCCATCAATGTTTGTTTCACCAGATTATTTTGATCGGCTAATAATGTAGAAACGGATTGTTGCACCTACAAAAAAATCAACACGCTCAAATTATGATCAAACATTGAGTATTAAATAATTAAACAAAAGTTTGGCAATAACCATTTCATGAAGAGTTTGCAGTTCATTATCATAACTTAGGCGTGATCCTTCTCTGTTTTCACTTTTTGAGAGATGAGAATTTTCAAGGTATCGAAGCGCGATGTGCGCCAAGTGAGCAATGTTCTCCGCGTAAGCTGCTCTCACAATCACAGCTTCGTCCTGAGTTAAATGTGATAAACCTGGAAGAATATATTCCGGGAAGATATTCACGTCCGACGACGGAATGGTTTTTACAAGATATAAACACTTGGTCAGCGTGTGGATTGCTGATACTCGAACACGAGGCGCTGGATCGTGGACTAAATGGAACTGAAGAAACGAATTTAAAAAAATGTTCAATTGATACTACATTTTGAATTCAGTTGAATTACTCACAATATATGGCAAAATCCTGTCCAAGATTGTTTCATCTGAAACGTTTTCCGCCAACTCCAAAAGAATTTCCAAACTCTGCAATTTAGATTGCGAATGGTGTAGACCTCTAATGCATGATGTTACCAACTGAGTTATGATCACAAGCCCATCGACGACATCTTTTCTTGTTTTGCAATCATCATTTTTTGACTCCTCTACCTCAGTTTCCTCCTCATCTTTAGCTTCGACTTCTAATGTTTTTAATCCATCATCAACATCAATAACAATATTCTCTTCTTTGTTTGTCTTGTTGCAGCAGCCACCATTCTTGTGCTGCTGCTCCTCGGTTCTTAAATTGTTGATTATGTAGGTGATGTCTTTTTTGATGCGACTAATCTTTTCATCCGGCGACAATATCGGAGCAGCTGAGAATATAAACATGTAAGGCTGCAAGAACGAGTAAAAGTACTCTGGAAAAACTTTTCCTTGTGCTTGTGAGAGATAAATCTCTGCAGTTTTTCGATCTGCGGGATTCATTTCTATCATGGAGGCTAAGAGTTCTCGAATACTATCATCTTCGATTTTGTCTAGGTGTTTTATTGCCGAATATTCACTATTTCTGTAGGCTGCAAGACACATTTAAACGCTTTTATATTTTGAATTCTGACATTTAATAAGATGATGCAGTTTTTGGAAATATGAGTTACCTAGAAGTTGTGAGAAATCAAACGGAAGATGACCTTCGTTGTAAAGTTCTATTAACGCACAACCGGCGGAAAAAATATCCATCTTTGGATTTAGATCACCGGTTTTGAGCTCGTGCTCGGGAAGCAGTATAGTATTGCTTACTTCTGAAGATAAAGTCTTGACGAAACGCTCAGGAGCAATGTAGCACGTTCTAAGTATAAGAAGAAAAAAAAAACATTTATTAGTTCAATAAACATTTATTTTTGTTGTTTTTAACTTTACCTTCTTCTGGAAGTATCAAAAAAGTATGAAAAGTCAGCTGGGTTATCTTCTGGCAAATACGTGGGTTTGAAACTAGCAAAATCAGTCAATAAAACCCAGTTCCAGCTGGTAATCATTATGTTCTCCAGTTTTATATCCCCGTGACAAACGCCAATCTGTAAATTCATGTTTTCCAATCAATATCGAGAAACACATTAAATAAAATAAATTTCTAGAAGATGATTAATTTTTTGAACTCACCTTATGCGCTTGATTCAATGCATACAAAACTTGAAATGTTATCCACTTTTTTTCAATGCTTGATAAAAATGGCCTAGTACTAATACGATCGTACAAAGAGTATTTAACATATTCTCTCATTATAAAACCTGCTTTCTCAGTCAACTAAAAGTTATAAAAAAAAGTAAATTATTTTAAGGCCACTTCTTTACATTGCCAGAATGTTAATTATGTTTACTCGTGATTCAGTAAAAATACTTACAATCATTTTTTGAAAAGGTAAACAATTAACAGCAGACGAGAGCTTTGATCGAATCTCTTCCAATTTATCTTTGTACACTGATAAAGGTAACGTCGGATCATGGATAGCAAACACTTTGACCACAATCAACCCTTCTTGACTTTTTGCTCTTGCCACTTTAAAAAATCGCGTACTTCCCAAACTGAATTAAAAAATAAACAAATTGTTGAACATTGTCAAAGAAAAATGTATTGTTTCTTTTTCACCTTTATTTTATTTTTAAACTAATTAAAAAATAACAATGAGAACAAAAAAATTATAAATAATTTTGAAAAAAAATGCTCATATAATTTATTTAAAAAAGTATTAAAAATAATTTCAAGTTAATTGTTTACAAAATTAAAAATATAAACAATTTAAATGGAACGAAAAAATTGTATCGGGAACGAGATATACGAAAAAGATAAAATGATGAAACAGAAAACTTACTTGATGTCAAAGAGTAGATCATTATGATCCGTCAAATAATGTTCCACAGGGAATATTTGACTCGGGGCTATTCCGACTAATTGATTCCCCATTGTTATTAGATAAGAATCCAAAAAGAAGAGTTTCAATAATTATTTATCTGCTAATACTGTTAACCTCGAATGTTCAGTTTGCTAACGTAAGACGTTCACATCTTGGAGGAAATGCGATCATGAGATTACATTGACGTTCACTGGACTGAACGAAGAAATTTCACAACGCTTAAGAGTGAGGTTAGGTCGTCAGCTGTCTTTCCGCTCTCTAAAGATGGTGGTGTCTTTGTTGCATTTTGAATTCGGTTGTCCTGTCAAAAATATACTTTCACTACGGTTTCTTGTCTTTGAATTTTGTTTCTGAAACTGTTCATTTTGTGTGCGATGAAAATTGACCGCCAAATTTTTCGGAAACAAAGTTGAAAGGTATAATTTGTTATTTATTTCTATTGGTTTTACATCGGATTTTAATTCGTCGTACTTTTTGTTGTTATTTATTTTTAAATTCTGGGTTTACATTATTACGAAATAAGAAGTGTGTGCATAAATGAAAAATTGAATAGTTTCTTCATATAATGTTTTATGTTGTAATGCGAAAAATCTGTATCGATAAAAAATTAGGATTCAAAATCTGACATTCTGTTTGTACGTTGAATCAACGAGTGACACATAGTATATAATTATTTCTGTTGTCTCTCAGTCTGCTTTTTATCAGAGTTAACTTTCCGCATGTAGCTGTCAACCAGTGAATGCTAAGTTTAATGACTCAGTCTCGTCTTGTGATTAGATGAGCACATATGATGAGAGATTAATAAAATAATTCAAGACAATGAGCATTAAAACCAATCAAATCTTTTTATTTTGATGATGAGGTTAAATCAACCCCCTTTATTATGTACAATTTAACACTATTTGAAATCAATTAAGAGCACAGAGGAAAGAAAATTAATTCTTTACTTATCTAATTTATGTTATTTTAATTATATTCTTTTTTTGTTTATAATGTTTTTATATTTATGGCATTGTATAATAAATTGTTTATAATATGCAAACTGCTTTTCCATTTTCTTAGACAAAAAGGGAAAGATGTTTATTCTTCAATCTTATGCGAGATCTTATGTATTGTGTCATCGAATCACTTGACAACGATGATTCATATAAATTTCCATCATTTCAAGGAATATAAATAAATAAATTATGAACCTAATGAACGTGTGCATGTCATTTGAAATAAAATATTGAATGGTAAATATACGATATTTAAATTGACCTGTAATCTAAAATATAAGTTTGAAGAACAGACTCAAATCTTGAACATAAAGTATGATCTGATAAGATACTATGTAAGTACTATTATGTTAACGCTATTAATTTTCTAGACATCTCTTCTGCTCTACTGGAAGGTCTAATAAGGTATTGCAAATTAAACTTGATGAAATAAGAAGGATGCAACTATTCAAATACATGGTGTGCATAAGAATATTATTTCCTCGTGTATAATACGTGATTCCATATAAACTTTTGGAAAAGAGTTTTAGTTTTTGGTTAATTTGGTTTGGTGTTTAGATATTGGGCACTCCCAATAGTCAAATAATACATTATTCAAATAATGTGTATAATAATACATTATTTAAATAATGTGAAGACACTCCCCGAAAGAGGGGAGACTGTCCCTTGGGGGAGCTATGCTCCCAAGAGGCCCTCCATTTGGAGAGGCTCCCAAAAAAATTTATTTTATTAATGTTCTTTTATATCAAATTTTAACTTCAACTTTCAAATAAACACAAAAATTTGTATAAGGTCAATTCGGAGTAAGTGTAAAACCTTAAGTTTTTCATTAAACAAATTTTTGAAACTGTATTACATGTACATGTTTTTTATAATTAATGTTCGTTTGTGTTTAAATTGAATGGTGACAATTTCTAAATTTTTTATTTAATAATCGAAATAATTTTTTCGAAATTTTAAACCACATTTTATTAAATAAATTTGACTTTCAAATCCCCAACTTGAATAGTGATGCCTAACTCTGCGTTTGGACCACGGTTGATTTAAACAAAATATGAAATCATTTTTCAAAACTGCAACAAAGTTCAGTTGCTAAAAAAATAAGATAAAAGAATGGTAGGGTGTTGAGCTCGCCTGAATAAATGAAATCACAAATGTGATGAATTATCAAAAAAAGTATAGAACTAATTTGCCGTGATCTAAACTTTCAACTAAAGGGTATAGAAAAAAAAGTTACAAGTGGAAGTGATGTTTTAAATGATTCATAACAACGGGTTGTCTACGTAAACTCGCGTATAATCCGAAGGTTATTGCGCGTAATACGTTATTACACGTTCTCCCGCGCTGGGCGCCTGCGCGTCAGCGACCTTTGTTGCACATCGCGCACACGCACACTAACGGCGCGCATTCTCGAGTCATTGGAACGCTCTCGGATATAACATGAAATTACCCTGGACCAGCGGCTGATCGCTCGCCATACGCAGACACGTCATTTTTGCTTTGACTTTCACAGACAAAAGTTCGCCAGCCTTTGTCTCTATTCTCGGTCTGTTTTCGAGTTATGGAAGGTGCGTTTTTGTGCAATTTCTGATGTGCCAGTGTGTTTTCGTGTCCAGTATAACAATTATTGAGTACTATAGTGATTGGATGTAATTAACGTGAGTTTTTCCTTTTGCTATTTTCATCTTTGCATAGCTCATGTTTGAACATTTTACATTTAATTTTCAACAATTGTTAATATTATTTTAAACATTATTGATATGACCCAACAAGTAAAAGTTTACAAAAAGCTAGAAATAGAGAGAAAAAAAAGTTGCCTCTTATTTGAGACTAAGAGTGATAAATGTTTACATGACAAGTTGGTGTGTATTGACACATTTGAACTTGAAGATTCAAACGATGCGTGAGTCCAGGAGGGCCCGACCAATTCATTTTGATGTTTATTTTTAGCACGCTTTCCCTAAGTTGTTATCTTAAAGCAAGATTTGAGTGCGCCGGTTCAAAGAGTCCAAACAATTGGTGTGCATATTTTTTTTGCGTTAGACGTTTCATTGAACCGTGGAAAGTTGTGTGTAAAGTGGCCGAACGTTTATCCAGCTAGCTTTCTAATTTTTCGCGACACACGTGGTGCATTCTCTACTTTACTAACAACAAGTTCTTTTTAATCGATTCTCAACTTAAACTTCCGTATTTATTCTACTTTCATTCTCGCATCACTTCCATTAACAAAATCAACGAACAAAATACAAATTCAACTCTTCAAAAGTACTTTATAATTTATAATAAAACTTCAAGTACAGTTGTAATATTTA
Organism: Trissolcus japonicus; assembly: GCA_030522925.1. Taxonomy (NCBI): domain Eukaryota; kingdom Metazoa; phylum Arthropoda; class Insecta; order Hymenoptera; family Scelionidae; genus Trissolcus; species Trissolcus japonicus. The sequence continues at coordinate 44,113 of JAPYZS010000219.1, read as the reverse complement.
TAGTCGTTTGATTAATAAACCTGCTTTCTGATTCTATTTAGTTTAGAAAGTATTCGGTTCGAGATAAACAAATATCGGTAAAAAAAAGTACTACTTTTCAACGTTTTTTTAATTTAATTTAGTTTTTGATGGAATTACAATAGCACATATCATTTGTAAGATAATGATCGGGTTTAGAATGCGATTATAGGAGTAGAATGTCAAGTTGAATTTTGTTTGAACGCAACAGCGCGAGTTCCATTCAAATCTAGCAGAGGGCATTTGCATGTTTCGTGTGGGAGTATATCACACAAGTTTTTATCATAATAATATTATCTTGAGAAATTGAGTCATTGCAAAATTGAAATCAATTGGTCTTTCTGTTTCGGTGTTACACAATGATTTATTGATTAATCTTAAAAACATAATCAGTTGTTGAAAAACATAATTACAAACAGTTGAAAAGTTACTATAATTCGAAAAAACTATGCAGAACATTGATGCAGCAGAAAGGTGCTCATGACATTTTTTCATTCCTATAAATACAAATCGCACGTGTTCTTCAAGTCTAAATATAGATTTTAGAGAAAATTTAAGAGTTCGATGCAATAAAATTCCAAAGAATGATTCAAGTGTATCGATTGGAATCATAAACATTGATCTTAACATTTATTTTCACCACAAAATTATTTTACACTGTCTGCAGAAAATGTTCAATGTCAAATGTTTCAAAGTTGCTCTTTAGAATATACAACAATTTAAATTTAAAAGTTTACAACTGTAATCCATATTTCAATACTGCCAGAATCGATTCAAAAATAAAAGAAAATAATAATAATAAAAGAAATATAACAAGCGAAGAGGTGTGAAATACCACAACTCCTACCTACCGCGACTTTGTTATAAATCTAAATCATACCATAGATACTTCAAGAAAAGAAAAACAAATATAAAAAAAATGTAATTTCTCATCAATAAATAATAGATTTATAAATTATGTTAGAAATTAAAAAAATCGTGTAACAATTGTGAAATGCCTTTTTGTTAAAACATGTACTGAAATGGAGATAAATCATATGTTGCAGGACAACAAAATGAAAAGAACGGAAGTGAGCATAATTTTGCAGAACACTGAATCAGGCTCAGCTGGTTCGCTACGCTCGCCCGCAAATGTGAATCATTCGCACATTCCAGTGCCGAAGATTTCGAGCAGCTCTAAATTACATGACAGGTTTCCCCCGGTGAGGCGTGATTCGATTGAAAAAAATGCCGGAAAGACGCTGTCAGTGGCCGCACAAAGAGCGGCGTTCGAGAAATTGGAAGCCCAGGAGAATCAGCAGAGGTCGCGACTGAACGCCAACATTCCATTCATTGAGAATCACAGGAATGGGCCAGGCAAATTAGCGGCGGTCAAAAAATTCGATAACTCGGCTAATTTGAATAGGAGCAATAGTTTTGGTGAGAGTAAATGGAAAACGAAATTCGAAGAGTCCGAAAAACGACGGAAAATGGCTCTTTTGCGAAGCGAAACGGGTAAATTGAATAATAAATATAACAAAAATTATGCTTCAATATAAACTGTAATTAATGATTTCGTTGGGTGTTTTTTTATATATAGTAAACAAGGAAATAGCTGACCTGGACAAAAAGTACCAATTTATTAATAATGAAAACCGGAGATTACACGAAGATCTGAATGAAAGGGAACAAGAATTACATAAGTTACAATCTAGTATGATTCATCTTTTTATGAATTATTCAAACAATCTTTCTCTTATTTATATTATAACAATTTTAATTTTAACATTGCAGTATCTGAAGCTGTATGTAAGGAATACGAGCAATTGAAACTTAAATATGACATCGAAACCGGAGCGATGCATAAAGCTATGCAACAAGCATCTCAAGTATTTTTGTTTTTCTCGGACAAAAAATGATTATATTATTTTGATTCTGAAAAATTATTAAAATTTATCAAACTATTTTTAGTGGTACAAACAAAATCGTCAGCTTAAGCGAAGATCGCAAGTCATAACTCAGAGAGTCCTGCTCCAAAACCCGGATATTTTACCAGATTTAGATTTAACCGATGACGTCGATTCGACCGACGACGATGCTGAACAGTTGAGAGAAACTATTAAAGGTACAGTCACAAAGACAAGTGATACAAATTTTACTTTTCATCGAGAGTACAAAAATGGATGTATAAGTTTTTAAATTGGACTGTTTTTACAGAACTCAGCGAAGAAGTTGCGAAATTGCAAACAGAATTGAACGCGGCGCGTCTTCAAGAATTCGAGGCTCAAGAACAAATCACTTTATTGACAGCTCAATTGGAAGAAGAAAGAGCGGCTCGAAGAATCGGTAAGATTGATTTTTCAACGAGACTAAACATCTTGATCAAATGGACTTTTTACGAATAAAATTTAAATTTTTTTTTGTGTGCAGATAGCGAGAAGTTGAGAGAATTGATGTTACACAAGGAAAACGTTCAAAGAGTTTCGAAACTAGTTACAGAGGAAGTTCAAACTCTCAAAGAACAATGTGATCGAGAACGTGAAAATGCAAGGATTATCAAAATGGAAGCTGATCGAGTGAGTTTATGAAATCTTCCTTTTTTTTTTTTGATGGAATCATTCATGAACTTTTAAAGAACTTTACTTTTTGATGAACAGGTACAAAAAGAGAGGAATGTTTTGGCACATCAGTCAGCTTTGTTGATGTCTGAAGTAAATGGAGACCCAAATGGAAGGGTGATGTCCCTTTTGCAAGAGATTGAAAATCTCAAAAGAACCCTGGAAGAGGAGCAACAAAATCACACATCGCAAGTGCAGTATCTGCAGGAGCAATTGGAGGAGAAGGAATCAAATGTGGAATTTGAAATCGTTGAAGAAAAACTGAAGTTGGCGGAGTCTGAACTGGAAATGGTAGTGGAAAGAGCTGAAAGAGCAGAGAAAGATGTGGAAATGCTTAAGGCCAAAATAGCTGAGTTTGAGGTGCAAAAAAGTCAACAACTTATTTCTCCCACGGTTATGGCACCTCCGCCTCCGCCCCCGCCACCACCACCGCCATTTTTACCAACGCTCAACAATGCTCAGTCGTCCGTTAAGCTTATAACGAAAGAAAGAAAAAATAGCGAACACATGTCTGCTGTCGCTGATATGGAAAAAATGCTTGGCATCACTAAGAAGGCGCCTAATATTTCACCACAGCCTGGTACGTATAATCAGTTTATTCGATTGATAATGAAAAATGACAATTACAAATAATGATTATCTTATTCTTTCAGCCATTGATGATATTATTAATCAAATTAAAGGAGGAAGATTTACTTTGAAACATACAGATGTAAGTTGTTTTTTGAACATGAGCATAAAATTATTGATAATATATAAGAGACAATCCATTGTCTCTATCTAAATTTTATCATTTTAGAAAAATAAAGAAGAGGAGAGAAAACGTAAGGAAGTAGCGGAAAGTACGCCTCCAGCTGTTTCGGAAATGTTGAATATTTTAGGAACAATGAGACGTAGAGCTAAGCCAATAAGACAATCAGTCAATTTAACCAACAATACTGTTAGTTAATAAATACAAAACAAAACTATTTGTAAGGAAAATTTATCTTGTGGGTATCTCAATGTTTTTAAAGTTGCATCTTTTTTTAATTAATTTTGTATAAAAAACTAATGACATTCAGGAAGATGTTAAGAGGATTGATTTATTATAAATTTGTCCACGTTGTACATGTTTCGTGAAATTTCTGATTGTTGTAATACCAACCAAAAATGTGTTTGTTTGTATTTTTATATATATAGCGGCGTGAATTAACCAACAAGATTATGATTGTCTTTTATGATCAGTTACAGAAAGATCAGTTTGCTGTAAAAATAGCAATATTGATATTAATAACACTTTTATACTTTATATAAAGCCACTTTTATAAATTATATTTCTATTAAATATATTTTTTGATTGTGAACTAATTTTGGAAAATTAGTTACATACTTAAAAAAATATGCACATTGAAAAGTACGAGATTTCAACTTTTATAAATATTTTGATATGTACATACATATATATTTCGTATAAAGTATAACGTGCTATTTTGATATATAGATGTATAATTTTTATAATAAATTTGTATACACTTAAATATTGATGTTGAACAATTTTGGACTGGTTGTGGAAGTTTATAAAAAAGGTGTACTTATAATTTTTTTAGTTCAAATATTCACATCTTTGTTATAATATTATTTAATTGTAAAACTGTATTGTTAAATAATGAATTTATTACTCTAATGATGTACGTGTAGTATTTGTGTTTGTGATTATTTGATAAAAATGCCATGGTTTAGTTTGATTTGTAAAACACTGATTGTCTCCTAAAAATAACAGGATATAAAATTAAAATGTTGTACTGATTTTTGAGTAAAGCTGCCATCTGACGTACGCTTGGTATGATTTCATCAACATCGCTTTTAGATAAAATAGAAATTAATCAAAGCAGAAATAATTGCCAAAAATTATAAAAACAATTTTTTTCGAACTCTTCAAGTTCGAATTGAACTATAAAGAATTGTATATTACTAAAGTTGTTGTTAAATTTTTCAGCATTTGTTTTTGCATTCATATAATTATTTATTATTTTGTAATCAAATTTTATTGAACGCAATAAAATTTTTCATTAACCTCTTAGAATTCTTTGTTTATTAAAAAGCTACTACAAAAGAACAATCATATAAAGATTATTCTACCAAAATTACTTACAAAAAAGATATATGACGACATTCAGCACGTTAGTATGAAATTAGTTGAAGTAAGTTATGAAATTTAAGAAACACGTGTTTCAACGGATTGTAATAAGGATTTCGCCTAAAATAGATGTACCATTCAGGAAAAGTCTTTTGCTCATTTTATAAGTGCTACTTTTAAGTTGGGTTGCACGCTTCACCGCAAGCGGCTTTCCACGCTCCTTTTAATTCAACCGCTAATTCATCACAGATATATAGATAATCCTTCTACAAATTAAACGAGTTTATAACTTTTTTGTTGAAACAATTCGTTTGTTCCTAAAAACTTGCAACCGACAGAATTTTATCTCGCACACAAAAATGTCAAAACGACATTTTTTTTCTGTCAATTATTTTTCTATGATCAGGAACATTATTCTTGCTTGTATAAATTTCAAGATTTTCTATTCAAATTTCCATAGTTTGCTCGATGAAAAATGTAAAACGAAATCGATCTCGTCTGAGTTGAATAAAATTTGAGAACAGTGGATATTTTTGTAGATGCACGGATCAATGTCTTTTGTGTTTGCTGCTGATTTCTATTGACATATCACATCATGAATACGATTACAATGCTAAGTAGTGCAATCTTGTCCGCTGTTCGATTTGTCGATATATGTTAATCACTATTCTTCCTACGATCGGATGCCCCATCCTCAAGATGTGATAAAACCCTAATTAAAATTTCAAGACTCAACAATGGAGTCATTATACAGACTAAATTAATTCTAAAAATAAAAAAAAAACACAGCATTTTCCCAAACAAATGTATCTACATTTACAATTGTCTTTGTTTTTTATTTTGTTGAATTGAATAAAGTACTAAAAAGGTTTGAAAGTTTATTTTTATTTCAATATTCAACAAATAAACAAACAAAACAAAAAATAAGAACAAGAATTAGTAGTGCGATTGATAATTTTTTTAAATTGCTCATTTACAATAAGCTGCAGTTGAGAAAACAAGTTTTTTTCCATTAATTATATAAAGCGCAATGTGAGCGACGTTTGTTTGTCCACGCTTTGTACTCGGACAGTTCTTTCAAAATCACATTCATTGATGGGATATTGGATACAATCTAGAAAGAGAGAGAGAGAGAGAGAGAGAGATATGAATAGAAAGGTAGAGATTTTAATTCCACGTGTTTTAATTTGAAAGTGATTGAATTTTTCGACGAAATACAATCATTTATTTTTGTTTTAATTCTAGATTGATTTAAATTTACAGTCAAATTTTCATGCATAAAAAATTTGAATAAGATGGTCGCGTATATATGTTACTATTCAAAATGTTCTGCTAAAATTTATTTAGTTGTAGTTTAAAAATTAATTTACGAGGGTAATAAAAAAAGAATCTATAAAACACTTGTGACTTCTTGAGGAGACTAACTCTTTTGTGAGTAATTGTTACTAGACGAAATATCGATTCCTTTGGCACTGCAAAATTGCTTCAAAAGAGCTGAGTATACACTTTTTTATACTTTGTAAGTACTTCTCTGCCTCGCGTCAAGATTGGTTTCCAATATAGCATACCTAAGCAAATTGCTGCCTTATTCGATATTTTTAATTAACGACATCTAATAAATGTCTTACAAGCCATTTGATTTGCTCCAGATGATAAGGCTGAAAAGTGTGCAGATAACTTGAACTCATTTTAATCACGTTCCGTTTTCATGGAAAAATATTTCAACAATTACAATTCACAAATCCGAAAGATATTTTTCTGTAAGTTTTATTAACTTTTTTTTTCAAACGTCGGACTTTCCAAATGGTACTCAATTTTTTGTACGAAACGGAAATTTCGGTTCAATAAGAGTGAAATTAACTGAGCTTCAGCAATCAGCAGTTTTTGATCAACTCCGAAATTCCGTGGATTGTTCTGTGCAAATTTCTCCGAGTTCAAACTGTTTTGTTTTTTCTTTTAAATTCAATCAAGAATTTCGAACTGTTTCATAAGCATCCAGCGATTATTATTTTGTAATACTGAACTCACAATGAACTCTTCTCAAAACAATTTCTTTTTTTTTGTTTGACAGTTTAATTTAGTTCTTTAATGAAACTATTGACTAAATGGAACACATTTTTCACGTCAATCGATAGCAACAATTCCAAGTGCATATTGCTTTGCAAATTGCCTTTGTTTACAAATGTCTTCTAAAAATAGGTCAACGTTAAAAAAATGTGAATAGAAAATAAGAATGCCCGTATAGAATTAATTAGAACAAATTTCAATTCTATTAAACAATTATATGTTTGAGTTTGACAAGCCAGCTAGCATTTAGGATGCGAATTATTTCGCAAAGCAACGCAGAAACTCGGCGTCGTCGAATGTCATAATTTGGAGGGTGTGCCGACAAGAAAACCTCTCATACCCGAGTGGTTTGACGGTTTGAATTCATGCGATTGTCGTACTCTTTTGCCGAGCACGTATATATGAAATAGTAGACAATGGAGTGTAATCAGATGTGAGGTGCAAATTCGTAAGTGACATTCAAACTAAGGCATCTTGAGTCAGCTGCACTTAACCAGCTTTTAAACCTAATTATTTAGTGCAAGAATCTTCGATAGTTAAATTTCAAAGGATACCAAACTTAATAAACCTCAATAGACTTGGCCAAAATCAACAAGTCAATCAACGATAATTGTACGAAATAATCTTGAAATCTATCATATGTACAAAATAATTTGAAGAAAAAGTCACTACATTTCAACTTTTCAAATGTTTTATTAAATTCAAATGTCTAGCTAATGAAAACAGTTATAAAGATATGATGGAATTATATTGACGGTTTTTATTTTTCCACCTCCCACCAGATCTTGAATTTGATGAACGGAATTGAGTTAATTAAAATGGCAAGGGTAGAAATGACCGGATGAAATTCAGAGATTTATGCTTAAGAATAAATATAGGTTGGTATATCGTTTGAATATATTTCGTATTAATGGTTTTATAAATATTCAGATGGTACATAGTGAAAGAGAAGTGTACAAAAATGCATGTGATCCTAGTTTACATAAGGAATGTGAATTTTATATTTACTTTAGCCTAACGTTTTGGAATACCTTGTTTGTATAGCTATCACATTCATTTGGTAAACTTTGTGTGTTATGCAGATTAACCCTTTCGCGCCTGACGGGACATTTATGTCTCAACAAACTGTGCATGTATTCCCGCGAGTCGCGACGCATTTTATTCAATCTCATTTTAACGCTAATAACTTTTTCGTGTCCTTGAATTTTTATTAAAAAATAATATAAATCTGAAGTAACCTTCGATTAATTTTTCCATTCATCTCCATAAAAAATTACATTCTCTAGTTAAGACATTTATTATTTTTTTTATTATATACTTCAATTAATTAGTTGAAGAACATTTGTAATTCAAGTTATTGTACAGCTGGTATCGTAATATCAGACATTCTACAAGTTTATGAATATTAGTTTGTGCACTTGTATGATTCGGTCAGTTTTCGATGTTAGTCGTCATATTTTGAAGTATTTTCAAAGTAGGGTAAACCACACTGCAATCGCACGACCCGTGATCAGTTCACAAGATTCATTTTTTGCTAATATATATATTACGTCGGTCAACTTTGTCGATTTGTTGATTAAAAAAATTTTTCTTTAAACAAACAATCTTTAAAAATATCAACAACAAAAAAATAGAAGAATTTTAATGTGTGCAGAAAAATGTAAGAAACTAAAATAAATATAACTTTTTACGCGTGAGCAACATAATAGAATTGTTGTTAAATAGAGTGTAAAATGTTTGCACAAAAAAAACGGGGTCTTGAACATAAAAAGCATTTGATTTTAATATCTTTTTTTAAAAGCAATAAACATGAATACGCTTTATTCCATATTATTTTTACTTCATTCAACCCAGGTTCTTTTTACCCTAAAGCGTTTTAAATACTTATTGAAACCTTATCGAAGCTGTTTGAAAATAGCACCAATATTATTGAATTTTAATCATAGCCGTTTGTGTCGCGGTTTCATATTGTATCATATTGTTTCATAAGTAGCCGTAAAATATAGTGAACGAAGGAAAACAAAAACACTGAAGAAACGTGATCGCGAAAAGTGCCAGTTAAATTAATATCAAACTCGTGGTGAAAATTTGTAATAGTTTATTGGAAAATTTGTAACTCAATTGATATTCATATTACAGAGTTATATTAAGTTACGACACAAGAGAGACTATAACTATATTTTGTTCAACTAGCTCAACAGTCGAAGGTGTTAGTAATTGAATAATTACATATACATAATTAATGTAAAACAAAAAATGCAAAATTCATTACAAAAAATAATAAAATAACAGTAAAATTAAACGCAAATTAAACGCAGCTAATGAAGTGATTGACAGCAAGTATGGATATTTGTATCAACTTTCATTAATTTGAAACTTTGTTAATTTTTCAAACAGCTTCTGAATAAGTGCCCGAGGATAGTGAAACAAATGAAGTCATATGACAATCAATCACCAAAAAACAAACGTTCATTTAAAAATCAAGCACACAAGGCTTTGCGATTAACTTGGAAAATAATTCCGAGCACTTTTCAAAAAATCATTCCTGTCCATCCCGCTCGAGAACAGAGATTCGTTTCATTTATACACTTTTCTTCGACGACACAGTTTCTCGGATTCCAATTTAGTTCTTTTATAAAGAACACATTTAATTTGTATTATCGCGCTGCATTTGCGAGATGGTTTTTAAAACTGTTACTCGTTATAAATGTGCTTTTAAACTTGATACGTGTAATTTAACATAGTATGTTATATATATTGAATTCAAATTCGATTAGAATCATTTGGCTTTCAAAATAAATAAAAAAAAGCTCTGGTATATACATGCATACATTCATAGAATAATTTGATTTATATCTGATGGATATTTGTTGTTGTTGACTTTAACTTTTTGATTTCAGACGTCGTCAGGGGTTTTTGAATAGATTCGTCCCATGGCTTTAATGGCGTGAGTTTTTGCCTGGACCAAGAGCGCGATAAGAAATTGCGAGAGCAACAGAGGCGCGAATAAAGAGAAAGTGGAGAGAATGGATGGTTGCCTCGGGTGGGAGCTGAAAGCGAAACGTGAAGGCAGATGAGACAGTGGCGCGGAGAGGGAGGGGAGCTTTATGGGAAATCCTGGGGTGGGAATTCCACCCCAACGGGAGACGGACGTTTCGCCGAGCCATTCAGTCCGCGCCCCGACACGCATTCTAATGCAACCCGGTCTCGCCGCTGCACCTCTGCATCCGAAACGCGCAATTTTTCGTTCGCCCCAAGACAACCATCAACTTTCTGCGACCAATTAGCGCATCCATCCAAAATACCTAAGACTCTAGAGCCAGGTATTCTTGCTGTCTTACATCTCGTAACGTCATTTTTGTTCTCCGACATTCCATACAAGCGTTTGCTTTACTTTTTGTGTTAGTTTAATTTATTTTATTTTTTTTTTTTTACAAACCCATCCCTTTTTGTTATCTCTTGTTTGTTTCGCCCAAACCAACTTTGATCAACTAAACCTCAAGTCAATTGCAAATTGTCAAGTGCCTCAAAGGGGTTGAAAACGTTCGTCTGGCGTTCGATATCAGCTATCAGCTTTTGAGATTAAAAATTTTAATTAAACCGACGCCGCAGAAATAATTACTCACGGACATTCCCAGTTACCTATATTCGCAATGATCATAATTAGAATCCCGGTTTGGTGTCACGAATTCAATAAACCATTACAAACTACGTGCTTCTAATTCCCATGCCGACATTTTTTTTACCCAGTAGAAAATTATTGTAGAAGCAATCCTGTTAAAGAGATGGTCGGTGTCGATTAATGCGAATTAAGCCAATGACTCTCGCGGCCTTTCACTCCAACCGATGAAATACCCACAAACTAAAGCACCCCAAACACGCTCATCACTTTTGTATATCTTCCTTCATTATTTATATACGCTTTCGACTTGGAAATTCGCTTACATTGTTCCTCGCTTACAGACATTCCTCGACCTTATTCAATTCGAATTATTCATCTTAGCATATCTTATGGAAAATACAAAATTTAACGATCAGTTCTTCTTCCATCGACGTGAAAATAAAACAAAACAATAAAAAAAGTTTTTTTTCAATCTTAATGAAGTTGTGAATCTTTTTTATGTTATTCACTTTGTTATTGTCATCAGAGAATCTACAGGTCAGTGTAAGAAAAGACTAACAGATGTATAAAGAGTTTTGGCAAAGTAACAAGAACAAGCTGCTAGTGAAAGAGCTGCCAGTGTATTATACAAAAATTAATGCTCGGGGTCAAGTTCGGGCAACCGTCGGAAACTTTGCTGTTTATTGATCATTAAATATTTGTTAGCGCCCAAAGTATGTGTCAATTGGTACATTGTTCTGGCTTAGAAATTTGCACGATCGATTGTTCGTGATTTTCTTATCGCAAACGATATCGCACCACAATATTTGCAAAAGCGAAACTGTACAAAAGAAAGAGAATTTTCCCTAGTATCGATGTGGCTTCGTATTTGAAAAATTCCCTGTGAGGTCGCACAAAAGATGAAAAATAAGAATGCAAAGAATTTCATAGAGAAAAAAATTTCGGAGATAAAAATTGAATTTTCGTAACTTTGAAAAGTGTGATATTTCGAACAAATGCAGTAAAAAATTCGAGTTTTATTTCCACTTCCATTGCGGTGACCCGAAGTTAAACTGTTTCCTTGGTTGCTTCTCATCTGAGATTGCAATAACTTTTAAGGTTTCAGCGAAACTATCGTTTCCCGGTGCATGTCATTTCGGTGTGCATTTCAAAATTGAATATCAACTTTTTATAGGTCACAAATTTTTCATTTACGTTTGTTGATCAACTCAGGCAAGCAAAGTTACGATCTTCTCCTCTTTACCCTCACAGAATAGACACACTCATTTGAAGAAATTATTTTGACAGAAATGTAATTGAAAATCGATTTGAAAACAAAAGATTGTTTTAAAAAGAATTAAGTTTTCTTTCAAAAGTATTTTTTTCTGAATGCAATTGATCGCAAAAATGTCAGATAAATTACCCATACATCATCGTCAAACTTTTCCATCAAATAATAACTTTTCTCGATAGACCACAAAACATTCTACAAATTTAATTTTTATACAAACTTGACGGGACGAGGAAAAAATTGTTACAGTATTCTGAGTGCATAGTAGTGTTCAAGTTATAAGACCGTGAAAAATTAATCTAAATTAAAAGTCAACACGGAGATGTGAAGTTGAGAATAATGAAGAAAAGATAAAGAAAAATGTATAACAATTGAAGAGCAACATATGAAAAAATTTTCTTCTTGAGCGAAATTGAAAAACGAAGCAAGTTGGAACCGGTTTCTTTTTATAACTTAAATAAATTTAATACATTCATAAAAAACAGAAACTCTCCGCGTAAAATCTTTATGGGAAAAATAAATTCATTCATTAAAACTTTAACTTTAAAAGATTAACCTCCCCCCCCCTCTACTTTGAACGTCATTTCTTTATTTTGATTGCGGCACGAGCACTCGTTTTAACCATATCGATGTATGGATATATTAATTAAAGCGAAGAGCTGAAATTTTATCGTCGCACATGGTTAACATTAATTTCAGTCTGAAATGAAATGAAAAGGGCGTTTAATTGGCGTGCTATTGGTTGGATAATGGTATTGAAGGATATATATGCAAGGTAAAAAGTATTGCTCTGAATTGTAGATGTGTTTGTATCACTTCGAATGGTCACGTACGTTTGTACTAACTTAATTCCAATCGGACTTTGAATTATTCTATTTTCCAAATAGGTACTCATATTTATATACTCAGGGAAAAAGTCCACGTCTGATCAGACGTGAAAATAGACTTGATAAGCAATGAATATGCAAAATAATGTAGAATTATGTATGTAACCAGGAATTTTTCCAGATTTGGTCAGGCCTGAAAAAAATTAGTAGATTTGATTGAGTTGACACAAGATTTAAATTCAGTTTGTTGATCATGCTCAGTCAATGTTCAATCCGTTCAATTGAATGATTTATTGTTCAGATAAATTTCATATTTGTTCAACCTTCGCAGACCTTTGTCGATCAGGAATTTGGGATTTCACAAAAAAAAGATGTAACTATGTTACTATTTGGTAAAATTCAATACCAATTTTTGGGACCCAGTTTTTCAAGTATTTTCTAAGTATTCAATTATAAATACAATATCGACTTTCACTTTGTCTCGATAGGCAGTCGGAAAAAAATGAGAATTGTAAAACGAATTGAATGAACCCACTGGTTTTGAAAATATAATTTATGGCACAAATTAATAATGCTGAGCAATTTCGTTCGCTCAATCGTTGCCGTTCAATCAGCTCAGTCGAATTGTCATGTACTCTGAGAGTAATAAGGCAAAAATGAAAATGTACAGAAGAACGGCGATTGTTATATTCATCCGGTTTAAGCGACCCTGCGAGCAATTTCATAGTTCGATACAGATCTCATTTTCTCCTCAAATATATTACTTAAAAAAATAATATATATATTTATTATATTTGTTTCATTCAAAAATGCAAGAACAAAATAAAACTTTTGTTTCTTCTTATGTCATACGTTTTCTAAAATGATAGTGAAAAGACGGCACAATTTATTTTTCATTTCATTTTAACTGAGAATTTTCCTTCATTTCAGATATATGTCATTGCCATACCTAATATGTTTAGTTTTTTGGCCGAATATCAAGATTTCTTCTCTTTTTGCATGTCATAAAATAAAACTGAATAATTAATCATGTTTGATGTTTTGATACCAATTTAAATGCAAACACATTATCATTAAAGATTTAATTTTAATCATAAATCTTTTAAAATCAAAACAAAGAATTATTTCGACTTGGCTATAAAAATTTGTTGAGTAAAATTTTTGTTTCGGTCCATTCAAGGACATGAGCGAGTTAGACGTGCGAATTAAAATGAAAATTGCTTAGTACAGCTCGCTATACTTTCATTCGTAACAACATTGTTAAGCTTGCTTCTGTAGTTTTACTTAATGCACAAGACCAGAGCCAATCGTAAAGCGTGCCATAACTTTTCATGTACAATCTTAGAAAGGTCTCTTGCAATGACATCGCACAAAAAAGAGCGCACCTCTCATAAAAAATTCTATTTGAATAAGGAATGCGAAACTTTGAGCAAAAATATTCGCTGAAATTAAAAACACGATGCGTTACGCTTTTAAATGTTTATTTTATATACTTTTTTTCGACAACACATTCTTGTTGACATTTCATGGTAAAACTTGTTCCTAACTGAATAATTTGAGAACAAAAATAAGACTAAAATTAAATTGTATGCATGCTGAATCTGTTTTGAGAAATGCGGATTTTATATTTTTTTTCATCGGAAAAGTTTTTCACGATACGCTAACTTGATAGATACAATTAGCTAATGAAAATACGAGATACCGTAGAAGGTACAAGAAGAAGACATGAAAGTACAGATTTGTAGGAATGTAAAAACAAGTGCTTGCAGCTAGGGGTTTTTATCTTGTAGAGGGATCGGGTTAATTCTGTGAAATAAACTCTTTTGAAATCGGAGACATTGATTAGTTCTATCACCCGTTCGGTTAGGTTTCTTTATATATATTTTCATAACGCATTGCCGGCGTGCCCTGAATTGATCGCAGCGCGCTAAAGGATTGGCGGCAAGGAGTTTAGGCAGCGTTTCAAAGTAGAGTTTCGAATTTACTGTAATTATATAAATAATTGGCTTAATTCACGGTAATCACCAAATTCTATGCTGATTATATTGGTACATAGCAGTTAACTCTGACTCAATGAAACATCTCTTCATTAAAATAAGTTGAACAAGTTTTTGAATATTTCGTTATAAAATACAATTTTTTTTTCTTTTTTTGAATTACTTTTTGATGCTTTTGTAAATGCTGAATTCGAGAAATTATTGGCATTCAAATAATATAGCTTTGAATACTATTGGGTGCAATTTTATCTCAGTTGTTCAATATGCACATAATAACTGTCGTATTTCATATAATTTCATATAATTTACATAATCGTAATCTCCTTAAATTAAGTATATAAATCAACGGAATAAGTTGTATATAATTGACCATAAATGTTTACATGTATAAACAATAAAATAAAAACAAATTAATCAAATTTTGTCATCATAAATGATGAGCATTTGAACATTAGAAATTTGGAAAAGCGTTTTTCTTCTCCGAGCCATCGAATTATTAATTAAATTTAATAACCCAATGATAAAAACAAAATTATTTCAATATAATATACACATACTATTCTTTTCGTTTTGACACTTCAGGAAAATGAGTTTTACAAACTTTTGTTTACACGGCCATTATGTTCCAGCATGTGTGACATCAACAGTTAATAAAACGGATTACAATTTTTTTCTAGGCCAACTGAAATTTCTGTTCCGTATAATTGTAAGCCCACATAGCAACGTCAAAATTGCATCTCCCTTTTTAATGAACATGTTTCAAATGGGAAATCACTGTTATTTTGCATTATTCCAATCTCTCTCGGCTATGATCTGTACCTCTCGCTGCCCACATGATGAATTAATTTTTTACCAAAATTAAAGGACAAAAACTGTGTTTTTCTGTGCACACACGCACTCGTTATTTATATGTAACTCATCTCATCTTATTTATATGTATCAGTCATCGCTCACACTTTACTGTATATTCACAATTCCAAATTTATTTCATCAACAAAATTTTGTTAAAAGATATAAAATGGCTTGCAAAAAATATCAAATCATAATCAATAAATAACATCACAACTATTCAATTTTTTGTCGTTTTTTCCTGTTGTTTGTGACCTGTTATCTCGTCTCAAAATGGAATTCTGTTAGTAGTATAGTTTACGATCTAGTGATCTTATAGTCTCGCAACCTTTTCCCCAGCAATATCAAAGAAATTCAACTAGTTTCGTTAAAATGTTTGTGCTGGTGTAACGAACGTTAACAATATTACGAACTTTAATAGCAATAAAAAGTGCATTCTCTTCAAAAAAGAGAGGAAAAAAATAAAATAAAAGCAGATATATGAATTCCATAAAGCTTCATCCTATTTATGAAATTACTGGACTGCGGCCAAGTTCACGCAACAGCACAAAGCGTGCGAAATTCTCTTCTATTTTTCTTTATATAGAAAATAAAGTGTACAGCTCTTGTGCCATTATACTTTCAAATAAGGAACGATACATTGAAAACCCGCTAGTCATACGATTTAATGGCACTTGAAAGTAAAAGAAGCTATTATTCGTGTAGTTTTCTGTACTGGCTTAATAAACATTTCTAAATTTACTTGCGGAATATAAGAAAAAAAGGGAGAAAATATGTCGTAATCTAAATTAGCTACAGACTTTATAAAGGTTTAATAAATAATTTGCCATTCTTTTGCAAGGTAATAAGTCCCAAAAGAGTTGAGCGCAGTTTAGCTTGATAAGTAGAATTACTGTAAAAAAAGCGACGCGCTTTTGCCTAGAACTTTGCAAGTCTATTCCTTTCTTGTTGTCCTTTAACATTGTAAGTGTCAGAAAAACATTTCCCAACTGCTTTCTTTCACTCAGGCTTTTCTCATGCTAATCCACAAGAGGACCTTTTTTCGCCAATTTATTCTAAAGTTTACATATCAGTGCATTATTTTATTTTGTTTTAACGTTCCAATTAAAAATTAGTAATATTCTTCTAATTCTTACGAACAAAATTTCAAAGAAATAAAAAAATACAGGCTGATCTAATAAGAAATGACGTAGATGTAGATGGAAGAAAAGTTTACGACCGAGATTTATCTTGGGCGATATCATTGATTGAAGAACAATTATTGAGAGCTCAAAGTTGATGGATCCTTCCTGAGATGAAAATAAAATGGAAATAGCTACATAAAAAATGGCTTCCCGATACGAAATAATAATAATAATAATAATAATAATCACTTTGATGAATTCAAATAACAAAGTTTAATTAAATATTGAATGAAATGGAATGTTCTTAAATTAGAATGACCCACAATGTTGTCACTTTTATTGGCACTTTGCAATAACGGACTTTAATAAATTATTTGTTCAGCGTATTTTGATATCTAACCTTATTTCGAAAAGATAATAAGAATGAAACTTCTTTCAATTGATATTCCCTTGCATTGGAACAAATAAATTGTGGAGATGCAAGTCGTATCGTAGTAAATTGCACTTCGTAAATCTCAGATAATATGCATTTTTATTTTCGTTGCAAATTCAAACGGAGAATATGTAGGTTAAAAGGATGGAATACAGCTAATTCTTTATTAATTTGAAGTTTTTGTTTGTTTATTTTCTCCCTATTTGTCTGGTGATGGAAACGAAACAAATGACGGCAAAATAAATCAAAAATCGATTTAAAAAATATGAAATTGAAGTCGAAACTGTAAAGAGACGGAATTATGGGCTTGATCAGGCAAGCATGGTCGAGCAACTGCAGCTGAACCAATTCAAGTCCGATCAGAGTTCTCTCTAGAACAATAATATCTTCAATCACTCGGGCTAAGCTATTCGTTTCTCTTTGACCCTTCATATTTCATGGCAGATCGCGATGGATGTGCTTCAAAGATTTAACGACACACGTGAAAAATGTCATTTTACTTTCGTTTACATATTTACTGGAAACGTCACATGTACTTTTTACGACATCACATAACAATTTCACTTTGCAACTCATGTAAATTAATGACAACTCAACTTTACCATTAATATGCTTTCAATATATTGTTTGACAGTACAAAACTTACAACATGTAAAATTAAAAATTTTGTTTTTAATTATTTTGATTATACATTTTGATTTATGATGATAAACATTCGAAAGACTAAATTATTTATACCATATAAAATGTTTGCCCGTTTGTTATATTTACACGAATTTATTGTTATCTCCATTGACATGACTGGCCTTTGAGAATAATTACATATGTATTTGCGTTTGAATAATTTACAAAAGAGTGATGAGAATAATTTTGAGTTTCAAAATTCCTGTGTGGAAAAATGGTTGAATGAAGTATTAAATACATTAATATGTAACGTAACATGTGGCTTTATCAAAATGACAATTAGATGCATGGTTTTATACATAGGTATAGAAGACTGTAGCTATTTTATTTTAAAAAAGGCTCCATTTAAAACATGAGAGGCACACTAAAGTTGTCTTCACAGGTCGTCAAATTTAGTACTCACTGATGCATGCACATTAGTGATTTTTTGATTCATATTTATTATTTCTGCATTAAAAGTTTATTACGCAATTTGAAATTGTGAACGATTTTAATTGCTTTTTCATTCGCATAACATCGTAAAATTAACACTCGAGTTATCATAACGATGATACAAAAAGATAAAATTTACCATAAATTTCATGGCAGAGTATATAATTAATCTATTGTACACTATTTTTCAAAACATTTTTCCAATGTCTTGTGTTATATTTGATGTATATTTTTTCAAATGAATTGTTTCATTATTATTTTATTATTATTATTATATTTCATTATATACAGTGCGCTGAATCACCATTCAAACCACAGAGCAATTTTCGAGTTTCGAGAATGTTCGAACGAATGTCCTGATGGTTCTTTGGGAGAAAAAAAAATTAAATCAAACATTTACATAAAGCGTGACACAATTGAAATAACCTTGTGCTGTACGCGATGGAGATTATTGATAAAACCGTACATATCCGCATATACAACAGAATTGATATTATTTTCGTATGCGACATTTTGTATTACCATACATAATGTTGTACATGCTGCATTCACGGTGTATCAAAAATATACGCACATTCGTCAAGCGTTTTGTTTGTTCATCTGACCAGAAAAAAAGTTCATCCTGAAAACTGCATATAAAATGTTGAGATTGTATTTTTTTTAAATAACAATTGTTGAAAATTGTTTAATAAATGCTTTTCCTTTGCATCAGCACAGATGAAATAAAGAGATTCTTTCTATACTTGTTCAATTGAATTTTAATGATTCCAAATATCACAACTCCTGCAAACAGAATGGACATTCTTATATTTGCATATTATTGTTGGGAATTGTAATACAAATGATACCGTCGGAACTCTCGAATAACTGATTACATGCATTTGAAATTTTCCGGATTTTCCTAAGAATATATAGCACGTTAGTTAATTTTTGTCGGCTTACAATTTGCAATAAATTCTATGTTTTAATATGTTAAATCGTGTGCGTATACAATTCTCTTCGTTTTTGGAAAATAAAAATTAATTAGCTTGTTACGTAAGAGACAAAGGTTAAATTTGTACATTATCTTAACAATTGTACGAACAGATTGTAGAAACAATTAATAGCCGGAGATATCTGTAGTTTGAACATAGTAATAGTACAATCTAACTTTATCTACACAAACTTTGCAAATTGACTACAATGTTCATCAGCGACTTGCAAGTATTTCAGTTTGTTTATTTACGAAACGAAATGGAAAAAAATATAATTGAATCACAACATTTTAACGAAAGTTCCAAATTTACGACAATGTATCTTGGTCTCGATCTTCATTTATTTTCACGTCTCCCTGGAAATCTTTATTCGAATGTGCAAGCATAAAATAAATAATGGGCAATAAAAATCCGTGGCACGAATTTTAATTACGTTAGACGTGGACAGATGTATTTTTTAAAACGTTGTAACTCCTAATCGAATCATCTTTTAATCAAAAACGTTCGTTGCTATTTAAATATGCACAGTCTATCGAAAACTTGGGAAATAAATGGTTCAGACTATATTTACAAAAAAAGTGCCACCGATGTTGTTTTTTTTTTAATTTGAAATTGTGCTCGAATGTCTATAGAAAATGTCTACACTTGAATTAACTTTGGCTGAAATTGTAAGTACCCAATTGAATTCTCTACTTCATACGCGATCGAATCTGTTTCTTGTTTAATCAATCAGTGAAGTGCATAAACTTAATTGTCACTCAAAATCGATACATGTTCCGATCAGAAAAATCTCAACGTTCACCGTGCGACTAAAACAGAAATATAGATTTTCGACAATTCCAACTCATTACTCTCGCTGTAAGTGGTTATCGACTAATAAGTTTTATAAAACAACTCAACTATAAAAAATCAATTCCTGCCTACTCAATTCATCGAGCAAGAAACAACGACGAGAACCAAACTTACACAAAACTCATTAGCAATCTTTCAAATTACTATTTCATATAGTAAAAAAAAATGAAAATGTTTTAACAAAGTTCCTAACAAAGTTTGTCGTGCAAACTTTTAAATAATACAAAACCATGAATAAATTAACTTGATCTGAAACCAAAAAGCACATCCTAATGGGTAAAGAATATTCAAGGCGTGCACAGATCAAAATTGTAGGATCTAAATTTAAACTACAGTCATTAGCGAACATTTTGCGAATAATGTGCACATGATAAACAATAGAATTCGTAAGTGCGCATTTACAATTTAAACAGAAAAAAATATCATACGGCGATGGTAGCGTTGCGCATATTATCATCGGCATTAGGACATAATTGCAACGTGTGTAGTACGTTATCATTTTAGCCCGGTATAATGTTACACAAAGCAGTTCTCATGCGATTCAATTCTGCGGCTTTCGACCAAGCACTCGTTCGTATGCTGCGTTGATATTTCATTCGAAGACAATATATTAGCGAGGGCGAAATTTTGCAATTTCGCACGCTACATTGTTGTTTAATTGGCAGAAAAGTTACGTTACAATTAGCTTCACTTTTTGCCAAACCATATTACGACATTCGGAAATTCACTTTCCCG
Organism: Trissolcus japonicus; assembly: GCA_030522925.1. NCBI lineage: Eukaryota > Metazoa > Arthropoda > Insecta > Hymenoptera > Scelionidae > Trissolcus > Trissolcus japonicus. The sequence goes on along the minus strand of JAPYZS010000219.1, from coordinate 23,516 downwards.
CGATGGATCAATCGCGAAACAGTTGAACAAATATTCACGCTTTTTGCTTTCACGTCGGTTTTGCACACATTTAACATTTAGATTTCGTAATGCATCGATCGATGGAAGTTATAAACTAAAAAGCGCTTTTGTGTTTACGTTTGACATAGTGTGTCCGGAAATGACGCGTAAAGGAGTACCGACATATCAGGAAGCGGAGGATATCCTTAAAGAGTTATTAAGAGTTATGTTTAATGGCAGGTAATAAATTTGAAACAACATATTAACTCGTTAAATTGAATCTCGGTACCATAGCTTACATTCGAATCGCTATGTTGAGTATATTTTTTGCATTTTTCTTTGGTATATTTTTTATCTTTATACTATATTAATGTGATATCTGGTGCCATAATTACAGAAAAGTAGTTTTCCTCATATTATCAGTTACTGAATTGAAAGTCATCAGATATGTGTCAACAATTTTTTACAAAGCTAATGATTACATAGTCAAGTATATATTGAAAACAAAAGTATATAATTATATCAAACTCGGTCCCTCATACTCACCATTTAAGGGTCGGAGAGGGCTACACACATAATACCAAAACAAAAATGCTAATTATTATTAATGCCGGTTCAATGCTTGTATTTGCGTCGCTATTATATTACATCAAATTTGCGAATGAATTCTATAACTTGTTTCAGAAAATAATTATATTTTATACTTTTTTGTAAGACTTAATAAACTTTGTTACTTTTTTTTCTCTTTCTCAATATTCAATCTTCTGCAATGTAATACAAACCTGAGTGAGCTTTTAATTATTTTTCTTCCTTAAAAACGACGGTTAATGTAATCTACGACCCGATGAAAACTGTAAAAATTAAGCACTCGCAACATTATCATTTTAATAATTAATAAAATAAAATTGTTAATGAATTTTTTCAGCATGTTTATAATGATGATTAAAACGTTACTCTCTTTTTAACATCTCCTTTTGCTTCACTTAGAGAGCTTCCAATTTATTTTCAAATAAGTGGTACTGCGAAATTTCATTACGCGACTTTTGCGCGCGTGTGTTCTAGCTTTGTTTTATCATCAACTCTAAACATCAGATTTTTTCAACACCAATCTTATGTTAATCAAATTTTCATTTTCTGTCCGAACATCTTTTCTGAAATGTAAAACTGTTTTTTTTTTTAATAGAATGTTTTCGCCAACTTCTAATTGGTGCTATGCAAAATAAAAAATCAGTGATAAAACATGGATGTGGTCAGACATAACCTTTGTTGGATGTTTCCGCTGTTTTATTCAATTACACATAATTTGGGTCGATTTTGCATCAAGGGATTTATCTCTCTGGGAATATCTGCAAGTCATCAATGCAATGTTAATATAGCAAAATAATTTTAAATCAGCTGACCTCGACATCTCACATACGGAATTATTACGTTGCAACAATTTCATCGCGGTCGCAAAATAAACTGATGAAAAGTTGGCATTCGAATAAATAAAAAGTGGTTGCTAAAATGTCTCATGTTGTACACGTGGTAAACACTGATACCAAGGCGAAAAAGCACTCTCGTGCAGAAGCAAAAAGCGCGATTTATCAAGCAGTGGATGATGAACGAGGATATATTTACATACGACCCATTAACAATGTGCCAAAGATAAAACAATAAATTTTATCGCATAAAAGTACAAGTTAAATACAAAAACTTGTTTTTCGACTGCAAACTCTATTCGAAAACTCAAGTTATAAGAAAGTGTTTCAATAATTGAGGTGCAGGCTATGAAAAATATAAAATCTTCTGCTGGAGCTGCGGTGTTTCTACACAATTACCCGTAGTACAAAAGATAAAAACCTTCATGCCAAATAAACACTCGATTCTCTGGGCGTCGCGATGGTATATAGAGCTCTAAATTTTTGCTCGCTAGCTAAAAATGTCTGACTGTATACGCCACTTCACTACTTGCTCAACCTTTTTTATTTTATTTTTTTTTTTTTTCGTCCGAACGCTTGATTTTTATTTCTATTTTTGCAAAAAAATATCAATTAAAACGTGGGGTGACAAACTCATTTCTGTTCTGAAACATTTACTTGTCAACTAAACGTAAATTTCAGAATTGACGCTTTTATAATAACTTGTTTATCATTGCAAAATATTTGACTAAATTACAAAACTTTTGAAAAGTGTATTAACAAATTTGATATTACAAAATTAAACGTAATCATTTATAATGGATTTGCAGAAATTGTCAAAAATCTTATTTTATCAATTCAAATCAGATTTAAGTTGATAAGACGAGTGGAAATGAGTAAAGAGGACCAACAAGATATTTAATCGTAGTTGTGAAAAAACGTTTTAAGTGAAATGAGATGTGAGTCGTGCGATGCAGGGGTTTCAGAAAAAACCTACAACGCCACGACACACGTACAAATGGAAAAATATGATGTGACGATCAAAAACAGACAAAACTATTTTTAGTAAGATGAAGCAAAAAAGATGGGACATATAAATCACACAATGTTTTAGAAACTGCTGCGGTGTTACGAGAACATGGTTTTCAAGACGATAACGGAAGTATGGTTCCAGCGACGATACGGAAGTATCAAGCCAAAAATGGCGTAATAAACATGGAAGCAGATAGAGCAACAATTATTATTAGCACTTTCAGGCGGAGGTTAAAAACGAGAGAGTAAAATGTTAGCTCTTGTATTTCTTTTTTGTCTCTGGTTTTGCGATACTGTACGTAATTGCAAATAATAAAAATGGTCGATGTTGAAAAGGGAGAGCGAGAGAAAGAGTGTAAACACAGTTGAGAATTTTTGTGTCACGTATAAGATTTGAATGGGAAATGTAATTTAAATGCAAAGACAATAAATTTTGCGAAAAATTGAGATCAACGTCATGACCTGAAATAATTCGAATTTTAATTACTATGAGAATATTTTCTAGCACATTTCATTAATGCGGCTGAGGAATGAAATTATTTGCACCGATTAAGAAGTAATAAAGAGAGTCAACAAGGCATATCCTGAATATTAATAATACAAAGCCAGATTTCCATTGAATATGAACTTTGCGTTAAATATATGTAAATCAGTAAATGTAATTACTTTTCGATAAAAATCGAAGGGATTATCGTTCTAGCTGATATTATGACTGGTGCATGAATAATGCATGAAATGTTTCCCAGATTATGACCAGCTTGAAAAGCGATTCATTTAAAACCTTACATTGAATATCAAATTCATACCCTGCTAAAGTTTATTTCATTTATTAATTGATCATTTTCTTTTGTAAACGTTTAAAAATTATTGAAGATATTCAAATTGAAAGTAATTTCATTTCTATCAATAATATTACACTGTGTGAAGTATTGTATTATTAAAGAAATTTATTCATTTTATTATGAAATAAACAAAAATGATACTTCTCATAAAAGATAATTACACTGTTTCGAGTTTCAGAAAGGTCGCAGAAATTATCAGATCATAGAACTTTGATCTTTAACACGTAGCAATTGTAACGAGTATAGTCATATACAGTTTATGATTCCAATATCGATAAACTGAGATGTTTATTATTATGATTGTAGAGATTTTGATATAAAAAAAATTGAACAATCCAATGTATTGACTATTATTAATAAAGGTTACCTTCGATTTTAACCAAATCATAATACTTAGAGAAAAACTTGGATTAAAATTAGGCAACTTATATAAATTTAGTATTATATAGCATTATTATAATATGGGATCAGAGTTTTGATAAGTATTATCCGCTAACATTTCGCTGAACATTTATCTTTATTTGCTATATCGTAATGATACAATATCCTCTTCCGAAAATTCTTTTTCAAATCTCTTCAAAACTTTGAATTTAACTTTTTGGCAATAAAGAAATGTGTACAACAAAAGCTTAATATCTTACACTTTCAACGCACATAACTTTTGTTCAGAAAAGTTTACTACAGTATATAAAATATATCAAAGTTTATAGAATCAAACGTATAACGTATGCAGCATCATTTTTAACTGTTAAAACGTGATCGAAACCATGGATGAAGAAAAATGGGACAGCCTGAATCAAGAATTTAATTTCACACAGTCCTTAAACGCTCATTTTATTGCATTTTTTATATTCGATTCGACTGATATAAAATGACCGCAAAATTTATCACCGAATAAAAAACACGGTTTGCTTTAGACAAACTTTTCTAATTGGATAAACTATTGATGAATGTTGTTGGCGCCGGAGAAACTGTTTAAATTATCAAATGTACCGTGAAAGAATAAACTTACACTTTGCGGAGGGCTCACCTATATGCATCGATTAAAATTTAAGTTTACATTCATTGTTTAGCACAATTTTTGATCCGTTTGTTAATACTTTTACCGTTTCATGTTTTGAAAAGGGAAAGTTTAAAGTGACTGTTCGAAAAAAAAGTAATAACAAAAATAGAACGAAAAAATTGTTCTTCTACATTTGTCGGATTGGTTTAATGCCACTTCGCTACATATCGAATTCGAAAAATCAATAATTTCTAAATCGACGAATTGAAGTTTCATTTGTTCAAGTGGCCAAGTCTGATGATTCTATATGTTCAAATGAATAACAAACACCACAAGCCCTTATAGCAGGCGCAATTTTATTCAGCTGTTAATTCATGTCTAATATTTTACATATAAATCTCGCTTCATTAGTCTAAAAGCTTTGAATTCCCACGTATCGACCTTCACGTTCAATTACAATTTTCGGTATCCAAATTTCATTTGGCAATATTATCTTAATGCTCCTATTTCAAACGTAACGTTTCAAAATTTGCGGTCACATTTCTATGGTCGCTTCTCTTGTTAAGCTGTCCTATATTGGACGCTGCTCAATATTGTCGATCTTCCCTTAAATTTAACCTAGAAATCTTTTTGGGTCACGTTTGACAGAATACAAGTTAAACCATTTTCAAAAAAAATAGTCGTCAACAAGACAAATTGCGCGCATTTTATACTTTTCGGGCAAATTTATAAGAAAACAAAATTCAAATAAATATAAACTAAAGTCGATGAAAAAATTAAGTTGTAAATGTGGAAACGAAGATATTTTCATAACTCTCACGTTTGATATTATCGACATCAGCATATCGTAATATTTATAACATTGAAATTGCACGGGGGAGAGTAACATATTGCGCATAAAAATGCACGCTCATACATACAGCGTATAGATATATATATAAGGTATTTCATCCATATTCTCGGATTTGCGCTTGGAGATTTATAACAAAGAGGCACTCAATAGTATTCTTTATTTCACGTTGCGCGTATACTAAACCTTCTCGATTCCTATTTATGAAAACCTTTATCTCTTTATCTCTCAAAATTATGGCACTGAATTTATCGACGATTTGCAAAACCCATAAAGATGAAGCCATCCGTCAAACACAAATTTTTATCTCCCGTCTTCTCTGTATTCCATCTCCTATTCCTGCAATGTATAAGGAAATGTGTATCCAGAAACATTCTTACTTTCTGAACGTTGAAAAATATTTCAATCTCAAAATGCCAGTGTCGATATTAAAAAAATTGTAAACTTTGTATAACCATCCCCCATTTTATATATGAAGGTTTACTTTTAATTGTTCTTTTAATTTGATACTTTTTCTTATACTTAGTTTTTTAACAAAATAAAAAGTCTTTCGATTCAGATTGTCTTTTCTTCGATCGCGATGGAAATTAATATTTTCATTGTACGAGTCCCATGGTACAAGCCATTCCAAAAAAATAAGATAATATGAAAATTGTTATTAATCGAAGATAACTGCATTTTGCTTGATTCTGTGAACACGCCCAGTAACATATCTGGAAAAAAAAAAAAAAAAAAAGAATTGTTTATGAAATGCAATTTTATTCCGAGCAAAAAGTTAAAGATATCCAGCTTGAGTGAAGCTTCTTTTCTGTTCTTAGAGGATGTATAAAGCCGCGTTTGTGAGCTGCGATGCGATTTAAATTTGACTGGCAAAAGATACGAGGGGCCATAAAACCATGCTAACGTTGGTGCGGTAGACTAATTCGTGACGCCAAAAGGCAAGTTCGTAACTCTCAGCGCGCACAGTGTCCGACACAATGATCCAAGATACACGATTGCTATTACAATACCATGAATGGTTGATCGAAGCCATTTAAGCAACGTCCGCATCAGGTTGTATATAAATGATGTCGCGAGAGGAGAATTATCGCTCGTGTTTCCAGAGTTGTGAATTTACTACGATGTAACGCAGTTGCCAATAATTATAATAATGTACATGCTAATAAAAAAAAGCTCAGATAATTGAATAATGTTGTCTCACGATGGATTCAATTTGATCTAGACGCTCATTTGAATGCACAAGCAGCTTTAGAGCAGGCATTATTAATAAATTTCAACTTTATTGAGTAGTTCCATGCTGTATTTGTGATCTTAAATTTTCCTGACTAACTTCAAAGCTTTTCCAAACTTTTTTAACAATTCAAAATTCATTTTATTTCATTCAAGTTTTTATATCAGCCACGTATATTTTACAAGCAAACTTTGGAGCCCGAATGGTTTCTTAGTTTGTGATTAATGTTGAAAAGTGAATCGAGTTCTCGTATACGGTGAAACACAATTTGAAATCTGCAAAACTGCTTCTCAACACGTGCAAAGTACCTTTGTGTTTCGGAATGCTCGAGCTTTTCCCAGTTGCACTATTATCTTTATCGAGCAGGTGCCGTGGACATCTGAGACGCAATTGTAACTGCCGACGATCTAAGTTTTGCATGAAAGTTATGAGCTCTGTGGACTTAAATTACACTACTATCAAAAAGGAACAATGATATTGTCCAAAAAGTGTAATATATAATATTTCGCAATGCCATGCGAAAACACTTTCTTTGAGAGGTACAACATTTACAGTATAGTTAGCGACACACGCATACACTACGCGGATAGAAACGAAGCAGTAAATTTTTACTAGTTTTCCCCTGAATCGTGTGATGGTAATATGGGAAACACGATTCAATACTATTCCAATTTGTTTATTTGACTGTTCAACACAAGTAAAAAAATTGTAATTTCATTGTTGTCAATATTTTCATGTTGATATTTTTGAAGTCTATGGGTTTTTTGTTGACATTTCATTCAGTTTTCAATTTAAAAAACTGAGAAAGTTACTCAGGCCCCGAGCTATTTCATCTAATGGAATTGGACGACATGGAGCGCCTACATACATTTGATTTAGGCGCTCTAAAAAATTGCTATTCAAATAGTAACATAGATTAGAATAGTGACAAAAATTACTAACTGAAATGTAATATTTCGTGTGTCACTGGCATGCGAAAATTGTTAGTTGAATAGCATTTTTCCATCACTTTCTTAGAATATAACACGGACAGTCAGTATGATCACACGATTTAGATGAAAAATAGTAAATATTACTGCTTCATTTCTATGTAACCAAGATTTCAAATAATTACAAACTGAATATTAATCGTTTCAAAAACTTGATTCGAGTTGAACATAATTTTCAAATTGATTCTGAAGATTAATTCTATGAAATGTCACAAATTTAACGTAATGTCAATGATGATAAGTATGAATTATCAACTATACGGGCTGATAACGAAATAATTAATCTTCATTCTCAACTATAACTTGAAATCAAAAAAGTAAACTTTACGTTATTAATATTAGTTACTGTCTCATACGTATTTTAAATGCAATTTTGAAAGATACCTCTGCAATATTACATGGTAATGTAAATGTGATGCATAAGATATGAAGATCTCGTATAAGATAATTTTCATGTCTAAGTTAATACTGATGAAATAATGTAATTAAACAATCCAGTTTGAAACTGCCGATAAAGTTCAAACCAATCTGTCATATAAACTCGGTATCTCAGAACGAAAATCTCTCTCCATCTCTCTCCAACCTCTTTCACTGAGAAAAAATTATTAAAAAAAGTTATTATAACTTCTAGTTATACATATATATAGTTATATATAAATAGCGATCACCACTAATATTGCTTCTGTTGCAATTTATTTTTCTAAGTATGCTAATTGCCTGAAAGTTTTACGATTTGTTTGCTTGTTTTTTAAATCTTCTTTTTTCAATAAAAAGATTTGAAAGTTATTTGAATGTTTTAAATAACATACTTTCAAATTATACTTTTAATTAGTAAAATTACTCAAAAGAACAAAATCACATTGTTTTTCAATAACTTTTTGTTAAGCCACAAAAAAAATTACAACAAATTGAAAAACGGTTTTTAAGAAACGCTTTTATTTAACTAACAACGTATTTAAAAATAAAAATGGACTAAAAATGAAAAAATAAGTGAAATTTACAAGAGAATCACAAAACTGTAGAAACAAAAAATTCAAAATTAATTCGATTTTGGAACCAAATCTCTCATCTCACCTATGCAAAGTTTCATTAATTTTGGTAAAGTCTAAGTATCAAAAATTTGAGTCGCAATATTTGATGCTAACACTCGTAAGTTAAATAAAAGCGTTTAATAATAAAAAGAAACGTGTTAAGCGGCAAAATTTCGCAGTTTTATTATCTTTTCGACAATTCTTGATGAAAAATGACATTTTACTCTGCCTGGCATTGCAAAGCAAAAGAGCAATTGAGGCACGAACAATTCAGGAGTGAATTTTACGAAATAAAAATGATTGATCGCAAGTGCAGTAGAAAAATACAAATATAGTCCGACTTTAGGATTAATCTACACATTTTTTGGCTTTAACTCATCAACACGGCAAATTTCTGACTTTGCATGTTTATTAAACATGCAAACTTTGTTTTTCACATATTGTTAATTGATCAATGTAAAACAATGTATTAAAAAGTATTTCAAACTACAATCATCTTTTATGAGATAAAAAAATTACTTTTTTAATGCTTTAAAAGAATATTTATTCTGTTCTGAAAATACATACATGAACTTGAAAATTAAAAATGTATTTTCATGTTCAATCATGACTTTTTTATTTTTAGATCTACAATTTTTTTCCCTGGTAATGTCCTTTACTGGCCCCAACATAGGCCAATAAATGATTACCTCTTAGAGGCCTTCGACAGGAGGAGCATTACCCGCCATCCAGATGCCTTATTTATTTCTAGGAAGGACCCTTAACGGGCCATAAACATTGTGTAGCACGCCTTTTTCGGGCCTGAATTCAAATTTTCACTAGTGTGGGTGCGTTCAAAAGTATTTTTACTAGGAAAATTGCTTTAACGACTGTGATAAAATTACAACATGAATAGCAGCCATGATTAGTTCAAGCAGTTTCTTTATTTCCGTTAATTACGCTGCAGTACAATTTCAACGAATGAGGGTTGTAAAATTAATGACACTCCAATGTAATTGTAAGTTAACACCGAATCTAAAATAAATTTCCGACCTTACAGCACATTAAAATTTATTTCATGATGGTAACATTATTTGTTGAATTCTAGTATAAAAAAAAACTTGTTTAAACAAATAACACATCAAATTTTTTTCAGCTTAATTTTTATATTAAGTTCACATTTATTCTGCATAAGATGTTCACATGAGACAGCAAAGAGCTTATTAAATAGTTCGGTTGATTCCGAAAAGGTCCTTATTTAAGTTTTGTATGATTATTCTTTTTTTAAAAAAATTTTATCTTGAGAAAATTGTTGGCTTTGATCTAGCAAACAAAACTCATATGGAATATATTACAATGTTTGCTAATTTCTATCGTTTTTCGAAAGCCTATACAGTTAGAATCAATTGTGCTGATGTAACAATTTCATAACTTATTTTTTCTCGTTCATCACTGAACCAACAAAATTTATACAAGTTTATTCGAAATGCATTAAATGAATTTGAAAATATGCAACATGATGGTGTGATAAATTTTCTGTATTTTGGAAAAAATATGGAAAATGTCCGACCGTTAATTGCAGCAAGACTATCTCTCGAAAATTGATCTCTTAGAAAATAGTATTTTAAATAAACAAAGTTAAACTTTCAAGGGAGTTTTAATTCAGTTGATCCTTTTTGTTTTCAACAAAAACCTATTTTAAATATTCACTGAAATGTTACACAATAGCTAAAATTGGAAAAATTCAAAATCATAAAGATATACTTAGCTTAACAACCAATTCTTAACAACCAATCTTGTTAGTTAATGACGGTTAGAATTCAATTTTGTTGCAAATTGGCAAAATGTATGTCAAAATCATACTAAACTTGTTATAATACTGTAGTGTTCAATCAATATGATACTCTAACTGTCACATGACCTAATTTTTTAATTTGTATAAACCTAACAAATTGTTCTTTGAATATAATGTAATTTAACGTTTATATTAGAATCTACGACATTCTTAACGCTCGGATGAATTAGCCTAATTTGAACATAATTGATTTCGTTCGTTAGTTTTAAAGAAACAAACAAATAAACAAAGATTTATTTATTAGCAAGGATAATAAAATTTTGTTTAATAGTCTAATTGAAGAACTGCAAATATATCTGATCTACTCGATATAAGTTTCAAATAAAACTTTTTCGCCTTCCAATCCAGGCTCAAAAGAACTTTGATCAAACTCTCTTGTTAACCATTCTGCCTGAAACTGTTCAAATAACACGGCTACACGTCGGTTGATTTTGACGCACCTACATTTTTAAACACATTTTTTAAACATTAACAAGTGTTTACAAACGTACCGAATACATTTTTAAACCTCGCTTAAAAACTATACAAATTGTTGATAAAACAATCAAGATGGCGAAGTATTACATTTAGTTCGGATATGAACTTTTGTATAGTTCAAAGCTCAGATACTTGCATAATGCCATTGAAACTGTCGAGCGCAAACGTCTGATCATTTTTCTGAAATCTTTTTAGATGCGAATAAGAAAAATCGTAACGTGATATGCATTTGGAAGACTCAACGATGAATCTTATATGTCGAACAAAATTGAAAATAGAAAAAAATATAGGATTGTTTTATACTTGGTTCTGTATAACCAAATGAATGTGTATGACCAAATGAAATTTCGTAAATGGAATTAAGAAAGTGAAAATTAAAAATTGTTGCCCTCAGATGCATCATAAATTTGAATTAGGGCCAGAAGGTTCATGAATTCAGCTTTAGTATGTTCCAAGTTCGTCTCTACCCCAACTGGAACATGTTTACAATTTAGAAACTCGAATAGCGTTGAAGTATTTAAACTTGAGATTTAATTTTAATCTTGTGGAAATTCGACAAGCGAATGAATTAAAGTCGTCTTTGTGAGTTTTCTTAATTAAATGTATTCTTAAGTGAGACCAATTCGACGGTTCTAGCGAATAGTAGGACATCTCACAGAATGGCTGAAGAAAAGAACATCTCAGTCCTATTTGAAAAGTATGACATATCTCAGAAATAATCTATTTCTAGGACTATTCGCTAGGACCATCGAATTGACACTATTTCCACATCAGATATACTATACCAAATCAACTAAAATTATTCATTTTTATAATCAACATCTAACAAAGTTTCAATCAATTTTAATATGTAAAGGGAAACTTAAAAGTTTGTAAGATACCTAATTGCTTTTTTTTTTGCATTTTCTTGAAAGAAATGGAGTATACAAAAAATTAAAATTTCTGTTTCAGGCAAAACAAGCTGAATCGAATGTTTTAAAAAGGGACCAAAACTAAACGACCTAATTGCAAACGACGAATAAATTGAAGTACAAATAAGATATCGAGAACAGAATTTTCACAAGAGTGGTGAAATCGAATTTCGCAAAAGATTATCAGTAGAGCGTCCTGCTGTTGCCAGAGGGCGGCGACGTGGCCTAGAAAATTGTGGGCGTATAAGCAAGGGCAGCTTGAAACTATTCACCATCAGTTCCTCGGTTGCGGGGAGCGCTGGGGGTTGTAGCCCTTTTGTGGGGTACCCCTCATTCAAAAAACGTCAAGGTATATCATTATATATTCACCTAAAATTAAATATGAATCTACAATAAAAAATACCATAAAATCTGCCTGCTTAGATTATTAACATTTCACTAACACCAATGAGAAAAATAATCCCCGTTAGAATTCACAAATCAAAATATCAATGGATAAATGTTTAGATTCAGTGTTTTGTACTTTAGTATTTCGTTTTATTAGTTATTTAAAAGCGAAAAATCATATAAAAATTAACAAAGCCATTCATTTAAATTACATGTTTAGACTTCTTAGACCTTAGGGTTTGTTTGTTTTTTTTTCGAATGATTCAGATGATTTTTAGATGGTAGAATTGATTACAAGCAAGTGCAATTGTTCTAGAACCTTGGTGTTAATTAAAATGAAAAATTAACCGTCTCATAAAGAGATGATTTGAAGATTACTTATATAGGAGCAACAGCATGGGGTCGAGGAGGACGTGTCCGGGGTGGACGGGGAGGACGCGATGGTGCGAATTATGTCCTGGCTTCTGGCGTGACAGGTGCAAACTACGCACCTGGAATCCAAGGAATCGATCCCGAACTTCGTGAAGTTGTAAACATTCTTGGGAAACGCAACCAAGCAGGAACTCTGACAGGAATACATCTACCACCAGGTTCTATCGACGATAACGAAGAAGAAGTAGAAATCCCTAAAAAACCACCAAGGCCACTTTATATAAGACTTATAGAATACGTACGGCAAGCCTGGACTGGTGTCAAGTTTGCACTCGGTAAGTGAGCTTTGATTAGTTGCCCACCGACCTAGCCACCGATACTAACTTACTGGCTTTCAATGTTTTCCTTCATTTTGTTTTCATTTTCCGAACGGAGGCTCACACAAGATGCATTTCGATGTACATATGAGTTTGTTCAAGAGGAGTTCGTTACACACTTGTATTCGAACCGCAAATAGTCGTGACAGAAATTAATTGCTTATTTTTTCCATAGCTTATGTGTAGATTGGGTTAAATAATTGATTTTCAATATGACGATACTTAGTAGAAGAATATTTCCGTTAGTTCTGCTTTTCGATTGTTTTTGAGTTTGTTTTATCACGCTCATTAAACATGCTCTTTAAGTTGGACTAATAGGAAAAGCCAGTAAACTCCATGTAACTGAAAATAAATTTCATTATTTTGAACAGGATAAAAAAGACGTTAATGTTATTGATGAAATTAAATAAAAAATCTATGAAAACTTATCGATAACAACAGTAAGCTGTTTTGTAACAGGCGCGCAGCGCTTATGTGAAAAACGACGTTTCATAAACTTTCATTTCATGCCATACATGTACGAGTATGGAAAGATATCATTTTCAGCACTCTTGAAATATCAATTTTTTAACCAGGCTGTGGTAGGTATTTTCAGAAAGTTAGAATTTTTAAAGTAGGGGAAAATTTATCCCACTGACACTAGTTCTAAATAATATTTCATAACATACGCTTCAAGTGTTTTATCGAAGCTTTTATTATTGTTTGAGCAACACTTTAAGACGTATATTTGTTTTACGCATTTTTTTTTAATAGAATTGAAATGTTTTTGGTACAAAAAAAAACGACCTCTGAATACGATTCCCCACTGTGTTTGATTCGGATTCAAAAACAAGATCAGCGGAAAAACATATTCATAGGTCAGTTTGTAACCCCATAACAACAATAAAAAAGGTCAGTTGAACGGTGAATTTCAAAGTCAGGATTGTTTTTTCACTTTTAAACATGTTTCCACCCATGTAATTGAAAAACTGAGCTCAGATTTGGGGATTCCTAGGTAAAAAGTACAATGGGAAATCGTATTTAGAGGTCGTTTTTTGTGCCATAAACGTTCAGAACTTCAACTCTACATTTTATTATGGTAACCGAAGCTGAATCAGTATGAGTAATGATTTGTAGCACTATTGGATGTCCGGTAATATTTCGAAAAACAGCCATAGTCTTCATTCGGTGCTGCAGCAATTTTTCTTTTTTCTTAATACATAAAATACTTTTCATATCATTTTTCTATCTTTAAATATGAATTTTACACATTTTAATGAAAATTTAAATAAACAAATTTTCAGAATAAAACAACCCACACGGACAAAAATGTAGTTCAAAATATATTTTATATATATTTTATATACTTAAAATATATTCGTATATATTCTACGAATATCTTATTTATAAATTATTTATAAAGCGGCAATGACTTAGATAAATTTAATATAAAATAAATATAAATTTTAACGAAAAAATATACAATATTTATATAATAAATATAAATTCGACATATATTAGTACGTATATTTTTGACCCTGTGAGAAAAAACATAACGGCATGTTGTTATCATGAATTAAAATTTTTACTATAGAACGCTAAATTTAAAAAAGCGAAACTTTGAAAATTCAACTTAATACCAAAAACTAAATTTTATCGGATGTTTTGCAGATGAAAATATAAAAAGCTAAATAAATGAAATTGTTTGAGAATTGACAAAAATAAATTACGAAAATAGCACGATATAAAATAAAATATTACAACAATCATTATCATGTTTCCCTGGGCACAGATAAATTATTTATAAAATTTGTGAACTCTTATTTCGAGAGGGCAATTAATTAGTTTGCAGCGATCGATAATTGTTTATAACATATAACTGTCAGTTTTATTTTCGTTTTGTATTTATAGACGTTGATTGAGGTCTCCGTTCCAAATTATTTTGAAAAGACTATGAATTTTATTCTTCATTCGAAGTTGTATCAACTATCACCAATTTTCAAAATAGTAAAATTACAAATTTCATTATTTTAGATATGACTCTAACCTGATTGTAACTAGACAAATAGATCATTATATTTGCTACATACAACACAAAACAGAATGACTTCATAATTATCATATTCAAATTTTTCAAAATACTTTCTCTTTATTGGGTCAGACTTGAATTCGTTCGTTGCGTGAAGTCTTCAATCGTCTACCTGTAAAGAGCTTGGAAAAATCTACCTTTGTGTATGTCATTCAATTGAAGCGCTTAAAATTTGAAACATACCAATAAGAACAGAGCGTGAGCTCCATTCGTAGTACAACGTAGTGAGGCGATACTAAGCCGGAATGAATGAGTTAACGCCCGCTAACAATTATAACTGTCGATTCCTGAGCAAAATCTATTTCCCATTTTGTCACAAACGGCTACAAATATTAACTGTGGTATCAAAGTGATAAGCCTCTAATTGTATTGCTCTCTCATCTAATTTGTATGAACAAATAATTTATATGATCGCTCATGCGATTATATGAAACTTTCTGCTTTTGTAATTTTTTTTCCAAAAATTTTATTTAACAATAAAATTTATTGTTTAATTTCAAATTTGAAATCAAATGTTGAGTTTGAATAGCTCCATCATTTTAATAATGTCAGTATTCATGCTTGATGCCTTTTTACAAAAACCTTTAGATGACGCAAAAATCAGCCGACGGATAGTCACCGCATAGATTGTTGTTTGAATCGGAGAATTCCCCTGCTCATCGCGCATTTCACCTGCCAGCCGTTGGTCAATTTTTATCGCCATTTACGACCACCAAGTGTGCCAGCCGTCTGCGAAAAGCGCCGTTTTCACCCACGATATTGCCGCCTCAAATGCATATGTGTGCGTTTATTTTATTAGTGCATTATAGCTTTGATGAGTCACTATTTCTCAGCCAGTATTATTATGCCTAAATCGTTGCGCTTACCTGCTTCATTAATATCTGCCTTTATGAATGCATTATACTTGCTTGCATACGATAACACATTGCTTTATAAAAATGTCCTTTTATTCCAAACTTAATTTTTTTAATTCTTTCTTTTGTTTTGCAAATTGAGTACGTTCTCTTTTGATGAATATGTTCAAAAACTTGAAACGTATAGCTACATAATATCTGTATAATAGATATGGGATTAAAAACTGCCGCTCGTACGGCACAATTTTTAAGTGACTATACGGCTCACTCTATTGTTGTCTGTATACACAAGCTTTATTTTAACTATTCTATTATTTCACTTAATAAATGTTCAATTACTGATCGTATAGCATTTTTTTTGTGTTTTTTTAACTCATTTTAAACCGACTTCTACAGTTTTCAATTTTTTAATTACAAAAATATAAATGGTGTCACAATGCGTAAATTTGTTCGATACTCTTATGGTATGTGATGGGAGGTATCGAAATATGAATGTTTAAAAAAAAACTTTTTCCAACCGATGTAACAGGTCGCGCATATAAAAAATATGATTTTTTGAATCACATTTTTCAAGTTTTATGATAATGCCATTTTTCAGCAAAAAGGTTGAAGTAGCTTTCATTCACACTTTTATCAAAGTTCATTCGAATGTAAACAAATTAAATGTTTTTTTTTTAATTTTGTAATTTTTTTTTTCATAAAGATATCAAAAGATTTAGAAAGTTTCATTTAATTGGTCATGAGATTAATTTAATTATTAGTTGTGTAACTTACCAAACTGTAGACGAACTTGAAAAAAAGCAGGAATTGACACAACATTCAACATAAAATAGGGAACCTGGCAACAGAAAAGATAAAAAAATTCGTGATAAACTTAACCAAGTTTTTGACATTAATCCAAATAGGTACTGAATTTGATTGTCAATGATGTAGAAAAAAATGTTATAGGTTTCCAAAGTATTAAAAATTAAAAGTCTCCTTTAGCTAACAACACATGCGATAGATAAAAAATTTACATTTCATTAAACATATAACAATTTATTTACATTGAAAATAATTTTGAAAAATTATTCTGCTGTTTTGAAATTCCTATATTTTTTCAAATTTTAATATTCACTTGCGCGACCTATTAGATCGGTCAAAAAAGCATTTTTTTAATTAATGTTTTAATTATTCTCTATAACATAGTATAAGAGCAGGCTAAACAATAATATTCTTGCATTTTGGCACAGTCTAATAGAAGATGTATCAGGAAAATGATTTCAAAGAAAACGTCCTCAAAATACAGATTTAATAATATATCCTTTTTGAAAACCATATATAAATACACGAACAGTTGGTTAATCAATACGATCATTTAATAAAGAAATTCTAAAAGCAAAAATTTTGAAATGGAAAAGATCTCGTAGTACATAGGTGCCCAGTATTACTACCTGGGTAGTAACTTGCATTATACTGTTTAAGTAGTAAACTCGTCTAATTTTATAGTAATTTTTCTGGTTATTTTTTTTAATTCAGAAAAATAAACTGGAAAAATAGACTGTGAAGTTGTATAGTACAAGACTGCAGACTTTAGTTTGTAAATATGAATCTGCATCAAGGGAAACTTTGAGTTGGTAATAATAATAGTATGACAGTTTATTTGACGGAGTAAATCGAGTTAAAAGTAGCCAAATCAAACTTCACAGCCTGAACTATAACTGTAATTCTCTAGTATCAATAGTTCAATAGTTCATTTTTCCAGTGTATAAGGATAACAAAATAAATACAATGTTTTTTTAATAAAGAATAATTAAACTAGAAGCAACTAGAGACCATCCACCAAAATTGGTCCAAATTTTTAGGACAATTTTTAATTTCATTATATATCCTTAAATAATTACAACTAAAATATTTCTATCATTTGAGAGATTTCTGTAAAATACAGAAGTGTGTAATTCAGTCACAAAACATTTAGTTCTAGCCATTAATAATTGGGAACAAAATTATAAAAATAGCAAATTAAAAATATGAGAATATGGAGTTAATATATGTAATATAAGGATCGAAAATATATTTTGTCTATTAATATGGCCATTTGCAGAATAAAGTAATCAAAATTAGTTGACAAATTTTTGTTATTTTGGTGGACAGTCTCTTCCTTCTAACTTTTATGAATGTGGATTATAACTTCACAGATTCAGAGTACGAAGAAGAACAGATACCAAGGTATAGGCCAGATTCTTTGGCTAGTCTTTGCCAAGCAACGCGCTTTACGGAAGCTGAACTAAAAAGGATATATCGTGGTTTTAAGGCACAGTGTCCTACAGGAGTTGTTCGCGAGGACACGTTTAAATACATCTACTCTCAATTTTTTCCCCAAGGAGGTATGATATCTCAATACATCATTCAATATTCCAAGCACGTGCTATTATTATGAGCTTCGTCGTGCAAGGGTAATTTCAAGATTAAGAAAACTCAGAGCAAGCAATTAGTGTCGCTATTTCTCACGGGTATCTCCAACGTTTAGATTTTTTTAACACAAAAAAATTCTCGTCGGTGATAAAAGCCATCATTATGTTCCAAACTACACATATATTATCATTCATTTGGAATTCACGTTTCGATTGCTCTGAATGTTTGACGACACTAACATTTATTAGCGTTGAAATATAAAATAAGAAATTTTGTCTGAATCCAAATGTAATACATTTTAGGTTTAAATAATCGTTTGAAATCTTATCTTTGAATTACGCGAGTCATTGTAAGTTGCCTTTTATTTTGATGGATCAATAGTGATCTTTCATCAGCACATTACAAAATTAAAAATTAATTCATTTTATTCCAAGAACAACATTGAAATAAAACTGTATGGTTTTAACTTGGGATTCCATTTTGTAAAAATTTCTCCTTAAACTAGAAATTCATCCGCACAATCGATTTCACCCTACTTACATACGTCGGTCATTAAAGTTCACAATGCATTCATCAAAGATTCTAATTTGCATCGAGCACATAATTCGGCATGAATGGAATTACAATATACATTTTAAAAGAAAAATTATTTCTTATGACGCAGATAATATAAACCATAACCAGAGCATAAGTAATCGAGAGGAAAAGAAATTACCATTAATGTACAAAATAAATCGTTACTTGGGTAGAACTTCCTGCATCGGAGAACGTTTAAAAAAACCTTTTATCTTTGCGAGCGATCGAAGAATCTTTGATCTGGACAGACGCTTCTAGAACGCTATTTTGCGTGGTACCCCCAATTCAGAATGTTAAATGACGCTAAAATGAAAATTTAACCCATTGCTTTTAACGCCAGGAGGGCCTTCACATCACCTTAAAGTACAAAAGCCAATAGACAGAGCGTAATATAGCCATGTCACTCTAATCGAAGAAGAGAGATAATTTTGCTCGTTCCCGTTGGTCCACCCACACATGTACAGAACTATCATTTGAAAAGAAATTGCTAACGTTTCCATGGCTATAAGTCATTCTTTACAGTGATAGCAAAGTAAAATTTTGATTTCACAAAAATTCCAAAATAAGAATTTCTTTAGACTTTCTCAGAAGAACCTATAATTACAGTGAGACCAAGTTGATTAGGAAACAATTTATAAAAAATAAAACTGTTGTGCACATTATGATAAGATGTTGTGTAAAATAAAAACGGCCAGCGATTAAACGTGGAAAATCACGTATTCAATAAAATATCCGTAACAACCTTACGGAAAAAATGATCCGTATTATAACGTGAAATGATAAAATGGTTCTTATAAATCGTAAAATGAACACAAAAATCGATTCCCGATTCGTCTCTATATGCGATATTATATTCTTCCAACAAATGATTTACGTTACTATTAAAAGAAAAAAAAACAGAAGCAGAGAAAATTGAAAAAGTCAATTAATGAGTTTTCATCGATCAATGAAAATTACTTAATTTTTTTTATTTTACTGCAGCGAATTCAAGCCACTATGCGCATTATGTGTTCAACACTTTGGACCAAGATCATACTGGAATATTAAGTTTCGAGGTAACATGTATTCATTAATATCTTTCATTCATTCAATTAACGATATTATATTATTTTTTAAGTATCATAAATATAGCAGTCAATTTAATAATTTAAACATAAATTTCAAGTTGAAATAATTAAGAAAATTATACGTAGGATGTTATAAAAAATGTTGAACAAATATGAAACTTTGATTTTGCAGGATTTTGTAACTGGACTGAGCATACTTTCACGTGGTTCGATGGATGAAAAATTGCGATGGACATTTTCACTTTATGACATTAATGGCGACGGATGCATTACCCGAGATGAAATGACAGATATTGTGACGGCTGTTTATGAACTACTAGGGAAATTCTCGGATAATTTAAGTCCAGAAGGAATTCAGGCAAAAGTCGATCGATTGTTTCAGGTAGGACTAATCAACATATCTTATTCACGATTTCCATGAATAGTGATAATAACCAAACATGTGTTTTTGTTATAACTTTGAGTTACAGGGAATCGAATTGTTTAAATTTTAACGAAATATCGAATAGTGTTAATTTCGTTCAAACAGAAAAATCAAAGTTCCAAAATTGAATCGCAATGTTTTTACCACAATTAATTGAAGGGGTAGTCTACTCTAAAATTGCGATATTAAATCGATTCAGAAAAAATATTTATTTTACAATGACGGGACTAATTCCGGCTACTACCTCCACCTAAAAACAATCAAATTTATACGGCATGTTTAATAGGTATACAGCTATAGCCTGCGTTAAAAACAATAGTTTTCATTTTTATTATTGCTCAAAAACGATGAAAAAACGTATTTTTACACTATTTTTGTTGTAATGCTCGCCATTTTGTATAAAATGGTCCAACGTTGTTAATTTTTAGGACTGTCACATTAGTGGCTTTGTCGCTGCTCTGTCACACAGTTTAGTAAAATTATAGTTACTTTTAGTATTAATTCATAAAACTTTCTTCGCTGTGTATTGTTCTGCTTTCATTAATCGATAAATACTTTGAAATGTGGAAAATGACACCTAGTTTGAAAAGAAAACTTGAAAACAATAAGCATTTAGATAAACATTGATGAAAAAACTTTGTAAATTTGTTCCTGAGCGAACACCTCACGCAACCCTTACTTACAGTAATTAAAAGAAAAATTATCATGTTTTAGAAGATGGACGAAAACCATGACGGCGTTGTGACCCTAGGCGAATTCATGGATGCTTGTCATAACAACCCAAACATATCTACGAGTATAACAGCGCTGGATTCAGTTTTTTGACACTCAAACGCGATCGTTTTGCTACAAAAAAATTGGACTGATGAACTGAAAACCTAATGTGGATCATAATGGTTAAATTAAGGGAACATAACTGCTCAAATAGCATCAGTGCAAATAGCCAAATGACAAGCAGATTATCTGCGTACTCATTAGAATTATATAAGGAAGGTGTCCAAACTGTGGTTCAAATCAATTTTCAACTTAATATCGATGTCCTGTGCAAATGTTCAACATCTAATGATTCCTCTATGACAGCACAATTGACATCAAATTTTCGTAAATATGTCCTAATCTTTAGACCTTTGATTAATTCAAGTCGGAATTGAAGGCGATTTTTGTAACAAAAATCGATTTACTTTCTAATCTTGAAACTCCATTTCTGAATAAAAACAAACTTTCCAAATTAATGGCATTTTAACATAAATTTAATATAAATTATCCGTCTTTGGCTATCTAGATTTCCATTTCTACATAAGAAATTTAACCGTGCTATTTTAATGGAAAACATTATATTAATGTTAAGAAAAAAGCTTTCAGCCAAAAAGAAATGTTACAATTGAATCAATTTGTAAAATAGTGTGATATAAAAATTACAACATATAAGTATTTAAACGTTTGTAACAGATTCGATTTGATGAAAAATGTATTATAAGTTATAGATGAATGATTAGTTAAAAGTTTATAATCAGTAAAATTTTAGATTCGATTTAATGGTATTCGCGCAGTCTTGGACTAACTAATTGTTTGGTGATTTTATTGATAAACTTTGAACTAATAGGGGATACCTTCCTTGACATCAACTATTCTCTTCTTTGTGTCAACGTCGATTCAGAATAATGTAATAAATACTCAATTGTTTACACGTTGTTGGTTTATGATATATTTACAGTTGTTGATACTTAAATTTTGCTTTGACATTGTTAAAGATAAACAAGAAATGTATGTCCGAATTAAATATTTATATGAAGAATAAAGAAGGATACAACTGAGTATTATAAAAAATAGAAAACTAATTTTTCACATCTTATAACAGTGATTGAAAAGTAAAGAAATCGACTTGTCATATCTTCGTACGTAAAAATAATTTTCAATATTTTTGAAATATCCAATTGATGAAAATGCTTATATTAGACAATTTTTTGGTATGATATTATGAATATGAGATAAGGGATAAACATTGTTGCAGATCAGAGTTACCAATGATAATATAGAACTTCTGAACTGACGTGCTTTGCATGGAAATGTTAAACCATATAAAAAATATATTAGTCGGTAACACTAAATTGTTATGAAATCGAGATTCAAAATATGATATATTCATTAATGTGATGATATTATAATTGAGAATGTACATAATCGGTAGGATATAAATGTCTGAAATGAGATGTTTGCAAGTATTAATTGGTGTGTACGTTCTCAATGTCGTTGATGTATAGGGGCTGGGAAGTAACTAATTATTTATAAAATAATAATTGAAAAATATTATGTAATGAAACTTTAAAAACGATGATTTCATGTAGACTTAGAATTTTAAAATATTTTATTAATTTATTTTTTATTAATTTTTTTTTTAGAAATTGTAATAAATTGTCAACGAAAAAGTATTGCAACTGCTCAAAAATAACGAATTTCGTATACTGATCAATATCATGAGGGTTTGGAAGAGCTATAACTCTTTCATATTCAATACAATTTGTCATTTCTTTTATATCTTTGCTAAGAAAAAAGTTTATGCCAAGGACGGGGACATGTATAAGTACCAAAGTCTTATTTCAAATCTTTCATTATGTTTTATATAAGAATAAAAAAGAAGAAAATAACATAATTTCGCAAAAATATTAATTTTAAAATAAACTGGAAATTAACGATAGTATAATTACCAATAGAATGTTTTAAATAAAAAAAAAAATAAAAATTCAATTGCATGATAAAGAAAGGTGGAAAATGATAAACCAAAGCAAAATCATAAAAACTCTCAATGAACAAAGATTTACAGCGTCATATTATCGTTAGCTTTGCATTCTCGTGTTTTTGATTTGCCAAACAAGCCAATGAGGAAATATTGCGCAAATAAAAGTGCGGAACCGTGTACGAGATATAGGACACGTTACGCAGTATGTAAACGGCGCATAAGATTTGTGATTGATATTGATTAAACCCCAGCCCTGAATGTGTAATTCAATGAATCAGTGTTATGTCGTATTCTATAAAATAAAATGTTGTTCAAATATCGTGAATCAGCTACGTATTGTACGACGCCAATTTACGCGATATCATATTAATTAAGTGCTTTTCATTTAGCTCGACAAAAAATTAGCTCAGATTTAAAAGGTCTGAAGCAAATAATTGAGCCCCATATACCGTCTTCGACACTCAAATATGATCCACCATATTATACACTCCGCAAAACAATTATCGATCCACCTAAAAATACCTATTTTTACTTTTGCGTAATTTTTTCATTTGTATGACAAAAAAATTTACCAGCATAAAATTTGGAAAGCTGATAATCTGAGCTTTAATTTAGAAAAAAATGATTCATTTTCCATGAATCTATTCAATGTAATAGGCA